>LR738715.1:60574064-60685054 GCA_902687465.1 Secale cereale
AGGTTCAGATCTGAAATCATGGCACTCGGGCCCTAGTGACAAGCATTAAGCATAGCAAAGTCATAGCAACATCAATCTCAGAACATAGTGGATACTAGGGATCAAACCCAAACAAAACTAACTCGATTACATGATAGATCCCATCCAACCCATCACCGTCCAGCAAGCCTACGATGGAATTACTCACACACCGCGATGAGCATCATGGAATTGGTGATGGAGGAAGGTTGATGATGACAATGGCGACGATCTCCACTCTCCGGAGCCCCGAACGGACTCCAGATCAGCCCTCCCGAGAGAGATTAGGGCTTGGCGGCGGCTCCGTCTCTTGAAACGCGATAATTCCTTCACCTTGATTTTTTTCTCCCCGAAACAGAAGATATAGGATCTGGGGGTACGTCGGTAAGTCACCAGGGGGCCCACGAGGCAGGGGGCGCGCCGTGGGCAGGGGGTCGCCCCCCACCCTCGTGGACTAGCCCAAGGCCCCCTAGTGTCGATCTTCTTGCAGGTCTTTTTTATATTTTCCAAAATAATTCTCTGTTAATTTTCAGGCGATTCCGAGAAATTTTTATTCTACACAAAAACAACACCATGGCAGTTCTGCTGAAAACATCCTCAGTCCGGGTTAGTTCCATTCAAATCATGCAAGTTAGAGTCCAAAACAAGGGCAAAAGGGTTTGGAAAAGTAGATACGTTGGAGACGTATCAATAACAACGGCGACGATCTCCACTCTCCAGAGCCCTGAACGGACTCCAGATCAGCCCTCCCGAGAGAGATTAGGGCTTGGCGGCGGCACTGTATCATAAAACGTGATGAATCCTTCTCTCTGATTTTTTTTCCTCCCCGAAAGTGAATATATGGAGTCGGGGGTGATGTCGGTGGAGCCTCAGGGGGCCCACGGGCAGGGGCGGCACTATGGATATTCTTGGGTCTTCATGTGGATACCCATGATTTTTACAAAACAGTGTTGATTTTGTCAAAACAGTGACAATTTTCGAAAAATAGCAATGATTTTAGCAAAATGAATACACATGAATACCCGAAAGCGAATTCCTGGAACCGCCACTGGCCACGAGGCAGGGGACGCGCCCGGGGGCGCGCCCCCCACCCTCGTGGACAGGGTGTGGGCCCCCTGGTTTGGTTCTTTTGGTAGGTATTTTTTATATATTCCAAAATAAATCTCCGTTGATTTTCAGGTCATTCCGAGAACTTTTATTTCTGTACAAAAATAACACCATGGCAGTTCTGCTGAAAACAGCGTCAGTTCGGGTTAGTTCCATTCAAATCATGCAAGTTAGAGTCCAAAACAAGGGCAAAAGTGTTTGGAAAGGAGGTACGTTGGAGACGTATCATAGGACGATGCACGAGCAAAGGGAATCGGGTAAACCCCCCCTCAACTGCTACCTTCAAGAATGACGCGCCCGGTGACACTCAACAAACACGTCATTATCACAAACAAGGCGATAGACAAAAAGAAGATGCTCTCTGATGTGTGTAACATGAAGGATGTTGTGCAGTTTTAGAGAAGAATCGGGTAAACGGGAGTGACCAATGTGTAAAATAGACAAACCTGCACCATTGGCCACTTCAACCTGGTCCTTGCCATCATAGCGCTCGTGAACCTGGAGATGTTCAAGATCACTTTTTAGGTGATCCGTAGCCCCGGTGTCCAGTACCCAAGGATAGTCGACGGTGTTGGTGGACGCCGAGTTAGCGGAGCGAGTGTTGTGCTCCTGGTCATAGCGCTTGCGACAGTCATCGGCCTCATGCCCCTAGTTTTTGCAAATTTGGCACCGGGGGCGCCAGCGATTGTTGCGACGGCCACCACCGCCGTACCCCCGCCACCTTGCCGACCATTTGAAAGCACAAGTGCTCCCTGGGTGATTTTGGTAATTAATGTCAACATATCTCTTGTTGGACTAATATTTTCATCTAGTATATTTCAGACAGGTTCAACAAATGGAGTGGCATGGACTAGAGGATGTGGAACCCTTTCAAGATGATAAGGACAAAGGATTGGCTCAAGCTCAAAGCTCAGGACTCTACATTTCATATTTTAGTGATCCAAGATCACATTGAGTCCATAGGAAAGCCAATACTATTAAAAGGGGATGAGGTGTTGCTTAATGGCTTGCTTGCTCAAAGTGCTTAGTGATATGCTCCAAAGCCCTCAACCACTCTCTCACATCCACATATGTCCCAAACCAAAAGTCAAACGTGGCCCCACCAAAACTTTCTATCTGGCGCCACCGAGTTCATTTGACATAGCCACTGCCAAAACACTAATCAGTTCGGTCTCACCGAGATGGGAATGCCAACTCTTTGTTTCCTATTTGAAACATTTTGGTCTAACCGAGATGTGAGAATCGGTCTCATCGAGTTAGCATTGCAAACTTTCTGTTGCCTCTTTGTAACATTTCGGTCTCACCGAAATGAGCGAATCGGTCCCGCCGAGTTTGCCTGACCAACTCTTTGGTTAGCTTATTACCAAAATCGGTCCTACCGAGTTTGTGTAATTGGTCTCACCGAGATTACGTTATTCCCTAACCCTAATGAAATCATTCCTACCGAGTTGATCATATCAGTCTCACCGAAACGCCTAACGGACACATTATGAACTAAATCGGTCTAACCGACTTTTCTGATTCGGTCCCACCGAGTTTGGTAAATTGTGTGTAACGGTTAGATTTTGTGTGGAGGCTATATATACCCCTCCACCTACTCTTCATTCATGGAGAAAGCCATCAGAACATGCCTACACTTCCAACATACATTTTCTGAGAGAGAACCACCTACACTTGTGTTGAGGTCAAGATATTCCACTCCAACCACATAAATCTTGATCTCTAGCCTTCTCCAGGTTGCTTTCTACTCAAATCATCTTTCCACTAAATCTAATCCTATGAAAGAGAGTTGAGTGTTGGGGGGACTATCATTTGAAGCACAAGAGCAAGGAGTTCATCCTCAACACACCGTCTATTACCTTTTGGAGAGTGGTGTCTCCTAGATTGGTTAGGTGTCACTTGGGAGCCTCCGTCAAGATTGTGGAGTTGAACCAAGGAGTTTGTACGGGCAAGGAGATCGCCTACTTCGTGAAGATTTACCCTAGTGAGACAAGTCCTTCATGGGCGATGGCCATGGTGGGCTAGATAAGGTTGCTTCTTCGTGGACCCTTCGTGGGTGGAGCCTTTCGTGGACTCACGCAGCCGTTACCCTTCGTGGGTTGAAGTCTCCATCAACGTGGATGTACGATAGCACCACCTATCGGAACCACGGATAAAAAATCTCTGTGTCTACACTTGCGTTTGCTCCCTCAAACTCCTCCCGTTACCTTCATATGCAATTGCTTTACATTTCGTTCCTATACTCTCAGAATTGCATGTGTAGGTTGATTGCCTTACTTGTGCAAAATTGCTAAAATTTGCCAAGACTTAAAATTGGGAAAAGGCTAGGTTTTTATTTGGTAAAGTAGTTTATTCACCCCCCTCTAGACACCTCTTCTCGATCCTTTCAATTGGTATCAGAGCTTTGATATCCATTGCTTTGGTTTAATCACCATTGGAGGAAGATGGATGAGTCTACGTTGGGGAGTCTTAGACGTAGAGTGCCTATACTTGATGAAGAGTACTTCCATGAGTGAAAAAATGAGATGCTTTAGGTTTTCAATGAATATCATTTGAACAAGTACATTACTACCCCTTGTGCTCGCCTTGTTGATCATGTGCATCCCACACCCGATGAGGATCTTGACATGATTTGCAATCTTAGAACTATCAATCTTATTGTTAGAGGATTACCCTAAAATTTGATTGCTAGATTACCTACTCTAGATTGTGCTTACACCACATGGAGATTCCTAGAGGAACGATTCCCAAATTATTCCTTTAAAAATCTGGAAGAGATTCTCCATAAGTCTATTGCCTTGAATAGGATGAGTACTACTGATCCTAAGTTTGATGATTGCCTATTTGAGCTTCGTGATCTCATGCGTGCAAAAGGAGATGTTGGAATTATTAGCAATATCATTTCCGAAGTCATTAGAATTCATAGAGATGAACATTGTTACGGTCATACTTCTAATGGATCACCCTCTCTAGGAATTGATCCATCACATGATGATGTGGAACATGGATACTATGAAGAGGATGATGATAGTGACTATGATCTTGATGATGAGATGAGACACTTTGGTCGTATGGCTAATCTTCGTGGCTACATGGCTGGAGGAAAGGAATGTGTCCTTGATAGTGGATGTACGGATCACATGACCGGAGATAAGGACATGCTTGATGAGCTTGCTAGAAATGATGGTCCGCGAAAGTATGCTACCTTTGGTGACAACTCTAAGCCAAAAGTTGTTGGCCTTGGTAAGGTGGCCATATCCAACGATAGCTCAATCAAGAATGTCATGCTTATAGAATCTCTCGGATATAATCTTCTCTCTGTGTCTAGATTAGCAGATTTTTGTTTTACCAGCATTCGTAGAGGTGACCTATACATTGTTCACTTCACTAAGAAAGCCCAACCTCGGACTTGTTTTATTGCTAAATCTTCTAAAGGTTGGTTGTGGCATACAAGGTTAGGTCATGTCGGCATGAGAAATCTTGATAAGCTTATTAAAGGTGATCATATCCTTGGTGTTAAAGATGTTATATTTGACAAGGATAGACTATGTAGTGCTTGTTAAGCAGGAAAACAAGTTGGAGGAAGTCATCCCGTGAAGAACATCATGACTACGAGAACACCACTTGAGCTACTTCATATGGATCTTTTTGGTCCCAATGCTTACAAAAGCATCGGTGGTAACTCTTTTGGATTAGTCATTGTTTTGATGATTTTTCAAGATTTACGTGGGTGTTCTTTCTTGATAAATCGCAGGTCCAAAAGATCTTCAAAAACTTCGCTAGGAAGGCCCAAAATCAATTTGAAGTGAAGATCAAAAAGGTCCGCAGTGACAATGGAACGGAGTTCAAGAACGCAAATGTGGATACATTTCTTGACGAAGAAGGGATTTCACACGATTTCTCGGCTACGTACACGCCTCAACAAAATGGAGTTGTTGAGAGGAAGAACCGGACTCTTATCGAGATGGCAAGAACGATGCTTGATGAGTACAAGACTCCAAAACAATTTTGGGCGAAAGCGGTTGAGAGAGCTTGTCATGCAACCAATCACTTGTATCTTCACAAGCTTCTCGGCAAGACGGCATACGAGCTTCTCACCGGTAACAAACCCCAAGTTGGATACTGTCGAGTATTCGGCTCAAAGTGCTACATTCTTGATAAGCATCGTTGTTCTAAATTTGCTCCTAAATCTCATGAAGGTTTCCTACTTGGTTATGGCTCAAACTCTCACACTTACCGTGTCTACAACAATTTCACCCGAAAGGTTGAAGAGACGGTAGATGTGAAGTTTGATGAATCTAACGGCTCGCAAGTAGAGCAATTGCCAATTAATGTAGGAGATAAAGATCCTTCGGAAGCAATTCAAGACTTGTCTATTGGCAAGATCCGTCCAACGGAGGTGAAAGATAGTACTTCATACGTCCATGTGGAAGCTTCTACATCACGACAAGGTGAACCAAGACTTGATACGGGAGCATCCACAAGTGGGACACACCAAGTTGAAGAAAACGAGGAAGTACACCAAGATGAACCTCATCAACCTCCTTCTCCACCACGACAAGGGAACGACAACGTCAACAATGAAGAAGGCCAAGAAGAAGAACAAGAGGATGAAGAAGATGTTCCACCCCGATCAAAACAAAAGCTCTCACGAGTTCGAGCAACAGTCGCCAAAGACCATCCCGTCGAACAAATCTACAATGATATCCAAACCGGGAGAATCACTCGCTCTAAAACTTGTTTGGCTAAATTTTGTGAACATTATTCATTCATCTCTAGTATTGAACTCATGAAGGTTGAAGAAGCATTGGAAGATCCGGATTGGATAAATGCCATGCACGAAGAGCTACACAACTTTGAGAGAGATCAAGTGTGGACATTGGTCGAGAAGGCCGATAACAACCAAAACATCATTGGTACCAAATGGGTGTTTCGCAACAAGCAAGACGAAGATGGTCAAGTCGTCCGCAACAAAGCACGTCTCGTCGCCCAAGGCTACACACAAGTCGAAGGTATGGATTATGGTGAGACATATGCCCCCGTTGCTAGACTTGAGTCCATACACATCTTACTTGCTTATGCCAATCACCATGATATCACGTTATGCCAAATGGACATTAAAAGTGCTTTTCTCAACGGTGAAATTGAGGAGGAAGTTTATGTTAAAAAACCTCCTGACTTTGTCAATCCTAAGAGACCCGATCATGTTTACAAACTTCACAAAGCTCTTTATGATCTTAAACAAGCTCCTGGAGCGTGGTATAAATGCTTGACCAAGTTTCTTATTGAAAAAGGCTTTGAAATTGGGAAAAACTGACTCCACACTTTTTACTAAAAGGTTTATGGTGAATTATTTGTGTGCCAAATTTATGTTGATGATATCATATTTGGTTCTACTAACCCCCATTTTAGTGAAACGTTTGGAAGGCTAATATCGGAGAAGTTTGAGATGTCTATGATGAGTAAACTCGAGTTCTTTCTTGGTTTGCAAATCAAGCAAACTAAGGAGGATACCTTTGTTTCTCAAACAAAGTATACCAAGGACTTGTTCAAGTTCCACATGCAAGAATGCAAAGGTATGACTACACCCATGCCTACTAGTGGACATCTTGACTTGACAAAGGATGGCTGAAAGATCGTGGATGTCGCCTAGAGGGGGGTGAATAGGCGCTTTAAAATAATTACGGTTTAGGCTTGAACAAAAGCGGAATAAACCTAGCGGTTAATTTGTCAAGCACAAAACCTACAACAACTAGGCTCACCTATGTGCACCAACAACTTATGCTAAGCAAGATAAACAACTAGGTGATAGCAAGATATATGACAAGAAACAGTATATCTATCACAAAGTATAGTGCATAAGTAAAGGGCTCGGGTGAGAGATAACCGAGGCACGCGGAGACGACGATGTATCCCGAAGTTCACACCCTTGCGGATGCTAATCTCCGTTTGGAGCGGTGTGGAGGCACAATGCTCCCCAAGAAGCCACTAGGGCCACCGTAATCTCCTCACGCCCTCGCACAATGCAAGATGTCGTGATTCCACTAAGGGACCCTTGAGGGCGGTCACCGAACCCGTACAAATGGCAACCCTTGGGGGCGGTCACCGAACCCGTACACTTTGGCAACCCTTGGGGGCGGTCACCGGAACCCGTCAAAATTCTCGGGGCGATCTCCACAACCTAATTGGAGACCCCGACGCTTGCCCGGAGCTTTACACCACAATGATTGAGCTCCGAACACCAAGGTTGGGGCTATCTCCCCAACGACACCACGAAGCTTCACCACAATGGAATATGGCTCCGAGGTGACCACAACCGTCTAGGGCGCCCAAGCACCCAAGAGTAACAAGCTCAAGGGTACCAAGCACCCAAGAGTAATAAGCTTCTCAACTTCACTTCCACGTATCACCGTGGAGAACTCAAACCGATGCACCAAATGCAATGGCAAGGGCACACAGAGTGCCCAAGTCCTTCTCTCCCAAATCCCACCAAAGCAACTAATGCTAGGGAGGGAAATGAGAGGAAGAACAAGAAGGAGAACACCAAGAACTCCAAGATCAAGATCCAAGGGGTTCCCCTCACCTAGAGGAGAAAGTGATTGGTGGAAATGTGGATCTAGATCTCCTCTCTCTTTTCCCCCAAAAACTAGCAAGAATCCATGGAGGGATTGAGAGATAGCAAGCTCGAAGAAGGTCAACAATGGGGGAAGAACATGAGCTCAAAAGATTAGGTTCATTGGGGAAGAAGACCCCCTTTTATAGGTGGGGGGAAAATCCAACCGTTATGCTCACAGCCCGCACAGAGCGGTACTACCGCTCCAGGAGCGGTACTACCGCTAGGGCAGTAGAACCCCTTTGAAAAACAACAGCGAGGAGGCAAAAAGGCCAGAAAAACCGTCGGAGCGGTAGTACCGCTTGACCTCACGGTACTACCGCTAGGGGTAGCGGTAGTACTGCTAAGGGTAGCGGTACTACTGCTTGCGAGCGGTACTAAAAAATTACATCCGTGCCTACCACCGCTGGACTTGTGACGAGTTTTTGGTCCCGAGCGGAAGTAGCCACGGAAGTAGCCGCGGTAGTACTGCTCCAAGCGGTAGTACCGCTCCCGAAAGCGGTAGTACCGCTCCCGAAAGCGGTAGTAAAAAATTACTTCCGCTCCTACCCGCGGTAGTACCGTTGCAGCTTTTTCAGTACACCAAAACGACAATAACTTTTGCATACGGACTCCGAATTCGATGAAACCAAGTTTGTTGGAAAGCTAGCGACAAGGGCTAACACAATATTGATAGAAATATCAATAATAAGAAAGATAGAAAAGGCCCAGAAGAAAATGGTGAGAACCCTTCCTTAGATAAGACCGGTAAAACAGCCAACACCGAAAACATCATAGAAGACACATGTGAACTCCGTTTTCGATGAACTCAAGCTTGTCATCAAGATGACCATAAGCTCTAAGACTCACAAAGAGAACCAAACAAGAACCAAGAAACATGATGCAAGGATGCAATGGTTTGAGCTCTCTACTAACGATACGATCAAGCTACCAACTTGAGAGCCCCCCTTGATAGTACGGCAAACAATCCTACAACCCGGTCTCCCAACTACCACCACGAGACCGGTAAAATAGAAATCCTATCAAGGGCAAACCTTTGCTTTGCACAAAGTCCACTTGAGCTAGATGTAGACGATCTTGACTTCCTCAAGTTGGACCACCTTTCTTGATTGTGTTGTCTCGGTGAAGACTAGTAGATTGCTCCCCCATACTCCACTATGGATGAGCCACTCTTCGGCATATCTTCACAAGTCCATTGTCACCACAATGGACGGCAAGCTTCAAGCACTTGATCTCTTCGTGATGCTCCACTTGAACTTGCACACCGCAACCTAACCCCACCAAGAACTCTCACGAAGACCATGGGTTAGTACACAAAGCGTGATTGACAATGCTTACCATACCATAGGATTGCTTGAACCCTCTCGGTACATCTTCTACACTTTGTGTGTTGATCAACTTGATTCATTCTTTGACTTAGTTTTGATCAACCTTGAATCTTTCCAACTCTCTTCATTTGGATGATGTCTTGAAGGTAAACAAGAATGATCACAAACTCTTCTTCTTCAAGACATGCTTGCAATAAGCTCAACACCCACAAGACCAATCTTTGGATAATTCCTTAATAGCACCTTGGTCATCACAAACTCTCCTTGAAACCAACAAATGAACTCCAAGAAAAGCTTATGTACAAACCCTTCAAATATAACTCAAGGCAACCATTAGTCCATAGAGATTGTCATCAATTACCAAAACCAAACATGGGGGCACCGCATGTTCTTTCAATGGCGAACCGGTTGACCAAAAGGTTTACCGCTCTATGATTGGTTCATTGTTATATCTATGTGCCTCCCATCCCGATATTATGCTAAGTGTGTGCATGCGTGCAGGATATCAAGCACCCCCCAAATAATGTCATCTTAAGGCTGTGAAAAGGATAGTGAGATACTTAATTCATACACGAAATTTTGGAATTTGGTATCCTAAGAGGTCCTCTTTTGATCTTATTGGCTACTCCGACTCGGACTATGCCGGTGACAAGGTTGATAGAAAGTCCACTCCGGGTACTTGTCAATTTCTTGGTAGATCTCTTGTATCTTGATCCTCTAAGAAACAAAACTTTGTATCCTTATCCACCGCCGAAGCGGAATACATTGCCGCCGGTTCTTGTTGTGCTCAATTACTATGGATGACCCAAACTCTTAAAGATTATGGGATCTATGTGAAACATGTACCATTGCTTTGTGACAATGAAAGTGCTATTAAGATTGCTCACAAACCCGTGCAACATTCTCGAACTAAGCATATTGAAGTTCGTCATCATTTAATTCGAGATCATGTTGCTAAGGGTGATATAAATCTTAAACATGTTCGCCCCGATAAGCAATTAGCGGATATATTTACTAAACCACTTGATGAGAAAGTGTTTTGCAGGTTGAGAGGTGAATTGAACATTATCGATGCCTCAAACTTTGAGTAATAACTCCATTTGGATACATGCAACGCATAAGCCTTTGACTAGTCCTAGATATTTCTCTTATGATGATGATCATATGTCTTGGATACTTGTACCCTTGCGTGTTATCTAACCCTTGTAGGTACTTGGATAAGCCCAAATACATGAGATTGCAACTCACTCATATCCTAAACAATCCCTACATCACCAAGTCTCTACAATATGGTGGTTGAAGTCAAGGAAGCATGAAACGCTTCAACATATCCTTTGATAATTTTTACATATCAAATTTATTTGGTATCAAGTTTTCATGATTGTCATTTTGGATACACAAGTGCTCTTCCTTGCAAGACTAACCCATGTATGTAGATGAACTCAAATCCAACTGGTGCTCCCAATTCTTGATGAGCTACATCAACCTTGAGCAACTCAAACAAGTTCAACTACATGATCAAGATGAACACCACCACCCAAGGTATGTTATTCCATCTTAGAGAAGCTTTACCCCAAGACATGGGTCAAAGCAACCAACAAGATGAGAATACATCAAATGCTTAAACGAACAATGGTAACCCCATTTTGAGCTTAAACGACGAGTATGACTTATGATCAAGTGTTCTCACTTGACTCCTTAGTCAATATACTCTAAGATAGGTGATTTTGTCACCGCCCAATTCTAGATGAAGTTCTCTAGTGTTTCTCTAAGTTCGTGCATTTGTTCCTTGCATTTTGTTCCTCTTCTTTTAAACAACAACAAAAAAACTTCATCTAGATTTTCTTTTCTCTGTTTTGTTCTGCATTTTCTGCATCCAATTCATTGCAGATCCTTCAGTTAATTCCTTGCAAATCTTTGTGAGATCTTATTTGCCTAGTGAGCTGAGGTGACTATTGCTCTTTTTCTGTGTTGAACTCACTCCCATCGGTTTGTCATTTTCGGTCCAACCGAACACGTTCGATGCAACCGAATAACACAACTCGGTGTCACCGATTTCACTGCTGACAAGACAATTTGCCACTTGTTCCTGCACTTTTGTTCCAGCTCCACTCAATGATTCTTGTCCTCTACCAGCATCACATTTTATATGATGCTCTGCTCTGTGACTCAAGGACCAAACCTATTTTGACTCACACTCCAGAAGATCCCTTCTTGGAAATTGATGTCAAAGGGGGGGATAGAGTTCACATCAAAGCTTAATGAGAGAATGCTTTAAACAGGGGGAGAAAGGAATCGCACGAATCACATGCCCCAGATTCTTTGTGTTCAAGAGGAGAGAAGTCGCATGTCTTTAAGAGGGGAAAGACATGTCTATGTTATGTCTCTATGATCTGATATGTTTTTGTTCTGCTCTGATTCTGTTTCCCTACTCTCTTCCATTATCCAATATAAGATTCAGGGGGAGAAAGACTGCTAGGGAAGGAAGTCTTTGAATTCATTGCATATCTTTTACCTTTGGGAACATGTCTGTATTCAAGAGTACCCAGTACTCACTCTCTACATGTTATCCCAATCTTGGTGCTCTTGTGGCTCTTTTGTTGCTCTGTCTAGTAGATGTTCCTATGTTATCTAACCTTGTTTACTCAGGTTCATCCCTTCATAAGCCAGCTCAAGATCACAAGGTAAGTATATGCATCACACTCATGTGCAGGAAGATTTCTTGCTAATGTACATATTGTTTGCAAGAAGGAATCATGAACATGAGGATACACTTCATATATTCATATCATTTGCTCTAATGCATATAGCCAAGATACATGTAACTTATTGCTTGCTCTGTCATGTCTATGCTTTCACATGCTCTTATATTCCATATTTACATGATTGCATACATGTAGGAGGAGCCTATGCATGTTACATGTCCTTCCAAAGCTTTACTTGTTATTCTTCATATCTTTATCTAAAGCTTTGATGTATGTTGTCATCAATTACCAAAAAGGGGGAGATTGAAAGCACAAGTGCTCCCTGGGTTATTTTGGTAATTAATGTCAACATATCTCTTGTTGGACTAATATTTTCATCTAGTATATTTCAGACATGTTCAAAAAACGGTGTGGCATGGACTAGAGGATGTGGAACCCTTTCAAGATGATAAGGACAAAGGATTAGCTCAAGCTCAAAGCTCAGGACTCTACATTTTCTATTTTAGTAATCCAAGATCATGTTGAGTCCATAGGAAAGCCAATACTATTAAAAGGGGATGAGGTGTTGCTTAATGGCTTGCTTTCTCAAAGTGCTTAGTGACGATATGCTCCAAAGACCTCAACCACTTTCTCACATCCACATATGTCCCAAACCAAAAGTCAAACTCGGCCCCACTGAAACTTTCTATCCGGCGCCACCGAGTTCATATGACATAGCCACTGCTAAAACCCTAATCAGTTCAGTCTCACCGATAGGGATCTCGGTCTCATCAAGATGGGAATGCCAACTCTCTGTTTCCTATTTGAAACATTTTGGTCTAACCGAGATGTGAGAATCGGTCTCACCGAGTTACCATTGCAAACTTTCTGTTGCCTCTTCGTAACATTTCGGTCTCACCGATATGAGTGAATCGGTCCCACCGAGTTTGCCTGACCGACTCTTTGTTTAGCTTATTACCAAAATCAGTCCTACCGAGTTTGTGTAATCGGTATCACCGAGGTTACGTTATGCCCTAACCCTAATGAAATCGGTCCTGCCGAGTTGATCATATCGGTCCCACCGAAACGCCTAACGGTCACATTATGAACTAAATCGGTCTGACCGAGTTTTCTGATTCGGTCCCACCGAGTTTGGTAAATTGTGTGTAATGGTTAGTTTTTGTGTGGAGTCTATATATACCCCTCCACCCACTCTTCATTCGTGGAGAAAGCCATTAGAACATGCCTACACTTCCAACATACATTCTTTGAGAGAGAACCACCTACACTTGTGTTGAGGTCAAGATATTCCACTCCAACCACATAAATCTTGATCTCTAGCTTTCTCCAAGTTGCTTTCCACTAAAATCATATTTCCACTAAATCCAATCCTATGAAAGAGAGTTGAGTGTTGGGGAGACTATCATTTGAAGCACAAGAGCAAGGAGTTCATCATCAACACACCGTCTATTACCTTTTGGAGAGTGGTGTCTCCTAGATTGGTTAGGTGTCACTTGGGAGCCTCCGTCAAGATTGTGGAGTTGAACCAAGGAGTTTGTACGGGCAAGGAGATCGTCTACTTCGTGAAGATCTACCCTAGTGAGGCAAGTCCTTCGTGGGCGATGGCCATGGTTGGATAGACAAGGTTGCTTCTTCGTGGACCCTTCGTGGGTGGAGCCCTCCGTGGACTCGCGCAGCCGTTACCCTTCGTGGGTAGAAGTCTCCATCAACATGGATGTACGATAGTACCACCTATCGGAACCACGAATAAAAAATCTCCGTGTCTACACTTGCGTTTTCTCCCTCAAACTCCTCCCTTTACCTTCATTTGCAATTGCTTTACATTCCGCTGCTATACTCTTAAAATTGCATGTGTAGGTTGATTGCTTGACTTGTGCAAAATTGCTAAAATCTGCCAAGACTTAAAATTGGGAAAAGGCTAGGTTTTTATTTGGTCAAGTAGTCTATTCACCCCCCTCTAGACACCTCGTCTCGATCCTTTCACCATTGCTGGCGTAGGAGGGGTTGCGGTCGCGGCCACCATTGGGGCCGCCGTTGCCGCCTTGGCGGCCTTGCCCGGGCTGGCTGTTGCCATCGGCCGGGCGACCCCCACCCTGGAAGGGGTAGGGCTTCGAGTAGGGAGTACGTGCGCCCTGGCCGTAGGGGCCGGAGCTAGTCACAGCGTTGGCCGAGGGAGTCCACCCCTTTGACGTACTCTGCTGAGCCTGCAACGCTTCGAATGACAAGGCGAGCGAGTAGAAGCTCGAGTAGGGCATAGGTGTGTTACTCACACCCAAGGAGGCGGCGATGGGGTTGTAGGCGGAGCCGAGTCCTGTGAGGATGTGATCAATGAGCTCATCATCACAAATCGGAGATCCGGCTTTAGCCATGGTGTCGGCGAGGGCCTTCATCTTGTGCATTTACTCAGTCGCGGACATCTCCTCCTTCCTCGGCGTCTGAAGTTGACGCCGGATGTGACGGACGTTGGCACGACCCTGTGTGCCATACATGGCACCGACGGCCATCCATACCGCCTGCGCCGCCTCGCAGCTCATGAGCCGACTGGCGATGTCCTCCTCCATGGAGGTGAGAAGGAGGCCATTGACCTTCTGATCCTGAGTCCACCAATGGTGGTACGCCGGGTTAGTGGCGGTCGTCGCGGCATCGCCCGTCCCGATGGCGATGGTTTTGTCAGGTGCCGCCGTGGTGCCATCCAGGTAGCCATGGAGGTTGGCGCCGGCTAAGACTGTGCCGGCGATGCCTCCCCACAGCATGAAGTTGTGGCGGCCAAGGCGGACGGAGATCGCCGGAACGGCGAGTGCGGCGGGAACGATGGCAGCCGCGGGCGAGTTGATGGCGGCGACGCTGTTGGAGAGCGAAAGGGCGACGGGTGACATCACGGCAACGCGAAGGAGGGCGGCGCGCGGCGACGGAGAAGGAAACTCGCGGCGGCGGCGGCGAATGGATCGGGCGGCGGCATAGGGTTCGCGCGACGGCCCGATGGCTATCTGATACCAAGTTGAAGAGGTAGGTTTAGGGTTTTGCGTGGGTGGTTAACATCCAGCCTCACGTCTCAATATATAGATGATCAGAATACAATTACATACGTATACAAATATGTGTACATATACAATATGGTAAACCCTATTTTACGTAGACTGGGCGGCAACGACGAGAGTCAATAGTAAATTGAGATACAATTAATTCAGGTGCCTGTCCTACGGGTTGGTGTGGACGAAAGGCAGTTTTTTCCGCAAACAGACCCGAGCTGACCGGCCCGGTCAAGCTGAGTCCTGTTGGCGGCTCCTGGTTGGTCCAGGGTCAAACTTGCACATCAGGTGCAAGTTGTAGGATTAGATAGTTCTTGTAGGACCAAACCATCACATCCTAAACAAATTCTAGGACTTAAATAGTGCTTTTACCTCTCTACCATGGCCTTGCTACTGTTGGTCTGCACACAGTGTACGCTCAGTCTCCAAAGTCGGTCTACTTTACGAGTCCTAGCACGTGGCGATGGCATCCATACCACCCATCATCATAATAACAATCAACAATCATGGGGAAGAATATATGCTTCGATCCCAATGCAATCCTGCTGTAGCAGTAACCACCAAAACCGTATATTAATTTCATAAACACTGCAAGAGCTGCGAGAATATAATCTTTGGTCAAGACTAGCTTAATTACGACCGTACGCGGATGGCTTGACCTCCTCAAAAACCATGTACTCGAAACTACTGCAAGAGCTAACATGTTTCTTGCTAGAAAACTGTATACATACCTACTTGCTTATTTGTATATTCACTGATTAGTACTACGATCAGTTATTAAATTAGTGGGCTACTAGTTGACTAATTACGTTATTAGAGTACGTACATGACCTCCAGACAGAGCTAGTACCAGCCAGGAAAGGTCTGCGAAGATATGAACAACCGTACTAATTTAGTCCATTAGTCAGCTGCAAGCTACTACTTTTGCCTTAATTATATGTCTCTGATTTGGTCTTGCTTACGTTCTGTCTTCCGCGTTCCCTTTATATTCTACGGTCTAGTTGCTGATTGGTCCTGAAGAAGAAATTCAAAGTTTTCAGTGAATGAACCCATGCTCTTGGCCGGTCTCTTGCTGATTTTCCGGGTCTCCTGAATTATTTTTGAGAGACCTTCTCTATTCAATCCTGACGATTGAAGACTGGTGAAGAGTATTATGCCTATGCTGATATACATGTACAACCCGGAGGTATTTTGAGCATTATTATGTACATAGCACATGTCGAGGAAATGTACACGAATATTCTTCCGCAAGATTAGTGGTAATTCTCGAGCATGAGCTAGTAAATGGCATGCTTACATATGTATGGTAAACTACAATTAGCTTGTGGAAGTGTATACTGTCACAGTCAAACAGTCATGCTTACTTTCGTTTAACTGTACTCCTTCTGTAAACTAATATAAAAGCGTTTAGATCACTAAAATAGTTTACGGACGGAGTAGGTTCTTTCGTTCAAATATTTGTAGTCAATTTGAATTTATTTCAACAAGCTCTCCACTCCGAAAACTCTGGTATTCATCTCTGTTCTGTTTCTGTCAACGCTACTGTACGTAGTGTGTCTGTAGATACGTACCGATGCAAGAAAGCTGGACTATTACACTCTCATACCTTCACATCCCGAAATAAATGTATGGTACGGTTACTATCCGTGACCATTATATATACCGTTCAAGTCAAAGAAACGGAATGCACGTGGTGGTGGTAGAAAGCCTGACGATGAAATACATTATGGTGAGCGCTATTAAACAAAAACAAATTTGTGCATTTTTTAGTACTACTCACTCGGTTCCAAAATAGATGACTCAACTTTGTACTAATTTTGTACAAAGTTGAGTCATCTGTGTGTACTGTTCACCATTTTCAAACCGAGATTTATCTTTTTAGTGCAGTGCTCACCATGATGTATATCATTTTCAGATTGTACACACATGTAATATACTCCCTCCGTCCGGACATACTTGTCATGAAAATGAATAAAAGGGTATGTATCTAGATGTATTTTAGTTCTAGATACATCATTTTTTGTCCATTTTGATGACAAGTATTTTCGGACGGAGGGAATACATCCATATGAACGTCTGTGATTATTTTTTCGGAATTTGTTGAAATTATAAATTTTGATATTTAATTTTTCCAAAAAAGAAAACAAGCTCCATGAAGCTCGTCCTGCGTTTAGCACTTTCGGAGGTGTCCAATAAACGGGCAGCTTAACCTAACAAGCAAGCCCCATTTAAACTGTAGGGTATACTGTAGAGAAATACAAAAACACAAAAATGAGGTAGAAAACTCGGTGATTGTTTTCTATAATATGGCACCTCGTTTCAATTTTAGACATTGATGGAACAAAGTAGTTTTTATTACAAGAATTTAACTTTATTGATCAAATAATTACGGTAAAATAGATTGGAGAAAATGACCTACTCTTTATTAAACTAAAAAGAATCCTGGGATTTCTTAGTGCTGTCTCTGTGTGAATTTTGAGTTTGCTAATCACATGTCCCATGCGGTTCCTAGGGCCATCTCTGTGGACAGCGCTTATGTGTATGCCATTTTTTGCAACTCCACGTCCTAACGCATGCCTATAGAATATAATTCTACTCCACAATTACTTAGCAAGTTTGATATGTAGATACATATCAGAACTAACCAATTTAATTCTAATGTTTCAGGATATGTTTGTAAACCTCAGCCATCCATTTTTTTCAAGTATTTCATACGTGCATATTATATAGTACACGTCACCCGATTCTCAAAAAGAAAAAGAAAAATGTACATGTCCCTCGGAAAAAACAAAAAAGTGGTACACGCATCTAGCTAACCCGATCATATCTATGCATCGGAAAGTGTCATGCAAATTACTCCCTCCGTTTCAAATATTTGTCTTTCTAAACATTTCAAATGGACTACAACATACGGATGTATGTAGACATATTTTAGAGTGTAGATTCGTTCATTTTGCTTCGTATGTAGTCACTTGTTGAAATCTCTAGAAAGACAAATATTTGAGAATTGAGGGAGTAGTAGTTTTCAAGGAAAATGTACTGAACTATCAGCTCTACGTGGCACGCATAGACTTCTGCAATGATCGCACACAAAATTAATACTTTGCAGGATTATATACGACACCATCAATCGTAATCCACCTAATCTCGCATGTAATCAAGCAACGACTACACCAAACAGAATCATAACGTATCATGTGGCCCATATATTAGTTTAAGCATTTATCAGCAACGATTATACTAAACCTAATCAGTGTACTAATTGTATACACAGTCCACGCAGAGGTCAAGCTCAAATTGAAGACACGGTCTTGAGAGAAAGTTGACGAAATAGGGTCTTGAGAGAAAGTTCAGATGCAATATACACTTGCTGCTTGACCTAATTCCTGATTTTCTTAATTATGCCTGCCTGTATGCATATGCATGTTCAAGGTCAGCCATGCCAAGTCTTTTGGTTGGTTTTCGGAGTTCATAAGCTCTGGACATTCATACATGCACATTAATTATGTAATTGACCCGGCTAATCATGTTGGTTCGGTGTATTCGTATCATACACAAATAATCAGGGATGATTATAATGATCATCTTTTTCTTCAAGAGTTTTCCCCTCCTCTCCGCCGGCTAGGGCAAAGTCTCTCCTACAGACTTTGCCGGCGAACCCGTGGATACGCCTTCCTTTTGCCTGCCACTCCGGCAGGTTCTGGCAAGGAGGGGAATCCCGATGCCTTCAATCCGGCTAGTAGTTTAGGTTCAGCTTGTTTTAGTCCTCGCAGGTGTGGCGCTACAGCTGAATGACGGCGCTTCTTCTTTGAGTTTGTCTTTCGGGGTCTGATCCTCCTCGAGTTCGTCTATTTGGATGAAGTCAACGAAGCACCGAGTAGATTCCTACTGTCTCTTTACGGTGGCAAGGTTAAAGTTTCTTGTCGTGCATGCACAATGGCAAGATTTGATGTTAGTTGCTTCAGATCTATTATTCAAGGCTTCAACTACGACGACTATGGCTCCAGGGCGCTGTGCACGAAGACTTTTCGGTTGTAATCAACAAGGTCGGGCCAGCTCTGCTAATCGAGTGGCGACAACGGCGTGTTGGCGGCTCATTCTGCAGGCGGTAGTAGTCGTGCAGTTGTTTAGAGATCTCGATGTAATCTTTATTATGTCGGAGATGCTTTATGTGAACTTTTATAAAAATATTGGATTTTTCCCGCAAAAAAATTAGTGATGATTATATGATTGATGTTTCCGCTATGGCGGGAAGATAAAGAAGGGATATACATGTGTACCTTTCAGTGTCTGAAATAGTGTGAAAAGCTAGATATTAAAATTAATTTTCCTTGGTGCGATCATCATGAAATAAAAAGATTAGGGTTTTAAACAAGTGTGGCTCCTCGCCAACAGAAAAAAAAGTGAAACCTATTTACGGCACGGACGTGGAATGCGTAGCAAATTAAAATTAGGAAAATGTACCGAATTATGCATGGAGTACTAGTAGCTACTATTAGTTCACCAGAGCTGCAGGGGTTTCAGCACAGTGGTTGGATTTATCCCTGGAAAAGTACCACTCCATGTGTTGAAGTTTTCAAGTTGTTTCTCGTTCCCTCAGATTCCCCAAAGCTTCTAGCGCGAGACAAATTTTACTGTATTTGTTTTCAAGCTACTCCCTTCGTCTCATAATATAAGACGTTTTTGACACTAGTAGTATTCAGACGACAGTGACTCAAAGTTGATGTCAGAGTACGTTTCAGTGTCGACAAGATCAGTTGCTTATGTTATGTGTGAACTGTAGGACAGTATATGCGCATGGAGTTGGAGACCCAAATTGGAGATTAAGTAAATCTATTTCTCACTTGCGACCATCATTAACTGAGCACATGTATTTTGTTGAATTAACCGGCCGAGAGCGAAAAAGAATGTGCACCGTATTAGTTTGGTTTGCTGTTCCCATACGGCGGTGACAGGGAAATAATAGTCCGCATGCAGCTAGCTAGCACGGATGAAACAACGTGGCAACAACGAAAGGTCACGCTAGCTTAGCTAGATAGAGCCGAAAGGAACATTCAGCTAGCGAGATATAGCCATGCATGTAGGCGCGCGCTCGTAGCCAAAAATGGGCAGGCACGGTCGCCCGGGTTTACACACACCCCTTTCCTTGTTCCCCAGTCCAACGCTACGTACGCCTAAGTTTCTCCCGATCCAGATGATCAGCGGAACGAGACGGAGGGGCCGGCTTGACACGGTCGTCATGCATGCATGAGCGAACCCATGAGATAAAATATGTCATGTGGCCGAATAGAACATGGCCAGTTTACGGTCGGTGCATCTCAGGTGATCAAGTGTACGTACGTGCGTTTAGATTAGTTTTTGTTGTTGTTAAGAATGAAATTTTGCAACATTGAATGATATGGGTGTTGCCGAGTCAATGCATGCATGCATAAGGGTGGGCAGGGGAGTACCAGGTACATCTTCCATGGTGCAGAGGACACCGGGTCCAAATTCCTTCTCATTGATGAATTTCATGTGTGTGTATAATGTTTAAGGATTACCTCTTTCGCCCAAAAACATTGAATTTCAATCCAACAGATTACCTTCATTTTTCACATACAACCAGCCCATTTCTTTCTCCAACCCTGACTCTCCCTCGCCATGGCAAGCCGTGTTGTTCATCTTTCCGACGAGCTCTCCCCGTCTTGAGTTCGCGTCCCTCCCTCAAACCTGCGGACCCTCTTCCTATCCTACACAAGCGATGCCACTAAGCCCGCATCTCGACAAGCCCTGATGAGGCCTCGCTGGGGTCGCTGCGTCCAGCTGCGTGATGGTTGAGGGTGAAGCCAGCATGGCGGTGGAAGGCAATGAGGTGAGGGTGGGGCGGCGACGCTAGTGCGGGAGCGCCGCCGGCCGCGCAAGCTGAAGGCGGGCGGTTTGGCCGGTGGTTCATGGGGTGATTGGGGAAGAATATGAACAGGAAGGCAGGAGGTCGAAGAAGAAGATTTGACCATTTATTTTGCATGGGACGGCTGAAAACAAATCGACTGATTTATTAGTCGGCTTACACCTAGTCAGTTCTTTTTATCGGTGCTGCTAAATCAAATCCACCGAGACTTTACGAAGTCTCCGTCGATGATATATTAATCAAATTAGCAAGCATCTTTTTTGAGAGAGAAAGCCCTTTTCCATTTTAGAAAAATTCTTTGATCTTGCATAGACATTCGTGCAAATTTTACTTTTTTTTTCTCTTTTCTTTTTATACACTATGTCACTTGACTGAGACTTCACGAAGTTTCAGTCGACTGAGACCTAGCTACACCTTCTTTTTATTTGATAAAATTTACTATACACATAATGTTTAGCACCCCATCTCGAAGTGACAGACATGTGTCATTTTCGTTTTAGGTGGTGGTAGACGGTGGCGTGTATCGTTTTTCTCTCAAGGCATGTGTGTGCGCCTGCATGCATTTCTTCTCTCTCTACGTTTCCGTACCTTTTCTAAGAGACACGGCGGAAAGCTCACATGCTCAACAGCCCCATGCTAGCATCCCTAACCCTATAAATACAGCAGGCTTGCCCTTGTCGACACCAACACACACAAAGCTCTAGCTCAACAGCGCCCCCAGCTCTAGCTCTCTCGCAGCCTTCTCGCCTGCAAGAAGCAGCTCTCTCTCCCTCTCGCAGCCTCCGCCGGCGAGAAGCAGCTAGCCAGTGCGCACATATACCTCGGGTCGACGATGGTCATGGCGCAAGGAGACGCGGCTCGGGCCACGAGGGAGGCCGTGCCTCCGGTGTCCCGTGTGGCCATCATCGGCGGCGGGATCAGCGGCCTGGCCGCGGCGAAGCAGATGAGGGCCTACGACCCCGTCGTGTTCGAGGCGACGCCGTCCGTCGGCGGCGTGTGGAAGCACTGCGTCTACCGCACCACGCGGCTGCAGACGCCCCGCCCGGACTACGAGTTCTCCGACTACTCCTGGAAGAACCGCGAGGACCCTTCGTTCCCGACCCACACCGAGATCGTCGACTACCTCGAGGGCTACGCCGACGAGTTCGACCTCTGGCGTTACATCTCGTTCGGGTCCAAGGTGGTGGACATCAAGTTCCTCGGCGGCGCCGAGGCCGGGTTCACCGAGCTGTGGAGCGGCACCGGCAAGGCCCCGCTCCGTGGCAAGCCCATGTGGGAGGTCGGCATCGTCACCGGCGAATCCAACACCGTTCAGGTACCATATATACTTTGACATGTTTTGCATGCTTGTTTCGAGATACTTTGCACCGTGTTCTGATCAATTCAATTGATCTTACGCGCATATTTTGCCACGGGAATGTGCAGTATTACAAATTCGAGTTCGTGGTGATGTGCACGGGGAAGTACGGTGACGTGCCGCGGATGCCGGTGTTCCCGCCGGGGAAGGGGCCGGAGGTGTTCAAGGGGACGGTGATGCACTCCCTGGACTACTGCAAGCTGAGCGAGGAGGAGACCGTTGAGCTGATGAGAGGCAAGAAGGTTGTGGTGGTTGGGTACAAGAAGAGTGCTATCGATCTAGCTAACGAATGTGCTCAGGCAAAACAAGGTGCGTAAAAGTATTCTCCTAGCTATGCACAGGAAAGATTTAACATGTTTTGAACAAAAATTCTCATAAAAAATGGACAAAATTCAACATGGAACCACGCATGAAACTAGCAGAGGGCAGATAAACTATCGTACTCGTGTAAACGCGTGTATCCGACTCGGAAAAAGAACATGCTAAGCAAGTTCACACAGAGCTGAACAAAACAAAAACAGGATACTAATAAATATTGTGGAAGCGTCCCATCATTCGATGTAGTGGATGTCTGAATAATGCATACCATATTTGGTAACATGTGCCTTGGCGATTTGGGAGAGTCGGATACTCTGTTCCAGAAATGGTCACTCTTGTCTTGACCCATCGCACACTTCATCATGCATCTATTATAATTCTAGATAGACTAGACAGTTTAGCTCTCCTAGACCAGACAGTGGATGCCTAGGTAGGTCTCTTGCATTTACAAGTTTAAAGTACACTGAACGCAATCAGTACGCATAGCGCCTTGACTTTTGAACCTACCTCCTTGCATGAGCAATTTATCCCAAAGTGTTTGCACGTTTGACCAGTAGTACTAGCAGATTTGCAGCAAAAGGTTATCTGCCGTTCAACTGAACCTTCCAAACCAATTGTTCGCATGCATGACTGGTAGTTACCTTCCAAACCAATTGTTCGCATGCATGACTGGTTGTTGCTGATTTAGTATAATTTGCAAATGGACAGGTTGACAGTCTGTCGCGGAAACAAGTTGGGAGACAGGGACTGGTTGTTGCTGATTTAGTATAATTTGCAAATGGACAGGTTGATATGGATCGATGGATTAACCGATTGCGTTTGCTTGTTTGTTTGTTTGCAGGCGAGGGAGGGCAGGCGTGCACGATGCTGGTCCGGACCCTGCACTGGGTGGTGCCGTCCTACTCCATCTGGGGCTTGCCGTTCTCCATGTTCTACTCCACACGCTTGTCTCAGCTCTTCTACGAGCGGCCCAACCAAGGGTTCTTCAGATCCCTCCTCTGCCGCCTCATGAGCCCACTGGTATGTCTACGTCAGAATTCATCTCACAGCGTGAAATTTGTACGTATGAACGTATAAACATATGCACGTGTGCATGCTCGAGACCTTGCATGCCTATCACAATCTGACAGCAACGTGTTGTGTTTTGAATTCTGGTGGTGCAGGGGGCAGGGGTGTCCAAGTTCATCGAGTCGTACCTGTCGTGGAAGCTGCCGCTGGGCAAGTACGGTCTGACGCCGGACCACCCATTCGTCGAAGACTACGCGAGCTGCCAGATGGCCATCCTACCGGAGGGCTTCTTCGACATGGCGGACCGCGGCCTCGTCCGCTTCAAGAGGGCCTCCGCCGGCTGGTGCTTCTCCGAGAACGGTGTGGTTCTCGACGACGGCACCAAGGTGGAGGCGGACCTTGTCTTCCTCGCCACCGGCTTCGAGGGCAAGGACAAGCTCCGCGAGGTCCTGCCAAAGCCCTTCCGCGACCTCGTCGTCGGCAAGTCTTCTATGATGCCGCTCTACCGGTACGTGTATAGGCTGCGATTATCTTGTGCTCCAACATATACTATGAATCGATCCACGCTGACGTGCAATTTATTTTGGCAGTGGCACGATCCACCCGCTGATCCCGAACATGGCGTTCGTGGGGTTCGTGGAGAGCGTGTCGAACCTGCACACGTCGGAGCTGCGGTGCCGGTGGCTGTCGGGGCTGCTGGAGGGGAGGTTCGAGCTGCCGGCCGTGAAGGCCATGATGGGGCACGTCGCCGGCGAGGCCGACGCCATGCGCCGCACCACGCGGTTCTACCGCCGGCACTGCATCTCCACCTACAGCATCCACGACAGCGACGGCATGTGCGCCGACCTGGGCTCCGCCACGCTCCGTAAGGGCAACTGGATCGCCGAGCTCTTCGCGCCATACAACAACAAGGACTACAAGGAGCAGTAACTCATACGTACGCGTAGTACAAGTCCGCATCGATACACGCAGCCGAGTACCTACCTACGGCCGGTATAATACATTCTTTTAGTAAAAAAATACACATATACGTGCGTGATTCCATTGGTAGCTAATAATATCGCTTGCTAACAAGAATATATGTATACACCCATGCAAAAAAAAAAGAATATATGTATACACGTACCTAATAAGATTCGTTGTTCCTGTACTGTAGTAGTACTACTGTACTGTAGTAGTACTACAGTGTGTAAGTCCTTGTGGGTCGGTGATGACTAATAGTCAAGGACTAGGTCATGCATGATAATAATCCCTCCGTTCCCAAATATTTGTCTTTCTAGACATTTCAAATGGTTACAACATACGGATGTATATAGACATATTTTAAAGGGTAGGTTCCCTCATTTTACTTCGTATGTAGTCACTTGTTGAAATCTCTAGAAAGACAAATATTTAGGAACGGAGGGAGTATATATAAGTGTCATGTGAAACCGAAGAGGCGTTCGGTCAAGGGCTCGCGACCTCGATCGAGGAGGTCTCGTCTCGCCCGCGACCACAAGATCGATGGATCGATCTCAGTCTCAGGGGATTATTCCAACTGTCGAGGAGCATGTAGACTCCATCGGTCCTTGTGTGATTACTTGTACAGTAGAATATGATTCACCATGTACGCCCTCATGTAGTCCATTTTTTCCTCGTCGATGTAACTATTGGATCTATGAGCATGCAATGAAATTCCTCATTTCGCTTAATGTTCTGCTGCAAATGACATTCTGGTTCTTTCGGCCTGCTTGTTTGAGGGTTTCCTCATCACTTTGTATTAGTTCGGCCATTTGTGCCTTTATATTTCAAGGGGCGCAAAAGCCTGTTTCGAGTCAGATAGCATTCTGATTGGCGTGTGTTTTCTTGCTGCACACGTCGTTAAGTTCTAACATGGCTAACTGGCTACAAAAACATTTATAGTATACCACCATGTGTGAGCTGTAGAAGTGTAGAGAAACAAAGTGCAAATGAATATATGTATGATTTTTGAAATGAGGCAAAGATTTGTCATTTTCTTTGACTAAGAAGAACATAGTTGTCAGGTTAATTAGAGAAAACCAAATGAAAACGTTGATTACAAACCCCAACATAGGGCACCCGCGGACAACCTAGCACTAAACAACAAGACAACCGGATCATCGACACCAACCGAGATCATCGACACAAACCGAGAGTGTCACCGGCATCATCTATCAACTTGATGAGGCAACTTTAACTTCACCTCAGAAAAGCACAAACTTAACAACCGTTGAGAGGTTGCATTAAGCAATAAAGCATAGCCAAACATGTGACCAAAGCGTCAAGGACAAGGCAACTCTGATTTTATTCATGAGCTCGCACGAGAAAGTTGCAAGACTTAGTCCGATGCAAAACAACCAGAGAGCACAGTCCGTTGAAAACCATGATCATGAAGTTATTGTTGCACAGTGGCATCGCCTAACGCAACTTTCACTTCTTTGCCACAGTTAGATACACAAGCATAGGCACACCCAACCGGTGCACCAGACCATCGAAATTAGAAGCGCAAGCCGCGACTCAGCTACGCTCGCCATCATCAACGTCTCAACACAAGCCGTAGTGCCACCACCCAACTATCAACCATTGGTCCCTTCAGCCAGGGTCAGCTCAAAAGGTGAAGTCTCCAAGAAGGGAAATGATGCAATGCACCGTCATCGTACGGTCGAAGGTAAACTTGATGTTTTCGTCTTGAGCAAGCACTTCGGGAGGAGGAGAGGAGCACAACATGACAACAACACTCACACAGGGCCTGCAACAAACAGATATGGATCACCTAGCTCCAGCCTCCCAGAATGGGCCACCAACACCACTGGATTAGATCGAGCGCACCACCACCCTCACAGCACTGGGCGCAAGCTGCCACCCACGAGCAGAGGATTAGGTCGTTCTCCTCACCTCAAGGAAGCCGGCGACCAGAGAAGTACGAGGAGAACTAGGTCATTGTCAGGTAGTCTTCAATGATGACGGCGGGGAAAGGATGGTGGGAGGGCTAGCGACACTTAGGGTTATGTAGTCACCCATGTCAGCCCTGCGAAAGGCTTCGTTGCAACTCTTTTCATTTCTTTATTAATGATCATTGCGGCTTTATATACAACCTCAAAGCGGTGGTTACAGAAATTAGAGAGGCAATGGTTTCCCTATAGCAATGTCGGTGGCTTTACATGTGATCATTCATCATCTTTGGTTGTGGCGTTGACCTGCAAGAGAGGAAGAGCGAGGCGAGAGTCGAAGAGGTTGGAAAGGGAATCATTTGAGATGAGAGAGATAGGGGAGATTATCTCTCAATGTCATGTGGGCCTATGCCATCTTAGAGTGACAATGTGACCAGAACAGTCCGACATCAGGTCAAAACCGGGTTGACCAATGAATACCACTCTTAGAGAGTAAATCTACCCGATATTAATAGTTTGGGGACGAAGTTGGCACCAGAAATAAGTCAAGGAACAAAACCCACAATTCACGATAAGTTGGGGGCGTAAAAGTGCACTTCATTATTTCTATTTTCATGCTTGTACCATGTTGATTGGATGTATCTAATTCACGGTTGTGTCATTTTGATACATATTGATAAATCAATAAAAGCTTTCATTCCAATAATAATAAAGATACATGCAGTCAAACATATCAAACTCTAATTTGACTGTGATTGAGCTAGAAAATAGTTTCTTAGGTGATTCAGAACTAAAATCATTAAATTTACTGTGACTGCCTATCTAAAATTGATAAGCAAGATGCTAGGTATTCAAATTATAGCTAGCTAGATGACACCGTTGATCGGTCAAAGTACTAGCACGCACTTGTGCTAACTGATTGCCCCTTCCGGATACCGAAACTGAACTTCTAACAATCACTCTTCTAAACTGAACTTATAAACAAACATCAAGTGGTTTTAATGGTCAAAACCATGTTGTATATGTGCAGCATAAGGGCATCTCCAAGGGAGACCAGAAAATATCTCCGACATATGTCTGTTCTTAGGTTTGGATGTGGTCCGCGGACAAGATACGGGAGAAAGTCATCCAGCCTTTTTCACAAATTAATCCTTATTCGTCCGGTTGGGGGGTAGCGGAGAGGGGGCCCTGCATGTGCGGAGAAGGAAACAAGAGAAGAGTCGCGTGGGAGCTTTTTGTTGGTCAAGTGGATGTCCGGACGGGTATAGCTCCCCCATGTTTGTCTCGGTTTTACCTGAAAACTGACATCCTGACCACTTCTTGGATCGATAGAAGTCCGCATTGGATGATAAAAGTTGTCACAAACAATCCAAGCACCATAACACAGACATATACCGGAGCTATGAGGGTCTCACTTAGAAGTCCCTAAGTGCACACAGTTTGGACCGGCCGGCCGGTTGACCCCAACATGCACGAGCAACTTGCAAACCGAGAGTCTGGGTGCATTGTTTACCTGCACGAACTGTTCAATTTTAATTAGTAAAAAAAACTTGATTCCATCGATCATAAGTCTATGTATGTATGTTCATCAAACCTGTCGACTAATTACAAACTCTAGTCAAATTACTACTAACATAGTAACATCTGACTTTGTATGAGGCAACAACTTGAAAGGGAGAACTAGCTAGTGTTTGTTTATGTACAGTGATAGGGATCTTTTTTGGCAGGGAATGATAGGGTAGGGGTACAATATATTATAGTACCACCAAGTGGCTGACTAGCAGCGAATTAAAAATCATTTGACGTCAGCTCATAGATTAGTATCGACTAATTAATTTGAGCAGTTTGACTTGGTCTATTAAGTATGATTGATGCTTGGTTTAGTGAAGATTTAGATATATTCAAGGTCAATTTTGCTATGATCACATTAATCCCTAAAGAGAATGGGCTAGAACCATGAGTAAATTTAGACCAATTAGTTTGCTAATAAATTGTTGTTTAATTTTTTTACTAAGGTTCTTACTAATAGACTAGCTCTTATTATATGTAGACTTGTTCCTGAATTTCAATCTGCTATCATTAGAGGTAGGTATATCCTAAAGAGTGTGGTAATTGCACATGAAATTGTATATGTTGTACATTCCTTTGGGAGACAGGGATTAGTTTTTCAAATAGTTATGAGTAGTCCTATGACCAAGTCAATATAGATTTCCGTACGGGTTGTTGGCTCTTAGAGGTTTTGTTACTAAGTGGCTAGCTTGGATTAGAAGCATAACCCAGAGTGGCTCTATGGGAGTCCAATTAAATGGAGAGGAAAGTGGGTTTTTTCCTTACTGGAAAAGGGCCAAGGGGTGATCCCCTATCCCCTCTTCTATTTAATATGGTGGTAGATGTCTTCCCTAGGATGCTAGTTAAAGGATCTCAAGCTATTAGAGGGTTATGCCTTGAGTTGGTTAGTGGAGGGGTCATGTGCTTACAGTATGTTGATGACACTCTACTCTTCTTAGAAAATGATAATAGAGTGGCTCTTAACCTAAAATGGATTTTTTATTATTTTGAACAAGTATTTGGAATGTGAATTAATTACCATAAAAGTCCTTTGGTGTAATAAATATGGAAGCTAGTGATTTAGATGGTTTATAGATATTTCCAGTGCATAGCTGGTGAATTCCCTATCAAGTACTTAGATATTCCTCTTAATTTTGATAAACTCAGCAGAGAGGATTTACAATCTTAATTGATAAGATCCTAGCCAGAATAGCTGGTTGGAGGGGCAAGCTTCTCTCTTATTTGGGGAACATTACTTTGATTTTATCTAGTTTAGCTAGCATTCCTTTATATTTATAAAGTTCCCTAAATGGGATATCAATTTGAATAACTCTGACATCACCAAATGCTTGTGGAGTAATAGTGAAGGAGCCTATAGGAGCCAACTGGCCTTCCATCTATATGAGGAAGGAGTTTGGTGGTATGGTGTGCTTAACTTATAGGACATGAACATCTGCCTAATAGGGGCTTGGGTCAAGAGATATGTTGCAAGGGAAGGATCTGTGTGGAGGAAAGTATAATACTAGAAATCCTAACATATTGTACTTTCAAGATAATCACCCCTCTCAGTTTTGGAAAAGCTTTCAGTTGGCCTTACAAGCTGTCAGAGTAGGGCATAAATGGTGTGTTGGTAATGGTAATTTGATTAGATTTTAGGAAGGTATATATCTGGCATGGTAATGCCCCCCTAGATAGTTAGTTTTGGGACCTGTATTATTTGGTCAATGAAAAAATTAAGATTATTGTTGAGCTATGGCATGGTAATGAGCTTAAATGTACCTTTAGGAGAATTTTTCAGATGAACTGATGGCCCAATCGGTAGGTTTTGTTAATATCCTTAGGCTCAAATCCTTTACTCAAGATGAAGATTCTTTTATTTGGTAGTATGAATCCAAGGGAGTTTATTCCACTAAATTTCTATATGTCGTTGTAAACTACGCGGGGGGGGGGGGTCCCAATCTTTATACTTGCCAACATTGCGGAGTATCAAAGTTCCCCCCAAAGTTCAGGGTCTTTTGTGGCTGTTTTCACACACAAAAATCACGACCTGTGATAACCTTAGGAAAAGAGGGCTTGCTAAGCCTTTAGAGTTTGTGCATCGTAAAGAAACTGAATAAGTCTAGCATCTTTTTTTCAGTGCATTGTAGCTAGGCCGCTTTGGGCAGAGGTTGAAAGTCTTGAAGGAAATATGCCCTAGAGGCAATAATAAAGTTGTTATTTATATTTCCTTATATATCATGATAAATGTCTTTTATTCATGCTAGAATTGTATTAACCTGAAACTTGATACATGTGCGAATACATAGACAAAACAGAGTGTCCCTAGTATGCCTCTACTAGACTAGCTCGTTAATCAAAGATGGTTAAGTTTCCTAACCATAGACATGTGTTGTCATTTGATGAACGAGATCAAATCATTAGGAGAATGATGTGATGGACAAGACCCATCTATTAGCTTAGCATAATGATCATTTAGTTTTATTGCTATTGCTTTCTTCATGACTTATACATGTTCCTCTACTATGAGATTATGCAACTCCCGAATACCGGAGGAACACCTTTTGTGATATCAAACGTCACAACATAACTGGGTGATCATAAAGATGCTCTATAGGTGTTTCTGAAGGTGTTTGTGGTGTTGGCATAGATTGAGAATAGGATTTGTCACTCCGAGTGTCGAAGAGGTATCTCTGGGCCCTCTCGGTAATATTCATCATAATAAGCCTTGCAAGCAAATGACTAATGAGTTAGTCACGAGATGATGTATTGTAGAACGAGTAAAGACACTTTCCCGTAACGAGATTGAACTAGGTATGATATATCGACGATCGAATCTCGGACAAGTAACATACCGATGACAAAGGGAACAACGTATATTGTTATGTGATTTGACCGATAAAGATCTTCGTAGAATATGTAGGAGCCAATATGAGCATCCAGGTTCCGCTATTGGTTATTGACCTGAGATGTGTCTTGGTCATGTCTACATAGTTCTCAAACCCGTAGGGTCCGCACGCTTAACGTTCGATGACGATTCGTATTATGAGTTATGAGTTTTTGATGATCGAAGATTGTTCGGAGTCCCGGATGAGATCACACACATGACGAGGAGTCTCGAAATGGTCGAGATATAAAGAATGATATATTGTATGATGTTATTCGGACACCGAATGAGTGGGCCTTAGTGGGCTTTAGGGGAGACAGAGGGGAGGCCACAAGGGCTGGCATGACGAGGAACCCCCGGGGGAACTAATGGGCCTTAGTGGGCTTTAGGGGAGAGAGAGGAGAGGCCACAAGGGCTAGCCGCGCGCCCCCCATGGGCCTAGTCCAAATTGGACTAGGGGGAGGGGCGACGCCCCCTCTTTCCTTCTCCTCTCCCTCTCCTTCCTTCCCCCTCTCTTCCTTTTGGTGGAAACCAACTAGGACTAGGAGTCCTAGTAGGAATCCCCACTTGGGGCGCGCCCTACGGGCCGGTCGGCCCTTCCCTCGTCCATCCTTATATACGTGGTGAGGGGGCACCCTAGGAAACACAAGCCAATCTTTTAGCCGTGTGCGGTACCCCCCCCCCCTCCACAGTTACACACCTCGATCATATCATTGCAGTGCTTAGGCGAAACCCTGCGCCAGTAGCTTCATCATCACCGTCACCACGCCGTCGTGCTGACAAAACTCTCCCTCGACCTCAACCGGATCAAGAGCTCGAGGGATGTCATCATGTTGAATGTGTGCTAAACATGGAGGCGCCGTACGTTCGGTACTTGGATCGGTTGGATCGTGAAGACGTTCGACTACATCAACCGCGTTACTAAGCGCTTCCGCTTTCGGTCTACGAGGGTACGTGGACACACTCTCCCCGCTCGTTGCTATGCTTCTCCTAGATAGATCTTGCTTGATCGTAGGATTGTTTTTGAAATAATATGTTCCCCAACAGTGGCATCATGAGCTAGGTCTATCCGTAGATGATATGCACGAGTAGAACACAAAGAGTTGTGGGCGATAATAGTCATACTGCTTACCACCAACGTCATACTTTGATTCAGCGGTATTCTTGGATGAAGCGGCCCGGACCATATTACATGACTGCGTTCATGAGACTGGTTCTGCCGACGTGCTTTGCACACAGGTGGCTGGCGGGTGTCAGTTTCTCCAACTTTAGTTGAATTGAGTGTTGGGGATCGTTGCACAAATCAAAAAATTCTACACATCACCAAGATCAATCGATGGAGAAACTAGCAACGAGAGAGGGGAGTGCATCTTCATACCCTTGAAGATCACAAAGCGGAAGCGTTCCTAGAACACGGTTGTTGTAGTCGTACATGCAGCGATTCAGATCGCAGTCGATTCCGATCCAAGCGCCGAACAACGGCGGCTCCGCGTTCAACACACGTACAGCCCGGGGACATCTCCTCCTTCTTGATCCAGCAAGGGGGGAGGAGAAGTTGGGGAAGAGCTCCGGCAGCACGACGGCGTGGTTGTGGAGCTTGCAATTCTCCGGCAGGGCTTCGCCAAGCTCTACGGATGAAGAGGAGGAGTTGAGAGGGGGGAGGGCTGCGCCTGGGAAAGGGTGTCGCTGCCCTCCCACCACCCCCACTATTTATAGGGGCAGGGGATAGGGGGGTCGCCCCCTTAGATCCCATCTGAGGGGGGCGGCGGCCAAGGAGAGGGGGCTTGCCCCCCAAGCCAAGGGACCGCTCCCCCTTAGGGTTTCCCCTCAACCCTAGGCGCATGGGCCCTAGGGGGGATGGCGCCCAGCCCACTTAGGAGCTGGTTCCCCTCCACATACAGCCCATAGGGCCCTCCGGGGTAGGTGGACCCCCAGAACCCCTTCGGTGGTCCCGATACAATACCGGCAATCCCCCGAACACTTCCGGTGACCATATGGTTACTTCCCATATATAAATCTTCACCTCCGGACCATTTCGGAACTCCTCGTGACGTCCGAGATCTCATCCGGGACTCCGAACAACATTTGGTAACCACATACAATTTCCCATAACAACTCTAGCGTCACTGAACCTTAAGTGTGTAGACCCTACGGGTTCGGGAACCATGCAGACATGACCGAGACATCTCTCCGGCCAATAACCATGTAACATCCCAAATTTTCAATTTGGAATGTTATACATAGATCATACTGCATTCATATTCCTTTGCATTTTGTGTGTGGCGATCCTCGAAAATTCTACGCAACTCAAGGACCTACGGAGAGAGTTGGGAATTCTACCGTTTTTCGTATTTGAGTTTACTCGAATACCGGTACGAGGATAGCATTGGTTTTGATTATTTTTCTCTCCAAAAAATATTTCTTAACAAAATATATGAGCAGAGATAATATGACTTCTCCAAAATAAAAGAAATATTGGAGGAAAAATATTAAAACCACTTTTGATTTTTATTCGGATTTATTTGCGATTTTATTTGCATAGGAAAAATTGCACGATTTCAAAACTGCATTTTCGGGCCAAGAAAATGTTCATCTTGTTCTAAATATTTTATATAGACGGTGAAAATTTGTTTTGGCATTTTTAGAATTTTATTTTATTTTCTAGATTTTTTTTTAGTTTTGGCGGTTTGTTTTTAAAAAAAGGGTTCCCGCGCCCGACTGGGCCGAAGGCCAAGCCGAGCCAGGCCGGCCCGCAGCCGCCGCCGCCTTCCTCGCGTCGTGCCGCCGCCGAGTCCGAGCCGGACTCCGCCTCCCGCCGCCGCCTTGCCCCCTCCTCCAAGCCACCACCCCCCCCTCTTTAAATAGCGCCGCCGCCCTCCCCACCCCGCCACCCGACGCCACCCGTAGTAGCAGCAGCAGCAACCGTCGCCGCCGCCGCCACATCAGCCGTCGTCGCCGCTGCCTAGTACCGCCGCCGCGCCGGAACACCGCCGGAGCCCCGCCGGAGCCGAGCCGAGGTAGCCACCCCGCCGTCCCGGTTTTCTAAAGAAACCGATTCGTTTTTTTTAGAAAACCCTAGTTTCGTTTTTTTGGTTAGATCGGTTTTTTCGGTTTAACTGTTTAGCGAGCGTTCGCCCGTTCGTTTGTTTTTACGAATGAATTCGTCATTTAGTTTCCGTTAACGAACGTTTGTTCGTTAATCTATTCGTCAGTTTTCTTTTTCGGGGTATTTATCCGCGATTATTTCGATCGCGATCTCTGCCCTGATCTTGTTTTTCGTTTTTCTTTTCGCTCGAGAGTCGGAATCAGGTTATTCAAAATCCCAGATCTTCGTCTCGACGCCCTCTTTCCGTTTAACCAACTTAGACAAAGTTTTGTTACTGTAAAATTTGACCCTAGATCAATCTAGTAAACGGATCCCGTTTCTTTCGCAGTTTGAGTTTCGTTGCTTCGTTCGATTTGATTCTTTTTGCAAATCGGAGTTCTTAAGTTGAACTTTCTGGTTAGATCTTCTTAGTTGGAGTTTTGTTTGTGCATCTTTGCTTGATTGCTTATGTATGCTATTGTTTGCTTGCGATAGAATATCCGGACTGTGAAGCGTGCTACTACGAGTCTCTAGGTTTTGCGAATCATCAGCAAGGCAAGTAACACTTTGATCATACCCCTTTATTACCCAGTTTTTATGCATTAAAACAAACCTTCACACATTGCATGAGTAGGATCTCTTAACTTGTGGGTCTGGGAAGTAGATTGAGGTAGAACCTATTACCTGCATTATTTTCAAACCCTTGGGAGTTACTTCTACGCTATGCTCAGGTTATCATGCTATGCTCGTAGACGTGGTTTGGGTTTGAGTGAAATCCATGAAAGATGTGAGTTGTAATTAATGGTTCAACTTAAGGTGGCTACTTGAATACACATCTGGGTGGATTGGTTGCAGGGCACCTGGAGAATCCAGTGTTGTCCTAGGAAATCTCGGGGTTCCGTGTGATTGTCCTATGGAATGCCACCCAGGCTCAAAGGGATCATAAAAATATTCATGGTAGAAACTTCTGTGTGCAGCCACAATGCCATTATGGGCTCTGGCATAGTATGAGTAAGTTGTGTGAACTCTTTCAGTGGTGGACTAGCAGATGTAGGGGAAAGTAGGTGTACGGGTCCACCCGGGGTAAAGAGTGAATGCTTCTGAAAGACTGTGTCTCGGTCATCCGTTTCTCAAACACCACGCAGTGCGAGAAATTCAACGGAGGAGATCGAGTCTTGTGGGGAAAAGTGCACAAACCTCTACAGAGTGTACAAACTGATCATGATTAGCCGTGTCCTCGGTTATGGACAATCTTGAGTATCTGGTACTTGAATTATTGGTTGATCTCATCACTCAAAAATCAATTGGTTGGGTTAATGATTACTTTAATTGGGATTGAGTTGGAGGTACCTTCTCAATGATGTTTCAACTACCATGATAGTTAAATAAAATGCATTCCTTTGTCGTAGGGAAAAATTGGCTTTATGCAAAAACTTTAACCTTAGAGCCTCCACCAGCCAAATATGCATGTAGTGTTAGCCTTTATTCTGTTACTTGCATCTTCTGTGTTATCTTGCCAGCATATTCCATGTGCTGACCCGTTTCGGGCTGTAACATGTTACGTTGCAGACTTTTCAGACGAGGAGTAAGACATTCTAGGTCGTTTGTCATGCACTCAGCTATGTCGTTGGAGTTGATGGACTCACTTATCTTCCAATCCTTCCGCTGTTATTTTGTTAGATGGCCTTAAGCCATAGACTTTTGTAATAATTTCTCTTTGGAGACATTCGATGTAATAAGTGTGTGATTTCCACTCTGTTATAAATCCTTCAAGTACTGTGTGTGTGTCAGCATTACCGATCCAGGGATGACACTGAAACACAGAGACTTCGGTCCATTCGGATCGTGGTCGCTACAAGATGGTATCAGAGCGCACGCTGACTGTAGGACAGGACCACTAAGATAAACTCTAGGTCACTCTTCTCTACTCATTTCTGACTACTCTCCATTTTCTACTTCTTTAGGATGGTGGACCCAAGGAACAAGTTCACTCAACCAGATGAAGACACACCTTTTGGACAGCACTTGAAGGAAGTCACTAGGTACCTGAACATAGGAATACCAAGCTTTACCGGGACCTACACCGCCACTTTACCAGAAGAGGAGCGATGGAGCATTCAAGTTCAAATTCCCGGGAGAACCTTCGCACCATCCACTGAGCCAATAGAGTTTTTTTTGATGCACCAACCTGGAGCCTAGGCAAGAGTATGGAAGCCCACATCACGATGGGAAGGATTGGAGAAGTCTACAAGCAGGAGTTGAAGGACACTATCTACCAGATTTGTGGACGTCGAGATGAGCATTGGGACATGATCAGTACCCGGAAGGACAGGTCCATTGCAACGTTCATCTAGGAGTTAAACCGGCACATTTGTCGACAGGAGCACCAGATGTGTGCAAGGATGATAGATTTGAAGAAGGCACTAACCAGGAACTTAGAGCTAGAAGAAGAACTCAAGTCTACTCGTGACGGATACGAGGAGGAGATGTTGATACTTGTGGAGAAGAATGATGATTTGACAAGGAAGCTAGGAGTATTCATGGGAGATCCAGCACCAGGAGGAGAAGAAGAGGAAGAAGAACCCAAGAAGATTCGTTCTAACGATTACATCATCATCGACGACACGGATTCAGACCCCGATGATAGTGATGACGAATACTATGAAGATGAAGCTGGAGCTGACATCATGGAATCTTCCGCCGATCAAAATTTCTAGATGACCACCCTATGACTAGTAGTTTTCCCCACAAAGTAGAATTTAGAGCACTTTTATAACGTTAGTTAGATCTTTGTAAGCCCTTGTTTGAAAATTGATTGGTGTGATATGATTGTGTTTGCATCATGTGCATATGGGTAGTGATTTTCCCTTAGACCTCACTTCTATTCTAATCTCTTCCCTCTACACCCATCAGATGCCTCCAAGACGTGAGCCCGGATTTAAGTTTCCCCCTGAGCTCACTCAGTTGATCCAGCAGCAGAACACTTTGATGCAACTTCTTGTCCAGAACACTCAGAACAACCAGAACAACAACAACAACCCTCCACCACCACCACCCGTGGACAACCTGACACGTTTCTTAAGGTTGCAACCACCGGTATTTGCTAGCAGCATTGAACCAATAGTTGCTGATGACTGGCTGCGCAAGATTGGAAGGGATTTGACCACCGCCAATTGTACGGATGCTGAGAAGGTGCGATTTGCCGCACATCAGTTGTCTGGACCCGCAGCAGCATGGTGGGAGAATTACACAGCCACTTTCCCTGTAGCCAATGTCATTTGGGATCAGTTTCAGCAAGCTTTACGTACTGCCCATGTCTCAACTGGAGCTATGAGCATGAAGAAGCAAGAGTTTCGCAATTTGCACCAAGGAAATCGTACTGTGGCTCAATACATAGATGAGTTTAGTACCCTATCTCGCTATGCCCCGGATGATGTGGCCACAGATGCCGCAAAGCAGGAGAGATTTATGGAAGGGCTGAATGATGAGATGAGCATACAGTTGATGATGCAACCTTCAACAACTACCAGGAGTTGGTAGATAAGGCTCTTATGATTGAAGGGAAGCAGCAGCAGATTGAGAGCCACAAGAGGAAGTACGGACAAGGAAGGAATAATTCTGGTGCCCAGCAGAAGCCCCGATTCACTCCGAATTTGGGAGGATACACCCATAACCATGGAAGCCACACCCACACTGGAGGAAGTTCTCACAACCACAATGGCTCCAAGAATGGGAATGGGAATGGAGCAACTAATAATCAGAATCGATCTACTCCATCCACACCCGCCAAGAAGGATTTAAGCCACGTCACCTGTTTCAAGTGCGGGAAGAATGGACACTATGCCAATGAGTGCCCTGAAGCTAAGAATGGGAACGGCAATGGAAGCGCCGGGAAGAAGCCCAACCCGTTCAACAAAGGACAAGTGAACCACGTGACCGTGGAGGAGGTTGAAGAGCAACCAGATGCGGTGATCGGTAAGTTTTTGGTTAATTCATTTACCGCGGTAGTTCTTTTCGATACTGGTGCATCGCATTCATACATTTTAAGGGGGTTCGTAAATAGACATAAGTTGCCCACCAGAGTCCTTATGACCCCCATGTTAGTAAGTTCACCCGGAGCGGAATATATGGCAAACCAAGGATGTTTTCAGATGCCATTGACCATTGGAAGACATGCTTTCCCCTTAGACCTAATAGTTTTGGAGTCACAAGGATTGGATGTGATACTAGGTATGGATTGGCTATCGATGTATGGTGGAAACATCGATTGTGCCAGCAAGTCTATTCTGCTTACCACCCCGGAGGGAAAAAGGATCAAGTATGTATCTAGGCATTCGCCTAGAAGGACACAAGTGCATTCTCTCACGGGAGTTGTTCAGGAGGAAGTGCCCGTAGTAAAGGATTACCCGGATGTTTTTCCAGAGGAGCTACCTCGCATGCCACCGAATAGGGATATTGAGTTTTTGATTGAGCTGTTGCCTGGCACCGGACCTATATCAAAGAGACCATATCGGATGCCAGCAAATGATCTGGAGGAGACCAAGAAGCAGATTAAGGAGTTATTGGAGAAAGGATTTATTCGCCGGAGCTCATCACCGTGGGGAGCCCCAGTGCTTTTGGTTGAGAAGAAGGATGGATCTTTAAGAATGGTCGTTGATTATCGAGCACTGAATGAAGTGACTATTAAGAATAAGTACCCGCTGCCGATGATCAATGATTTTTTCGACCAACTCCAAGGAGCGAAAGTATTCTCCAAGATCGATCTACGATCTGGATACCACGAGTTGAAAATCCGAGAGAAGGATATACCCATGACAGCCTTCACCACAAGGTATGGGCTATATGAGTATACGGTTATGTCATTTGGATTGACTAACGCCCCTGCCTATTTCATGAGTATGATGAATAAGGTGTTCATGGAGTTCTTGGATAAGTTTGTCGTGGTATTCATTAATGATATTTTGGTATACTCGAAGAATGAAGAGGAACACGCGGAGCATTTGCGTTTGGTACTGGAGAAGCTCAGAGAACATCAGTTGTATGCCAAGTTTAGCAAATGCGAGTTTTGGTTGAAGGAAGTTGGATTTTTAGGGCATGTTATATTGGGAGAAGGTATAGCAGTAGTGTTGGGGAACGTAGTATTTTCAAAATTTTCCTAAGATCACGCAAGATCTATCTACTAGATGCATAGCAACGAGAGGGGAGAGTGTGTCTACGTACCCTCGTAGACCGAAAGCGGAAGCGTTTATCAACGCGGTTGGTGTAGTCGTGCACCTTCACGATCCGTCCCGATCTAGTACCGAACGTACGGCACCTCCGCGTTCAGCACACGTTCAGCTCGATGACGTCATCGCCTTCTTGATCCAGCAAGACGGACGAAGTAGTAGATGAGTTCCGGCAGCACGACGGCGTGGTGACGGTTGTTGATGAAGAACAATCTCTGCAGGGCTTCGCCAAGCACTACAGAAAACTAGACGGAGGATAAACTAGAGGGTCGGGGTAGCCGGCACACGGCTTGGTGTATCTTGATGTGTCTTGGGTGCTAGCCCTACCCCTCTATTTATATGTTGAGCCTGGGGGTCGAAACTTGGAGTAAAAGCCTTCACAAAGTCGGTTTCACCCGAAAGGCAAGAGTCCTTCTCGGACTCTAGGGCTAGACGCCAGGGTTCCCGGCGTCTGGACCCAGATGCCAGGGACCCTGGCGTCTGGCCCCTGGACTCCGCAAAACTTCCTTTTGCGCTTTCCAAAAACCTTGTGTGCTTTCCCTTTTGGCCCAAATAAAGTGTTCTCGTACCCAAACACTTCGGGAAACATCCGGAACCCCTTCCGGTGAATTCCGGAACCCTTCCGGAGGTCAAACACTATTATCTCATATATTAATCTTTATCTCCGGACCATTCCGGAGTTCCTCGTCATGTCCGTGATCACATCCGGGACTCCGAATAACATTCGGTCACCAACATACATAACTCATTAAATACTATATCGTCAACGAACGTTTAAGCGTGCGGACCCTACGGGTTCGAGAACTATGTAGACATGACCGAGACATCTCTCCGGTCAATAACCAATAGCGGAACCTGGATGCCCATATTGGCTCCTACATATTCTACGAAGATCTTTATCGGTCGAAACCGCATAATAACATACGTTGTTCCTTTTGTCATCGGTATGTTACTTGCCCGAGATTCGATCGTCGGTATCTCTATACCTTGTTCAATCTCGTTACCGGCAGGTCTCTTTACTCGTTCCGTAACACATCATCTCGTGACTAACTCATTAGTCTTTTGCTTGCAAGGCTTATTATGATGTGTGTTACCGAGAGGGCCCAGAGATACCTCTCCGACACTCGGAGTGATAAATCCTAATCTTGATCTATGCCAACACCACGAATACTTTCGGAGACACCTGTAGAGCATCTTTATGATCACCCAGTTACGTTGTGACGTTTGATAGCACACAAGGCGATCCTACGGTATTCGGGAGTTGCATAATCTCATAGTCATAGGAACATGTATAAGTCATGAAGAAAGCAATAGCAGTAAAACTAAACGATCATAGTGCTATGCTAACGGATGGGTCTTGTCCATCACATCATTCTCCTAATGATGTGATTCCGTTGATCAAATGACAACTCATGTCTATGGTTAGGAAACATAACCATCTTTGATCAATGAGCTAGTCTAGTAGAGGCATACTAGGGACACTCTGTTTTGTCTATGTATTCACACATGTACTAAGTTTCCGGTTAATACAATTCTAGCATGAATAATAAACATTTATCATGATATAAGGAAATACAAATAACATTATTATTATTGCCTCTAGGGCATATTTCCTTCAGTCTCCCACTTGAACTAGAGTCAATAATCTAGATTACAAAGTGATGATCCTCACACCCATGGAGTCCTGGTGCTGATCATGTTTTGCCCGTGGAATAGGCTTAGTCAACGGGTCTGCAACATTCAGATCCATATGTATTTTGGAAATCTCTATGTCTCCTTCCTTGACTAGATCGCGGATGGAATTGAAGCGTCTTTTGATGTGCTTTGTTCTCTTGTGAAACCTGGATTCCTTCGCCAAGGCTATTGCTCCAGTGTTGTCACAAAAGATTTTCATTGGACCCGATGCACTAGGTATAACACCTAGATCGGATATGAACTCCTTCATCCAGACTCCTTCATTTGCTGCTTCCGAAGCAGCTATGTATTCCGCTTCACACGTAGATCCCGCCACGACGCTCTGCTTGGAACTGCACCAACTGACAGCTCCACCGTTCAATAAAAATACATATCCGGTTTGTGACTTAGAGTCATCCGGAACAGTGTCAAAGCTAGAATCGACGTAACCGTTTACGACGAGCTCTTTGTCACCTCCATATACGAGAAACATATCCTTAGTCCTTTTCAGGTATTTCAGGATGTTCTTGACCGCTGTCCAGTGATCCACTCCTGGATTACTTTGGTACCTCCCTGCTAGACTAATAGCAAGGCACACATCAGGTCTGGTACACAGCATTGCATACATGATAGATCCTATGGCTGAGGCATAGGGAATGACTTTCATTTTCTCTCTATCTTCTGCAGTGGTCGGGCATTGAGTCTTACTCAACTTCATACCTTGTAATACAGGCAAGAACCCTTTCTTTGACTGATCCATTTTGAACTTCTTCAAAATCTTATCAAGGTATGTGCTTTGTGAAAGTCCTATTAAGCGTCTTGATCTATCTCTATAGATCTTGATGCCTAATATATAAGCAGCTTCACCGAGGTCTTTCATTGAAAAATTCTTATTCAAGTATCCTTTTATGCTATCCAGAAATTCTATATCATTTCCAATCAATAATATATCATCTACATATAATATTAGAAATGCTACAGAGCTCCCACTCACTTTCTTGTAAATACAGGCTTCTCCAAAAGTCTGTATAAAACCATATGCTTTGATCACCTCATCAAAGCGTATATTCCAACTCCGAGATGCTTGCACCAGTCCATAGATGGATCGCTGGAGCTTGCATACTTTGTTAGCACCTTTTGGATCGACAAAACCTTCTGGTTGCATCATATACAACTCTTCTTTGAGATATCCATTCAGGAATGCAGTTTTGACATCCATTTGCCAGATTTCATAATCATAAAATGCGGCAGTTGCTAACATGATTCAGACAGACTTAAGCATCGCTACAGGTGAGAAAGTCTCATCGTAGTCAACTCCTTGAACTTGTCGAAACCGTTTCGCAACAAGTCGAGCTTTGTAAACAGTAACATTACCGTCAGCGTCAGTCTTCCTCTTGAAGATCCATTTATTTTCGATGGCTTGCCGATCATCGGGCAAGTCAACCAAAGTCCACACTTTGTTCTCATACATGGATTCCATCTCAGATTTCATGGCCGCAAGCCATTTTGCGGAATCTGGGCTCATCATCGCTTCCTCATAGTTCGTATGTTCATCATGGTCTAGTAACATGATTTCCAGAACTGGGTTGCCATACCACTCTGGTGCGGAACGTACTCTGGTTGATCTACGACGTTCAGCAGAAACTTGATCCGAAGTTTCATGATCATCATCATTAACTTCCTCACTGATTGGTGTAGGAATCACTGGAACAATTTTCTGTGATGTACTACTTTCCAATCCGGGAGAAGGTACAATTACCTCATCAAGTTCTACTTTCCTCCCACTCACTTCTTTCGAGAGAAACTCCTTCTCTAGAAAGGATCCATTCTTAGCAACGAATATCTTGCCTTCAGATCTGTGATAGAAGGTGTACCCAACAGTCTCTTTTGGGTATCCTATGAAGACACATTTCTCCGACTTGGGTTCGAGCTTATCGGCTTGAAGCTTTTTCACATAAGCATCGCAGCCCCAAACTTTAAGAAACGACAACTTTGGTTTCTTGCCAAACCATAGTTCATAAGGTGTCGTATCAATGGATTTAGATGGTGCCCTATTTAACGTGAATGCAGCTGTCTCTAAAGCATAACCCCAAAATGATAGCGGTAAATCGGTAAGAGACATCATAGATCGCACCATATCCAATAAAGTACGGTTACGACGTTCGGACACACCATTACGCTGTGGTGTTTCGGGTGGCGTGAGCTGTGAAACTATTCCACATTGTTTTAAATGAAGACCAAACTCGTAACTCAAATATTCTCCTCCATGATCAGATTGTAGAAACTTTATTTTCTTGTTACGATGATTCTCTACTTCACTCTGAAATTCTTTGAACTTTTCAAATGTTTCAGACTTGTGCTTCATTAAGTAGATATACCCATATCTGCTCAAATCATCAGTGAAGGTCAGAAAATAACGATACCCACCGCGAGCTTCAACACTCATTGGCCCACATACATCAGTATGTATGATTTCCAACAAATCTGTTGCTCGCTCCATAGTTCCGGAGAACGGAGTTTTAGTCATCTTGCCCATGAGGCATGGTTCGCAAGCACCAAGTGATTCATAATCAAGTGATTCCAAAAGTCCATCACTATGGAGTTTCTTCATGCGCTTTACACCAATATGACCCAAACGGCAGTGCCACAAATAAGTTGCACTATCATTATTAACCTTGCATCTTTTGGTTTCAATATTATGAATATGTGTATCACTACAATCGAGATCTAATAAGAATAGACCACTCTTCAAGGGTGCATGACCATAAAAGATATTATTCATAAAAATAGAATAACCATTATTCTCTGATTTAAATGAATAACCGTCTCGCAACAAACAAGATCCAGATATAATGTTCATGCTCAACGCTGGCACCAAATAACAATTATTTAGGTCTAAAACTAATCCCGAAGGTAGATGTAGAGGTAGCGTGCCGACGGCGATCACATCGACTTTGGAACCATTTCCCACGCGCATCGTCACCTCGTCCTTAGCCAATCTTCGTTTAATCCATAGTCCCTGTTTCGAGTTACAAATATTAGCAACCGAACCGGTATCAAATACCCAGGTACTACTACGAGCATTAGTAAGGTACACATCAATAACATGTATATCACATATACCTTTGTTCACCTTGCCATCCTTCTTATCAGCCAAATACTTGGGGCAGTTCCGCTTCCAGTGTCCAGTCCCCTTGCAGTAGAAGCACTCAGTTTCAGGCTTGGCTCCAGACTTGGGTTTCTTCGTGGGAGTAGCAACTGTCTTGCTATTCTTCTTGAAGTTCCCCTTCTTTCCCTTGCCCTTTTTCTTGAAACTAGTGGTCTTGTTAACCATCAACACTTGATGCTCCTTTTTGATTTCTACCTCCGCAGCCTTGAGCATAGCGAAGAGCTCGGGAATTGTCTTTTGCATCCCTTGCATATTATAGTTCATCACGAAGCCTTTATAGCTTGGTGGCAGTGATTGAAGAACTCTATCAATAACACTATCCTCGTCAACTTTGCAACCAAGTTGAGTCATATGATTGTAGTACCCAGACATTTTGAGCAAGTGTTCACTGATAGAACTATTCTCCTCCATCTTGCAGCTATAGAACTTATTGGAAATCTCATATTTCTCAATCCGGGCATTTGCTTGAAATATTAACTTCAACTCCTGGAACATCTCATATGGTCCATGACGTTCAAAACGTCGTTGAAGTCCCGGTTCTAAGCCGTAAAGCATGGCACACTGAACTATCGTGTAGTCATCAGACCGCGACTACCAGACGTTCAAAGCTTCTACATTAGCGGGAGGGGGCTTGTCACCTAGCGGTGCTTCAAGGACATAATTCTTCTGTGCAGCAATGAGGATAATCCTCAAGTTACGGACCCAGTCCGTGTAATTACTACCATCATCTTTCAACTTAGCTTTCTCTAGGAATGCATTAAAATTCAAAGGAACGGTAGCACGGGCCATTGATCTACAACAACATAGATATGCAAAAACTATCAGGACTAAGTTCCTGATATATTAAAGTTCAATTTAATCATATTAATTAAAGAACTCCCACTTAGATAGACATCCCTCTGGTCATCTAAATGATCACGTGATCCAAATCAACTAAACCATGTCCGATCATCACGTGAGATGGAGTAGTATCAATGGTGAACATCTTATGTTGATCATATCTACTATATGATTCACGCTCGACCTTTCGGTCTCCAGTGTTCCGAGGCCATATCTGCATATGCTAGGCTCGTCAAGTTTAACCCGAGTATTCTGCGTGTGCAAAACTGGCTTACACCCATTGTATTTGAACGTAGAGCTTATCACACCCGATCATCACGTGGTGTCTCGGCACGACGAACTTTCGCAACGGTGCATACTCAGGGAGAACACTTATACCTTGAAATTTAGTAAGGGATCATCTTATAATGCTACCGTCGTTCTAAGCAAAATAAGAAGCATAATAAGATAAACATCACATGCAATCAAAATATGTGACATGATATGGCCATCATCATCTTGTGCTTTTGATCTCCATCTCCAAAGCACCGTCATGATCACCTTCATCACCGGCGCGACACCTTGATCTCCATCGTAGCATCGTTGTCGTTTCGCCAACTATTGCTTCTACGACTATCGCTACCACTTAGTGATAAAGTAAAGCAATTACATGGCGATTGCATTTCATACAATAAAGTGACAACCATATGGCTCCTGCCAGTTGCCGATAACATTACAAAACATGATCATCTCATACAAAACCGTATAACTCATCATGTCTTGACCATATCACATCACAACATGCCCTGCAAAAACAAGTTAGACGTCCTCTACTTTGTTGTTGCAAGTTTTACGTGGCTGCTACGGGCTTAGCAAGAACCGTTCTTACCTACGCATACAAAACCACAACGATGTTTCGTCAAGTATGTGCTGTTTTAACCTTCACAAGGACCGGGCGTAGCCACACTTGATTCAGCTAAAGTGAGAGAGACAGACACCCGCCAGTCACCTTTAAGCAACGAGTGCTCGTAACGGTGAAACCAGTCTCGCGTAAGCGTACGCGTAATGTCGGTCCGGGCCACTTCATCTCACAATACCGCCGAAGCAAAGTATGACATGCTGGTAAGCAGTATGACTAGTATCGCCCACAACTCATTGTGTTCTACTCGTGCATATCATCTACGCATAGACCTGGCTCATGATGCCACTGTTGGGGAACATAGTATTTTCAAAATTTTCCTACGATCACGCAAGATCTATCTACTAGATGCATAGCAACGAGAGGGGAGAGTGTGTCTACGTACCCTCGTAGACCGAAAGCGGAAGCGTTTATCAACGCGGTTGATGTAGTCGTGCACCTTCACGATCCGTCCCGATCTAGTACCGAACGTACGGCACCTCCGCGTTCAGCACACGTTCAGCTCGATGACGTCCTCGCCTTCTTGATCCAGCAAGACAGGCGAAGTAGTAGATGAGTTCCGGCAGCACGACGGCGTGGTGACGGTTGTTGATGAAGAACAATCTCTGCAGGGCTTCGCCAAGCACTACAGAAAACTAGACGGAGGATAAACTAGAGGGTCGGGGTAGCCGGCCACGGCTTGGTGTATCTTGATGTGTCATGGGTGCTAGCCCTACCCCTCTATTTATATGTTGAGCCTTGGGGTCGAAACTTGGAGTAAAAGCCTTCACAAAGTCGGTTTCACCCGAAAGGCAAGAGTCCTTCTCGGACTCCAGGGCCAGACGCCAGGGTTCCCGGCGTCTGGACCTCGACGCCAGGGACCCTGGCGTCTGGCCCCTGGACTCCGCAAAACTTCCTTTTGCGCTTTCCAAAAACCTTGTGTGCTTTCCCTTTTGGCCCAAATAAAGTGTTCTCGTACCCAAACACTTCGGGAAACATCCGGAACCCCTTCCGGTGAATTCCGGAACCCTTCCGGAGGTCAAACACTATTATCTCATATATTAATCTTTATCTCCGGACCATTCCGGAGTTCCTCTTCATGTCCGTGATCACATCCGGGACTCCGAATAACATTCGGTCACCAACATACATAACTCATTAAATACTATATCGTCAACGAACGTTTAAGCGTGCGGACCCTACGGGTTCGAGAACTATGTAGACATGACCGAGACATCTCTCCGGTCAATAACCAATAGCGGAACCTGGATGCCCATATTGGCTCCTACATATTCTACGAAGATCTTTATCGGTCGAAACCGCATAACAACATACGTTGTTCCTTTTGTCATCGGTATGTTACTTGCCCGAGATTCGATCGTCGGTATCTCTATACCTAGTTCAATCTCGTTACCGGCAAGTCTCTTTACTTGTTCCGTAACACATCATCTCGTGACTAACTCATTAGTCTTTTGCTTGCAAGGCTTATTATGATGTGTGTTACCGAGAGGGCCCAGAGATACCTCTCCGACACTCGGAGTGACAAATCCTAATCTTGATCTATGCCAACACCACGAATACTTTCGGAGACACCTGTAGAGCATCTTTACGATCACCCAGTTACGTTGTGACGTTTGATAGCACACAAGGCGATCCTACGGTATTCGGGAGTTGCATAATCTCATAGTCATAGGAACATGTATAAGTCATGAAGAAAGCAATAGCAGTAAAACTAAACGATCATAGTGCTATGCTAACAGATGGGTCTTGTCCATCACATCATTCTCCTAATGATGTGATTCCGTTGATCAAATGACAACTCATGTCTATGGTTAGGAAACATAACCATCTTTGATCAATGAGCTAGTCTAGTAGAGGCATACTAGGGACACTCTGTTTTGTCTATGTATTCACACATGTACTAAGTTTCCAGTTAATACAATTCTAGCATGAATAATAAACATTTATCATGATATAAGGAAATACAAATAACATTATTATTATTGCCTCTAGGGCATATTTCCTTCAAGTAGACCCCGTCAAAGTGCAGGCAGTCACTGAATGGTTGGCACCCACTTCAGTTGGAGAGATCCGTAGTTTTCTTGGACTCGCGGGATATTACCGGAGATTCATAGAAAATTTCTCCAAGATTGCAAAGCCAATGATGACATTGTTGAAGAAGGAGACAAAATTTCATTGGATCGAAGAGTGCGAAGAAAGTTTCCAGGAGTTGAAGAAAACGGTTGACGACAGCCCCGGTGCTGATTTTGCCAGATATACGCATGGATTTCCAAGTGTACTGTGATGCTTCACACTTAGGACTTGGAGGAGTACTCATGCAGGATGGAAGAGTTGTTTCCTACGCATCTCGTCAACTGCGACCACACGAGTTGAATTATGCGACGCACGATTTGGAGTTAGCAGTTGTAGTGCACGCGCTCAAAACCTGGAGACATTTCCTTATTGGAAATCGTTGTGACGTGTACACGGATCACGAGAGTTTGAAGTACATTTTCACTCAAAAGGAGCTGAACCTCAGACAGAGGAGATGGTTGGAGCTTATAAAGGATTATGATATGAAGCTGCACTATCACCCCCCAAAGGCCAACGTCGTGGCAGACGCTTTGAGCCGGAAGAGTTATGCAAATACCCTAGTAAAAGGGGGATTGCCACAGGAGTTAGCAGAACATCTCAGGGAGCTTCGGTTGGAGATAGTTCCTAGAGGTTTTGTCGCAACATTAGAGGTTCAGTCAACATTGCTGGGAAAGATACGCGAAGCCCATAAGGAGGACAAAGAGATTGCCGAAATAAAAAAAGGATGAGTGAAGGAAAAGCCAAGGTCGTGAGGATGAACACGACACCTTGTGGTTTGAGGACCGAATCTATGTGCCCAACAACCCAGAGATCAGGAAGTTGATACTGCAGGAAGCACATGATTCACCATACTCGATACACCCCGGCAACACTAAGATGTATTTGGATTTGAAGGAACGTTTTTGGTGGACGGGAATGAAGAAGGATACTGCCGAGTATGTAGCCGTATGTGATGTATGTCAAAGAGTAAAGGCAGAGCATCAGAAGCCAGCAGGATTTGCTACAGCCTATGCCGATACCCGAATGGAAGTGGGAGAAGCTTGGCATGGACTTTATCACCGGATTGCTGATACGTCCAAAACGTATATATAATTTCTGCTTGCTCCATGCTTCTTTTGTGTGATATTGCTATGATATTTATGCACTTCCATACACTTTTGATCATATTTGGACTAACCTATTAACTCAGTGCACTTCAGTGCTAGTTCCTGTTTTCTGCTGTTTTTCTACTTCAGATTTCCCCCATATTAAAAGTGCTCCAAAAATTCCGGAAAAAATACAGAAAAAATCAGCGTACAGGAAGCTTCGAGAAAAACCAAAGTGGGGCCAGAGGGGAGCCAGGGGCGGCCCAGGCGGCCACCCGAGGCGGCCCCACCCCTTGCCGCCCCAGGGGGGGGGCGCCTGGGGCCCCCTCTCCGCCTCTGGTGACCCCCCTTCGCATATATATTTCTCCCGTCGCAGAAACCCTGATTCCAGAATCCTTTTCTCCAGAAGCAATTCCGATCTCCGCCGCCATCGCCACCAAGTTTCGGGGGACCAGAATTCCTATGCCGGCATCCTGCCGGGACGGGGAAGTGCCCCCGGATTCATCTCCATCGACGTTGCTTCCTCCCTCCATGATGCGGGAGTAGTTCCTCCTCGGGGCTGAGGTTTCTACCAGTAGCTATGTGGTCAATTCTCTCTCCCATGATGTGATCTTCGTTGTGATCATAGGCTATGTTAATCTAGGGTGATCCCATGATATTTTCCCTTCCTCTATGTATTGGATTGATGTACTCACTTGTCTTTATCTAGTATAATCCCCGAGACCAAGGTGACAGCGGTCTATTGGACATGGATTAGAAGAATATTTTCATGGGTGATTTCCTCTTTTGTGTGTTGATTGAAGATTGAGAGTCTCTTGGTGCTTGTCTTTGACTATCCTTGAGATATGTTGTGGTGATTGTGGTACTCTCTTTGGATGGCCGCGGTGACATTGGGAAATCTATAGATTGAGAACTACGAACTTTGAGGTGTGCTTTTGTAGCCCTACATAATTCTCGTCCTCTCTTGACCACAAAGGAATGACCTCCGAGTGCGTCTCCATTATGGGAAATATCATATGATAGACTATGTTAATGTTGTTGGGAGTTGCCACTAGTGAAAGTATGAAGCCTAGGCCTTGTTTCCACCATTGCAATACCATTTGTGCTCACGTTTACCACTTGTTTGCTTGCTGCATTTTTTATTACAGATTTATATTACTTTGCTTTGTCACTCCTATCATCCATATTTTACCATCTCTTCGCCGAACTAGTGCACCTATACAACTCCTAGTTGTATTAGGTGTGTTGAGGACACAAGAGACTTCTTGTATCTTAGTTGCAGGGTTGCTTGAGAGAGACCATCTTCAACCTCTACTTTCCTGAGTTCGATAAACCTTTGGTCATCCACTTGAGGGAAATTGCTACTGTCCTACAAACCTCTGCGCTTGGAGGCCCAACATAGTCTACAAGAATAGAAGCGTGTGTAGACATCAAGCTATTTCTGGCGCCGTTGCCGGGGAAGTAAGTGTTTAAAGGTATATCTTTAGATCTTGCAATTAAATCTTTTCGTTTCTTGTTTTTAGTTTCACTAGTTATGTTTATGGAAAACCGCACTCTTAGTTTGTTGCTTGGGGAAGGCCGCTTTACCACACCCGTGGTAGAGAAGTCTCCTCCACCTACTGAATGTATCCCGTTCCAAATACCACTTGGGATAATTGAAATAATTAGGAATGATTGTTATGATGGGACAGTCAATCCTAGTATTCATTTGTTGAAACTTATAGAACTTTGTGAGTTGTTTAAGATTTCAGGTTTGACAAGAGATGGAGTCATGAGGAAATTATTTTCCTTATCACTGAAAGGAAAAGCATTGGAATGGTATAGGCTACTAGATGACTCTCACCTGCTGGATTGGGAAGAGATCCAGTCTCTCTTTTACTCCAAGTTTTATCCTCTTCATGAAGTTCATGAGAATAGGAATTATGTTTATAATTTCTATCCTCATGACGGAGAGAGCATAGCTCAAGCTTGGGGGAGACTGAAAACGTTAATGCTAAAATGTCCTAACCATGGGCTCCCCAAAGATATGATTATTACTAATTTCTATGCGAGGCTCTCTCGACAGGATAAAGATTTGCTCGATGCTTCCTCTATGGGTTCTTTCACAAACGAAAAGATTGATGCTAAATGGGAACTTCTTGAAAGAATTCAACGCAACACTGAAGATTGGGAGATCGACAAAGGTAAAGAGTCAGGTATAATTTATGAGTATGATTGCATTAAGTCCTTTGTTGAAACTACAAGTTTTAATAAGTTTAGTGCTAAGTTTGGGCTTGATTCTCAACTCCTTGTTGATTTCCTCAAATCTTTTGCTTCACATCTTAATATGCCTAAGGAGGATTGGATCAAGCATCATGAACCTTTTAAAGAGATTTGCAAAGAAAATGAAATTGTTCATGATGATTGCAACATACATGATCCAATTCCTAAAAATGAAGTTTTATATGAGCATGTTAATTTTTGTGGAGTGGATAGACCTTGTGAAAGGCCTATGATTGAAGAAGAGAAGTATTGTAAGCAACATAAGCATGAAAGAACAATCACTTGGGTCAAAGATTTAAATGAAATTGCTAGAGAATTGTGTGACCTTTATCCTTTTACTTGTGAACTTTGCTGTATAGAGGGTCACTTTAATTTTCAATGCATGCACTTTCAAAACATAACTATTAACCAGTTGTGTGATAACATGATCACCCCTGATCTTTATGATGAGCTTATGTTATTTTTGATGTGTGAAGAGTTATCAGAAAAGACTTCTTGGCTAGATGTTAATGCCATAGGAATAAAAAACACTTTGCAAAATTGCCATCTCTATTGTGTTGTTAATTGCCATAAAAATGATTACATAAGTAAGATTAGAAAGGAGGGAACTTTACCAAAGTATAAAAATGTCTCTTATATTTCTGCTAATAAAAAGGAGAGTTTCTCCCAAGTTTCCCCTATTGTTTCTAATGATAAACCAGGATATGTGGAGAAGCTTCATTTCCAACCACTCCCTCCTAAGGTGAAGAAGAAGAAAAAGAAGAGGAGGAGGAAGAGGAGCAAGAAGGAAGAAGAATGGGTATCAACCTGGCCTGAGCATATTCCTCCCATCAACTTTTATTCTAACGGTTGTAAGTTTAAAGAAGAAGGTGAAGTTTATTGCCTTAATTATCATCTTGATGATACGTCCGTAGGTACTATTGAAGATGATTTTGATTATGATATGCATGTTACTTATTGTGATTGGGAAAATGATGATCATGCTACTTATGATCTTGAAAATCTTTTTGGTACCAACTCTAAAAGTGATGATATGGAAAGCTCTAAGCTTGGGGATGATAGGAGTGCAAATCCTTTACCCACTAGTGATGTGATAATTGATAATTCTTTTTCTAGTAAGAATAAAGACAACATGTTTACAAATATAGTTGCTAGCAATGATAATGCTCTTCTCTACTATGATGATGTTATAACTCCAATTTATAGTGATTATAAAGGTACCTATGACATAAGGAGAAATTATCCTTATGAAACTTGTCATAATCATGGAGGGAATTACTCCCTTGTTGAACACCATCTTCCTAATACACAATTAATCTATAGTGTTCAAGTTGTTTATGATAGTCCTACTCCCACTATTACCAATGAGAAAGATTATGCTTATGTGGAGAGTAAGAGTACCTTTTTGCATGTGGATCATGGTAACAATGCTTTATGTGATGCTTATATTGTTGAGTTTATTCGTGATCCCACTGAAAATTATTATGAGAAGGGAACATATGCTTATAGATATTTCAATAACATCAAGTTCCCTCTCTTTATGTTGAAGTTTTGAAGCTGCACTTGTTTTGTCTTCCTATGCTTATTGCTTTGTGCTTCAATGAATTATTATATTGCAATATTCCTATGCATAGGAAGCATGTTAGGCTTAAATGTGTTTGGTATTTGCTTCTTGATGCTCTCTTTTGTTCTTCAACTCTTATTCCTACGAGAGCATCATTAAAGTCTTAAGCCTATCTTTATGGCTATAAAGAAAGAGCTCTAGGGAGACAACCCTTGTTATCTTTGCTTTCAGTTTGTTCTTTCAGTTTTTAGTGGTCTTGATGTCTGTTACTACTGTATCAACATCATTGTATCTTTATTTTTCAGCTTTGTGCCAATTTTAGCCTCTGATTGCAAGAAAGTTCAAAAGTTGTGACATGCTGCCCAGAAAACAGATTCTGTCCTTGGAAAGAAAAAATCGAATAAAATCACCAGATCATCTTTTTGATCTGAATTTTTTTGACAGCATGCTCTATATAATTGGCTTTCGAGCGTCTGTTCTGAGTTTTTTGATTTGAGTTACATAAGTGCCCCGAAAAAATTATTTACTACCTGCTGGTCTGTTTTTCACAGATTATGTCCTGTTTTGCCTTTCCTTCGTTTTGCAAACCTTGAGCTTGCTTTTTCTTTGCAAAAACCTTTTGGCAATCTTGAGAAACAGTAGCTCTTCAAGATTATCTTTATTTCCAGTAGGGAAAAATTATTTTATTGTGGGTACTAACCTCGCTAATCAGATTATGATGAGTTATGTATGAAGGGATTTTTCAAGTGTGCGAGGGAAGATGATAAAAGAAGATTCAGGAGGGTCAAACGCTCAAGCTTGGGGATTCCCCCATGCACCCCCAAGAAATATTCAAGAAGACTCAAGCGTCTAAGCTTGGGGATGCCCCCGTGCATCCCCTTCTCCATCAACAATTATCAGTTCGTCCTTCGTTCCACTATATTTTTATCACTTCATGCGTTATGTGCTATGCTTGGAGCGTCTTGCTCTTTTCTTTTTAGTTTATTTAGTTTTACTTGCTGTTCTTAACAAGTTGGATCCTAGCCATAATTGTTTGGGAGAGAAACACGCTCCACTCCACTGTAGAACACAACATAGGCTTTCATGCTTATCTTTGTTGTGTGTGTTCTTTGTCTTTCCATAGTTGCTGTCATGTTTAGCTCTTAGTTTTCATGCTTTTCTTTTTAAAGAGCTTTTGTTTAGTTGGTTGCTGAACTCTCTTGAGTTTTCATGTTTATCTTGTTAAGAGAGTTTGCCTGTTGCACTGAGTTGTGTGTCTTAACTTAAAGTAGGTAATTGAGGTTGCTATTTAATTTTAGTAGTAACTTGCAATAGTTTTGAGGTATTGCCATGAGTAATGTCTGAACTTTTGGTGTCAAGAGCTTTAGCCTATTAGTGATAGATGTCGTATTTTGGGAAATCCGTGTTTATTTTCGAAAACCTACAAAATAGTTGAGAACTTTAGCTACTAGATGGATCACTAATCTTTGGAGGGATCGAATATTAGAGTACACTCACGTACCATGAGCCGAGGATGCGCAAGGATAACCAAACCCCCATACACTCCTCCTCGGGGTACTTGTCTCTTTGTGAACCTCCTAATTAGATTGAGAGTTACCGATAATAAGTGCATGAGTTCTTCGGACTAATGTGAGTATTCGAAAGTTGACACTTCCACCTAACCATATTTTTCTAGCCTCTTCGGTACCGTGCATTGCCCTTTCTCACCTCGAGAGTTGGCGCATACTTCGCCGGTGCATCCAAATCCTTGGCACGATACGCTCTGTCATCATAAGCCTCATTATATCCTTCCTCAAAACAGCCACCATACCTACCTATCAAGGCATTTCCATAGCCTTTTCGAGATACATTGCCATGCCACATCCACCTTCTCATGACTTGATCTTCATGTCATACATGCTTTTTGCTTGATCGATGAGCCGCATGCTAGTTGGGCCTTGCCCTAATCATTGCTACATGACGCGCTAGTATCATTGCATATCCTGCTACACTGGCAGAGGCATACATTTGCATACATCATGATACTTTCATTTTCTTTATGTTGAGTACTTTTGTAAAGTGTGAAAGATCTTCTATACTTCTTGTAATACATAGAGTGTTGCCCCTAAAGTGAGGAAAAGATCCCAAAGAGGACAAAATCAAAAGATCCCAAAGAGGACAAAATCAAAAGATCCCAAAGAGGACAAATGAGAGTTCAATAGAAAGAGCCATGGAGGCCACAAAAAAAATAAAAATATATAGAAAAAAGAGAAAAAGAAATAAAAAGAGAGAAGGGGGCACACTACTATTTCTTTTGAGAGATCCACACTCGTACTCCATCTTATACCTTGTACTCCATAGAGATTATCATTCATGCATATAGCTATGTGGGGACCTTTACACTATAGAACTTGGCTTGTATATTCCAATGATGAGCCTCCTCAAAAGAGCTCTAGGTCTTCTTGAGCAAGCAAGTTGGATGCACCCCCACTAGTTCCATTGGAGAGCTTACCTTAGCTCATATGTGCATCCGTTGCATGGCAATCCCTACTCCTCACATCATATCTATCATTTGGCTTTCTCTCGCCCATGATTGTCTTCATTGATGTGAGCCTTTCACACCTTTTTTGTCTTCCCCCTCCATCATTTTTCTCTCTTTTCCTTCCTAAGTGTCGACTTTCTTGCTTACGCTCATCCATTGCATGAGTGCTCAAAATATCGAAAGGGAGTGGATCATTTTGACTTGTACCTGGCTGACGGTCTGGGGATGAGTCAAGATAAGATTCCAAAGAAGACCAAGTGTGAAACTTTAGTAGATTAAGTTCTCAACAATATAAAAACTATGTTTTACTCTCTCATATATCCCTATCCCCTTTCTTGCACGCAAACACCATTTGGAGACATTCGAGTCACGGACAGCGAGAGCTCTTGCACCTTTATGTTCTTATGTTACTTGTTACAATGCTAATATAGACTCTTGCTTGTTATGACTTGAATTGAATTACATGCCTTGATTGATTTACTTAAAAAGTTCTTATATGGTTGGTAGCATGTCACCACAGAAATTATGCTTGTTATCATTTACCTACTCGAGGACGAGCAGGAATTAAGCTTGGGGATGTTGATACGTCCAAAACGTATCTATAATTTCTGCTTGCTCCATGCTTCTTTTGTGTGATATTGCTATGATATTTATGCACTTCCATACACTTTTGATCACATTTGGACTAATCTATTAACTCAGTGCACCACAGTGCCAGTTCCTGTTTTCTGCTGTTTTTCTATTTCAGATTTCCCCCATATTAAAAGTTCTCCAAAAATTCCGGAAAAAATACAGAAAAAATCAGCGTACAGGAAGCTTCGAGAAAAACCAAAGTGGGGCCAGAGGGGAGCCAGGGGCGGCCCAGGCGGCCACCCGGGGCGGCCCCACCCCTGGCCGCCTCGGGGGGGCGCCTGGGGCCCCCTCTCCACCTCTGGTGACCCCCCTTCGCATATATATTTCTCCCGTCTCGGAAACCCTGATTCCAGAACCCTTTTCTCCAGAAGCAATTCCGATCTCCGCCGCCATCGCCACCAAGTTTCGGGGGACCAGAATTCCTGTGCCGGCATCCAGCCAGGACGGGGAAGTGCCCCCTGATTCATCTCCATCGACGTTGCTTCCTCCCTCCATGATGCGGGAGTAGTTCCTCCTCGGGGCTGAGGTTTCTACCAGTAGCTATGTGGTCAATTCTCTCTCCCATGATGTGATCTTCGTTGTGATCATAGGCTATGTTAATCTAGGGTGATCCCATGATATTTCCCCTTCCTCTATGTATTGGATTGATGTACTCACTTGTCTTTATCTAGTATAATCCCCGAGACCAAGGTGACAGCGGTCTATTGGACATGGATTAGAAGAATATTTTCATGGGTGATTTCCTCTTTTGTGTGTTGATTGAAGATTGAGAGTCTCTTGGTGCTTGTCTTTGACTATCCTTGAGATATGTTGTGGTGATTGTGGTACTCTCTTTGGATGGCCGCGGTGACATTGGGAAATCTATAGATTGAGAACTACGAACTTTGAGGTGTGCTTTTGTAGCCCTACATAATTCTCGTCCTCTCTTGACCACAAAGGAATGACCTCCGAGTGCATCTCCATTATGGGAAATATCATATGATAGACTATGTTAATGTTGTTGGGAGTTGCCACTAGTGAAAGTATGAAGCCTAGGCCTTGTTTCCACCATTGCAATACCATTTGTGCTCACGTTTACCACTTGTTTTCTTGCTGCACTTTTTATTACAGATTTATATTACTGTGCTTTGCCACTCCTATCATCCATATTTTACCATCTATTCGCCGAACTAGTGCACCTATACAACTCCTAGTTGTATTAGGTGTGTTGGGGACACAAGAGACTTCTTGTATCTTAGTTGCAGGGTTGCTTGAGAGAGACCATCTTCAACCTCTACTTCCCTGAGTTCGATAAACCTTAGGTCATCCACTTGAGGGAAATTGCTACTGTCCTACAAACCTCTGCGTTTGGAGGCCCAACATAGTCTACAAGAATAGAATCGTGTGTAGACATCAATTGCCCAGGACCAAATCAGGATATGACTCAATCTAGGTAGTAGTGGATCGCTTGACCAAAGTAGCCCACTTTATCCCCGTGAAAACCACGTATACCAGTGCGAAGTTGGCCAAGATATACATGACCAGGATCGTATGTCTGCACGGAGTTCCGAGGACCATTGTATCAGATAGAGGAACCAAGTTCACCTCAAAGTTTTGGCATCAGCTACACCAAGCTTTGGGAATGAGGCTGGAATTTAGTACAGCTTTTCACCCGCTGACAGATGGACAGACCGAGAGAGTCAATCAGATTCTAGAGGACATGTTGAGACCTTGTGCGCTAGATTATGGATCTAGCTGGGATGACAATTTCCCCTACGTAGAATTCTCTTACAACCATTACCAGGCCAGTTTGAAGATGGCGCCGTTCGAAGCATTGTACGGAAGGAGATGCGAACGCCGTTGATGTGGGATGAAGTTGGAGACCGTCAGTTGTTTGGACCAGACCTGATGAAAGAGTCCGAAGAGAAGGTTAAACTGATTCAGGATAGACTGAAGGTAGCTCAGTCCAGGCAGAAGAGTTATGCAGAGTCGAAGCGCAAGGAAGTAACCTATGAAATCGGGGAGAGAGTGTACCTGAGAGTATCGCCTCTGCGAGGAGTTAAACGTTTCGGAGTTAAGGGAAAGCTAGCCCCGAGATTTGTGGGACCTTACCGTGTTTTGGAACGCATGGGAGAGGTTGCCTATAAGTTGGAGTTACCCGAAGGATTGTCAGGAGTGCACGATGTGTTCCACGTTTCCCAGCTTAAGAAGTGCCATGCGGAGATGGCCGATATCCCGCTAAGAGACACAATACCCCTGGAAGCTATTCATTTGGATAGTGATCTGACTTACAAGGAGAAGCCTGTCAAGATTCTCGAATTCTCGAGTAGAGTCACCCGCAGTAAGGTTATCAAGTTTTGCAAAGTTCAGTGGAGTCACCACAACGAGGAAGAAGCCACATGGGAACGAGAAGATGATCTACACAAGGACCACCCACACCTGTTCTCTAGCCAAGCCGAATCTCGAGGGCGAGATTCATTCTAAGGGGGGTAGGTTTGTAACATCCCAAATTTTCAATTTGGAATGTTATACATGAAGGAAATATGCCCTAGAGGCAATAATAAAGTTATTATTTATTTCCTTATATCATGATAAATGTTTATTATTCATGCTAGAATTGTATTAACCGGAAACTTAGTACATGTGTGAATACATAGACAAAACAATATGTCCCTAGTATGCCTCTACTAGACTTGCTCATTGATCAAAGATGGTTATATTTCCTAGCCATATACATGAGTTGTCATTTGATCAACGGGATCACATCATTAGGAGAATGATGTGATGGACAAGACCCATCCGTTAGCTTAGCACTATGATCATTTTGTTTTACTGTTATTGCTTTCTTCATGACTTATACATGTTCCTATGACTATGAGATTATACAACTCCCGAATACCCGAGGAACACCTTGTGTGCTATCAAACGTCACAACGTAACTGGGTGATTATAAAGATGCTCTACAGGTGTCTCCGAAGGTGTTCGTGGTGTTGGCACAGATCAAGAATATGATTTGTCACTCCGAGTGTCGGGGAGGTATCTCTGGGCCCTCTCGGTAATACACATCATAACAAGCCTTGCAAGCAAATGACTAATGAGTTAGTCACGAGATGATGTATTACGGGACGAGTAAATAGACTTGCCAGTAATGAGATTAACTAGGTATGGTGATACCGACGATCGAATCTCGGGCAAGTAACATACCGATGACAAAGGGAACAACGTATGTTGTTATGCGGTTTGACCGATAAAGATCTTCGTAGAATATGTAGGAGCCAATATGAGCATCCAGGTTCCGCTATTGGTTATTGACCGGAGATGAGTCTCGGTCAAGTCTACACAGTTCTCGAACCCGTAGGGTCCACACGCTTAACGTTTGATGACGATCGGTATTATGAGTTTATGTTTTTTGATGTACCGAAGGTAATCGGAGTCCCGGATGAGATCGTGGACATGATGAGGAGTCTCGAAATGGTTGAGACGTAAAGATCGATATATTGGACGACTATATTCGGACATCGGAAAGGTTCCGAGTGATTCGGGTATTTTTCGGAGTACCGAAGAGTTACTGGAATTCGCCGGGGAGTATATGGGCCTTATTGGGCTTTAGGGGAAAGGGAGAGAGGAGGCTGCGCCCCTCCCATGGCTTGGTCCGAATTGGACTAGGGAGAGGGGCTGCGCCCCCTCCTTCCTTCTCTTCTCTTTCCCTTTCCTTCTCTCCTACTCCTACTACTTGGAAGGGCTCCTAGTTCTACTAGGAAAGGGGCAATCCTACTCCCGGTGGGAGTAGGACTCCCCTAGGGCGCACCATAGAGAGGGCCGGCCCTCCCTCTCCTCCACTCCTTTATATACGGGGGTAGAGGCACCCCATAGACACACAAGTTGATCAGTTGATCTCTCCCAACCGTGTGCGGTGCCCCTCTCCATAGAAATACACCTCGGTCATACCGTTGCAGTGCTTAGGCGAAGCCCTGCGCCGGTAACTTCATCATACCCGTCACCACGCCGTCGTGCTGAAAAAACTCTCTCGTGAAGCTCAACTGGATCAAGAGCTCGTGGGACATCATCAAGGTGAACGTGTGCTGAACGCGGAGGTGCCGTACATTCGGTACTTGATCGGTTGGATCGCGAAGAAGTTCGACTACATCAACCGCGTCACTAGACGTTTTCGCTTCCGGTCTATGAGGGTACGTAGACACACTCTCCCCTCTCGTTGCTATGCATCTGGTAGATAGATCTTGCGTGATCGTAGGAAAATTTTGAAAATACTACGTTCCCCAACAGTGGTATCAGAGTGAGGTCTATGTGTAGATGATATGCACGAGTAGAACACAAGTGAGTTGTGGACGATACCTTACCAACATGTCATACTTTGCTTCGGCGGTATTGTGAGATGAAGCGGCCGGACCGACATTACGAGTACGCTTACGCGAGACTGGTTTCACCGTTATGAGCACTCATTGCTTAAAGGTGACTAGCGGGTGTCTATCTCTCTCACTTTAGCTGAATCGAGTGTGACTACGCCCGGTCCTTGTGAAGGTTAAAACAACACATACTTGACGAAACATCGTTGTGGTTTTCTATGCGTAGGTAAGAACAGTTCTTACTAAGCCCGTAGCAGCCACGTAAAACTTGCAACAACAAAGTAGAGGACGTCTAACTTGTTTTTGCAGGGCATGTTGTGATGTGATATGGTCAAGACATGATGAGTTATACAGTTTTGTATGAGATGATCATGTTTTGTAAAGTTATCGGCAACTGGCAGGAGCCATATGGTTGTCGCTTTATTGTATGAAATGCAATCGCCATGTAATTGCATTACTTTATCACTAAGCGGTAGCGATAGTCGTAGAAGCAATAGTTGGCAAGACGACAATGATGCTATGATGGAGATCAAAGTGTCGCGCCGGTGACGATGGTGATCATGACGGTGCCTTGGAGATGGAGATCAAAAGCACACGATGATGATGGCCATATCATGTCACATATTTTGATTGCATGTGATGTTTATCTTATTATGCTTCTTATTTTGCTTAGTACGACGGTAGCATTATAAGATGATCCCTTACAAAATTTCAAGGTATAAGTGTTCTCCCTGAGTATGCACCGTTGCGAAAGTTCGTCGTGCCGAGACACCACGTGATGATCGGGTGTGATAAGATCTACGTTCAAATACAACGGGTGTAAGCCAGTTTTGCACACACAGAATACTCGGGTTAAACTTGACGAGCCTAGCATATGCAGATATGGCCTCGGAACACTGGAGACCGAAAGGTCAAGCGTGAATCATATAGTAGATATGATCAACATAAGATGTTCACCATTGAAAACTACTCCATCTCCCGTGATGATCGGACATGGTTTAGTTGATTTGGATCACGTGATCATTTAGATGACCAGAGGGATGTCTATCTAAGTGGGAGTTCTTCAAGTAATATGATTAATTGAACTTTAATTTATCATGAATTTAGTCCTGGTAGTATTAGCATATCTGTGTTGTAGATCAATAGCTCGCGATATAGCTCCCCGTTTATTTTATATGTTCCTAGAGAAATATAAGTTGAAAGATGTTAGTAGCAATGATGCGGACTAGGTCCGTGATCTGAGGATTATCCTCATTGCTGCACAGAAGTATTATGTCCTTGATGCACCTCTAGGTGACGAACCTATTGCAGGAGCATATGTAGACGTTATGAACGTTTGACAAGCTCGGTATGATGACTACTTGATAGTTTAGTGCGCCATGCTTTACGGCTTATAACCGGGACTTCAAAAACATTTTGAACACCATGGAGCATATGAGATGTTCCAAGATGTTAAATTAGTATTTGATACTCATGCCCGTGTCGAGAGGTATAAGACCTCTGACAGTACATTGCCTACAATATGGAGGAGAATAGCTCAACCAGTGAGCATGTGCTCAGATTGTCTGGGTACTACAATTGCTTGAATCAAGTGGGAGTTAATCTTCCAGATAAGATAGTAATTGACAAAGTTCTCTAGACACTATCACCAAGTTAGTAGAACTTCGTGATGAACTATAATCTGCAAGGGATGACAAAAGTAATTCCCGAGCTCTTCACGATACTGAAATCGGCGAAGGTAGAAATCAAGAAAGAGCATCAAGTGTTGATGGTTAACAAGACCACTTGTTTCAAGTAAAGGGCAAAGGGATAGAAGGGGAACTTCAAGAAGAATGACAAGCAAGTTGTCACTCCCGTGAAGAAACCCAAAGCTAAACTCAAGCCTGAAACTAAGTGCCTCTACTGCAAAGGAAATGGTCACTGGAAGTGGAACTGCCCTAGATACTTGGTGGAGTAGAAGGATGGCAAAGTGAACAAAGGTATATTTGATATACAGATTATTGATGTGTACTTTACTAGTGTTCATAGCAACCCCTGGGTATTTGATACCAGTTCAGTTGCTAAAATTAGTAACTCGAAACAAGAGTTGCAGAATGAACAGAGACTAGTTAAAGGTGAAGTGACGATATGTGTTGGAAGTGGTTCCAAGATTGATATTATCATCATCGCACACTCCCTATACTTTCAGGATTAGTGTAGAACCTAAATAAATCTTATTTGGCATTTGCGTTAAGCATGAATATGATTTGATCATGTTTGTTGCAATACAGTTATTCATTTAAAGTCATAGAATAATTGTTATTCTGTTTACATGAATAAAGCCTTCGATGGTCATACACCCAATGAAAATAGTTTGTTGGATCTCGATCGTAGTGATACACATATTCATAATATTGAAGCCAAAAGATGCAAGGTTAATAATGATAGTGCAACTTATTTGTGGCACTGCCATTTAGGTCATATTGGTGTAAAGCGCATGAAGAAACTCCATAGTGATGGACTTTTGGAATCACTTGGTGCTTGCGAACCATGCCTCATGGGCAAGATGACTAAAACTCCGTTCTCTGGAACAATGGAGCGAGCAACAGATTTGTTGGAAATCATACATACTGATGTATGTGGACCGATGAGTGTTGAAGCTCGTGGCGAGTATCGTTATTTTCTGACCTTCACTGATGATTTGAGCAGATATGGGTATATCTACTTGATGAAGCACAAGTCTGAAACATGTGAAAAGTTCAAAGAATTTCAGAGTGAAGTAGAGAATCATCGTAACAAGAAAATAAAGTTTCTACGATCTGATCGTGGAGGTGAATATTTGAGTTACGAGTTTGGTCTTCATTTGAAACAATGTGGAATAGTTTCACAACTCACGCCACCCGGAACACCACAACGTAATGGTGTGTCCGAACGTCGTAACCGTACTTTATTAGATATGGTGCGATCTATGATGTCTCTTACCGATTTACCACTATAGTTTTGGGTTATGCATTAAAGACAGCTGCATTCACGTTAAATAGGGCACCATCTATATCCGTTGACACGACGCCTTATGAACTGTGGTTTGGCAAGAAACCAAAGATGTCGTTTCTTAAAGTTTGGGGCTGCGATGCTTATGTGAAAAAGTTTCAAGCTGATAAGCTCGAACCCAAGTCGGAGAAATGTGTCTTCATAGGATACCCAAAGGAAAATGTTGGGTACACCTTCTATCACAGATCCGAAGGCAAGATATTCGTTGCTAAGAATGGATCATTTCTAGAGAAGGAGTTTCTCTCAAAAGAAGTGAGTGGGAGGAAAGTGGAACTTGATGAGGTAATTGTACCTTCTCCCGAATTGGATAGTAGTACATCATAGAAACTAGTTCTAGTGATTCCTACACCAATTAGTGACGAATCTAATGATGATGATCATGAAACTGCAGATCAAGTTACAGTTGAATCTCGTAGGTCAACCAGAGTACGTTCCGCACCAGAGTGGTATGGTAACCCTATTCTGGAAGTCAAGTTACTAGACCATGATGAACCTACGAACTATGAGGAAGCGATGATGAGCCCAAATTCCGCAAAATGGCTTGAGGCCATGAAATTTGAGATGGGATCCATGTATGAGAACAAAGTGGTTTTGGTTGACTTGCCCGATGATCGGCAAGCCATTGAAAATAAATGGATCTTTAAGTGGAAGACTGACGCCGATGGTAATGTTACTGTCTACAAAGCTCGACTTGTTGCGAAAGGTTTTCGACAAGTTCAAGGTGTTGACTACGATGAGATTTTCTCACCCGTAGCGATGCTTAAGTCTGTCCGAATCATGTTAGCAATTGCCACATTTTATGAAATTTGGCAAATGGATAACGAAACTGCGTTCTTTAATGGATTTATTAAAGAAGAGTTGTATATGATGCAACCAGAAGGTTTTGTCAATCCTAAAGGTGCTAGCAAATTGTGCAAGCTCCAGCGATCCATCTATGGACTGGTGCAAGCATCTCGGAGTTGGAATATACGCTTTGATGAGGTGATCAAATCATATGGATTTATACAGACTTTTGGAGAAGCCTGTATTTACAAGAAAGTGAGTGGGAGCACTACAGCCTTTCTGATAAGTATATGTGAATGACATATTGTCGATCGGAAATGATGTAGAATTTTCTGGAAAGCATGAAGGAGTGTTTGAAAGGAGTTTTTCAAAGAAAGACCTCGGTGAAGATGCTTACATATTGAGCATCACGATCTATAGATATATCAAGACGCTTGATAAGTTTTTTCAATGAGTACATACCTTGACCAGTTTTTGAAGTAGTTCAAAATGGATCAGTCAGAGAAGGAGTTCTTGCTTGAGTTGTAAGGTATGAAGTTGAGTAAGACTCAAAGCCCGACCTCGGCAGAAGATAGAGAAAGAATGAAAGTCATTCCCTATGCCTCAGCCATAGGTTCTATTAAGTACGCCATGCTGTGTACCTTACCATGAGTTTGGCAAGGAGGTACAAAAGTGATTCAGGAGTAGATCACTGGACAGCGGTCAAAATTATCCTTAGTTACTGGATAACTAAGGAAATGTTTTCTCGATTATGGAGGTGATAAAGAGTTCGTCGTAAAGAGTTACACTGATGCAAGCTTTACACTAATCCAGATGACTCTAAGTATCAATCTGGATGCATATTGGAAGTGGGAGCAATTAGCTAGAGTAGCTCCATGCAGAGCATTGTGGACATAGAAATTTGCGAAATACATACAGATCTGAATGTGTCAGACCCGTCGACTAAACTTCTCTCACAAGCAAAACATGATCACACCTTACTACTCTTAGGTGTTAATCACATAGTGATGTGAACTAGATTATTGACTCTAGTAAACCCTTTGGGTATTGGTCACATGGCGATGTGAACTATGGGTGTTATTCACATAACGATTTGAACTATCGGTATTAAATCACATGGATATGTGAACTAGATTATTGACTCTAGTGCAAGTGGGAGACTGAAGGAAATATGCCCTAGAGGCAATAATAAAGTTTTTATTTATTTCCTTATATCATGATAAATGTTTATTATTCATGCTAGAATTGTATTAACCGGAAACTTAGTACATGTGTGAATACATAGACAAAACAGTATGTCCCTAGTATGCCTCTACTAGACTAGCTCATTGATCAAAGATGGTTATGTTTCCTAGCCATAGACATGAGTTGTCATTTGATCAATGGGATCACATCATTAGGAGAATGATGTGATGGACAAGACCGATCCGTTAGCTTAGCACTATGATCGCTTAGTTTTACTGATATTGCTTTCTTCATGACTTATACATGTTCCTATGACTATGAGATTATACAACTCCTGAATACCGGAGGAACACCTTGTGTGCTATCCAATGTCACAACGTAACTGGGTGATTATAAAGATGCTCTACAGGTGTCTCCGAAGGTGTTCGTGGTGTTGGCATAGATCAAGAATAGGATTTGTCACTCCGAGTGTCGGAGAGGTATCTCTGGGCCCTCTCGGTAATACACATCATAACAAGCCTTGCAAGCAAATGACTAATGAGTTAGTCACGAGATGATGTATTACGGAACGAGTAAAGAGACTTGCCAGTAATGAGATTAACTAGGTATGGTGAAAGTGCAACTAATCCCCGGGTGGTTTTGGCAATTAATAACAACATATATATCATTGAACTAATAGCTATTTGAGAATCATTTCAGAGAAGTTCAGTGATATGGGTATGGAAATGACTGAAGAAGTGGACCCCTCAAAATGCTAAGGCAAGCATTGGCAAAAGCTCAAGACTCCATTTTTGGTTTAGTGATCAAAGATCACATTGAGTCCATAGGAAAAGCCAATACTATTAAAAGGGGATGAGGTTGTGTTGATGATCTGGTTGCTCAAGTGCTTAGTGATATATCTCCTTCAACTATCAGCAACTTTCACTACTATACACACTCATAAGTAATCTCGGACAAACCGATTTTCCAAACTCAGTCCCACCGAGATGAACCACCTCAGCCATAAGCCAAACCCTAGAAAAATCGGTCAATCCGAGTTTGAGTTCGGTCTCACCGAAACACGGGCTGCCAAGCTTCTGTAACCGTTTGACATCATTTCGGAATAACCGAGTTGATGATTTCGGTCTCACCGAAACTGGCAAGTTCCTATCTTTACTCAAATCGGACAAACCGAGATGGTATTTTCGGTCCCACCGAAAACCCCAACGTTCACTATATTTGAACTTTCGGTCTGACCGAGTTTTCACTTCGGTCTCACCGAGATTGCTCAATTATGTGTGTAACGGTTGGATTTTGTGTGGAGGCTATATATACCCCTCCACCCCCTCTTCATTCGTGGAGAGAGCCATCAGAAAGTACTACCACTCCTATCTTACACTTTCTGAGAAGAGAACTACCTACCCTTGTGTTGAGATCAAGTTGCTCCATTCCTACCATATGAAACTTGATTTCTAACCTTCCCAAGTTGCTTTCCACTCAATCCTTTCTTCCACCACAGCCATATCAGTGAGGAGAGTTGAGTGTTGGGGAGATTATCATTTGAAGCACAAGAGCAAGGAGTTCATCATCATCTACAACATCTATTACCTTTTGGAGGGTGGTGCCTCCTAGATTGGTTAGGTGTCGCTTGGGAGCCTCCGTCATCGAGATGTGGAGTTGAACCAAGAAGTTTGTAAGGGCAAGGAGATCGCCTACTTCGTGAAGATCTACCCCGAGTAAGGCTAGCCCTCCGTGGGCGTAGGCCATGATGGAATAGACAAGGTTGCTTCTCCGTGGACCCTTCGTGGGTGGAGCCCTCCGTGGACTCGCGCAGCCGTTACCCTCCGTGGGTTGAAGTCTCCATCAACGTGGATGTACGATAGCACTACCTATCGGAACCACGGGAAAAATCATTGCGTCTCCAAATTGCGTTTGATCTTCTCCACCTCTCTTTACTACATGTGCAATTTACTTTCCGCTGCTTATACTCTAGAATTGCATGTGTAGGGTGATGCTTGTCTTGATCATAATTGTGAATCTGCCAAAAACTGTTCATGATCAAAAGGCAGAATTTTTATATTTACAAGTAGTCTAATCACCCCCCCTCTAGACATACTTTCGATCCTACAAGTGGTATCAGAGCTTTGGTCTCCATTGTTTTGGTTTCCATTGCATTGGACTCCATAAGCTTGGTTTCACAACCTAGGAGAGTATGGCGTCTAGTGAGGGTAATTATCGTAGAGGTCCTTACTTTGATGGTACAAATTTTGCTAGTTGGAAGCATAAAATGAAAATGCATATTCTTGGTCATAACCCAGCCGCATGGGGCATTATTTGTGTTGGTATGCAAGGTGAATTCTTTGAAGAAGGAAAAGTTCCGGATCGCGAAGCTACACCGGAAGAGTTGCGGATGTTGCAAAACAATGCTCAAGCTTGTGACATTCTCTTCAATGCTTTGTGTCCCGAGGAGTTCAACAAAATCAGTCGTCTTGAGAATGCTAAAGAGATTTGGGATACTTTGGTTGAAATGCACGAAGGTACCGAGTCTGTGAAGGAATCAAAGCTAGATATTCTTCAAGGTCAACTTGACAAGTTCAAGATGAAGGATGGTGAAGGAGTCGCTGAAATGTACTCTAGGCTTGCTCTCATCACAAATGAGATTGCCGGCTTAGGAAGCGAAGAAATGACCGACCGATTCATCATTAAGAAGATTCTCAGAGCTTTGGATGGAAAATATGACACCGTGTGCACTTTGATCCAAATGATGCCAAACTACAAAACTCTCAAGCCAACTGAAGTCATTGGAAGAATTGTTGCTCATGAGATGACACTTAAGGATAAGGAAGAGCTTCACAACAAGTCAAGTGGTGCTTACAAAGCTACAAGTGATGCTCCCACAACCTCAAGTGACAAGTTAATTTCCAATGAAGAGATAAGCCTAATGGTTAAGAACTTCAACAAGTTCTACAAGAATAGAGGCAAAGAAAGAAGCTCAAAATCTAGATCATATGATGAAAAGAGATCTTCTAGCCGTGATCGAAACTGCTACAATTGTGGAAGACCCGGACACTTCTCAAATGAATGTACGGCTCCCCACAAGAAAAGAGAAGAATCTCCAAGAAGAAGAGCAAGAGATGAGTCACCTCGGAGAGAGAGAAGGAGTAGAGATGATCGTTATGAACGAAGACCCTCTCGGAGAAGCAAGGATTCGGAGAGGAAAGACAAGTCATCAAGGAGCTACACAAGAAGAAGACATCAAGCTCATGTAGGTGAATGGGTCTCCGGCTCCGACTCCGACAATCAATCCGATGGAAGCTATCACTCCGACTCCGACTACAGTCAAGATGAAGGTGTTGCCGGTCTTGCACTCGTATCCTCCAACTCCAACTCCTACGACTTATTTGATTCACCAAATGAGGGAATTGGAAGATGCTTCATGGCTAAAGGCCCCAAGGTAACACACCCTGAATTCATTGACTTTGATAGTGATGAGGATGACTTGCTTGGTGAAGATGAACTCTTGCATGATAAATCTAGTGAGCTTAGTAACGATGAAAATGCTAGTAGTCTTTATAGTCGAGAAGAGTCGAATGACAATGCTATGAAGGAGATTGAGCGTCTAACTAAAGAACTAAACACTCTTAAGTTAGCTCATGAAACAACTCAAGAAGATCATAGAGAGCTCCTAAGATCTCATGAGAAGCTACGCTTCGAGAAGCTCACTCTAGAGCAAGAACATGAGTTTCTAAAAGCGATCAATGACGATCTTCGAAAGAAGAGTTCTTCATATCTTGCCAAACGACTTCTCTTGTCTAATTTCTTGCCACCTATTAAGACAAAGCATGGCAAGCATAAGAAAAATTCTTCCTCTAGTAGTAACAATAACCATGTTAAATCTAATGTTGTTACTTCTAGTAGTTCTCTTGATTCCACTAACAATGTTTCAAGCCAAGTTACACTTGAGCAAGAAAATAGCTTATTGAAGGAAATCATAGAGAAAGGTGTCTACAAGAGTCTTGCCGGAAGCAAGAACTTTGAGGAAATTGTTCGCAAACAAGGAAGGCACCGGAAGAATCAAGGGATTGGTTTTGAGCGAAGGTTCAACGCCGAAGGTGTTGAGTGGGAAGAAGGTCAATACCCTACTCCACAGTTTGTTTCTCAAAAGGAGAAGTATGATCCTACTTCTTCCAATGTGGAACAAGCTCAAGATGACCTTCCACCACAAGACCACAAGCTAAAAGCCAAGGACAAGCTTCAAGAGGAGATTGATGCATTCATTGAAGCACCTCAAGCCATGGTCAAGTGGGTTCCCAAGGACACATCAAGTTCTACTTCGTCAAGCTCAACTACTACCCCAAGGATTCCCATCAAGATGATGTGGATCCCGAAGAAGAAGAACTAGAAAGTTCTTGAGGGTGACTCCGCCAACATACTTCACTCACATTCATTTTGGCAACTTGTGCAATCAACTTCCACATCATGCACTAGTTCATGGAGTCACAAACCCTCTTGTTGGTAAGTCAAGGGACAAGGTAATCATTGCTTTCATGGACATCATCTATTGTGAACTTCAATCTATGTCCATGGATATCCTTGTTTGTTCCTTGTGGGACTAACCCATGTAGGTATTGAAAGTGCCCTAATCCAAAGGATAGCTCCAAACTCTTGATGATCTACATCAACATTGAGCATCCACATCTTCAACATCTACATGAAGTCTTCTACGACAACCCAAGGTTAGTTTGACCCTTTAAAAGGGGTTCTCACATCTAGGGGGAGCTTTTGCTCTAAAAATTGAGTTAAAGCATCTCCAAATGATGTGAACACATCAATGCTTTATGTAAAAGTGGTAACCCCACTCGTGCTTAAACGATGAGTATGACCTATGATCAAATGTTCTCATTTGGCTCCTAAGTCAAAATACTCATATAAAGATGACCTAGTCATCGACAAATTGTGTGCTAGTAGCTAGAGTTTTGGTTGTGCATGTTTGACACATATTTCATTTGCTATCTTATTGTGTGAGCATGTTGAATGCATGATTTTATCCATTCGAGGACATCCATTTGTTGTTTTGGTTGTTTTGATGTTTCTGGCCAAATGGATGGACAAGAATGCCTAAGCACCTCCCCTAGCTATCTATGCTTTCTTGTCTCAAATTCTATTCATGCTCATATCACAAACTTTGAACAAGTCATTTTCGGACTCTCCGAGTGAGGAGCATTCGGAGCCACCGATCCGTCTAAGGATGACTTCCAAAACCTTCTAAGTCAATTTCGGTCAGACCAACTTCTCCCACTCGGTCCAACCGAAACGCTTAGACTGATCTAGGTTTCATCTCGGTGAAACCGAGTTCTAAATCTCGGCGTGACCGAAATGCGTAACTGCATAGCAGTTATCCATCTCGGTGTCACCGAGTTTTTCAACTCGGTCCCACCGACAGCAAGGGAATATAAATACTGAGGGCAGCGCGCGATTATTCCTTCAAACGTTTTCGCCCCCAAGTCCCCTGCTGCCGTCGCCCTGATCTCCGGATCGTCGCCGTCGTCGCCTGCGCGCCCTCGCCGCAGGTCTCCGCCGCCGTCAACGGTTTTCTCCTCCGCGCCGTTGCCGCCGTAGAGGGACTCCACCAAGTTAGGGTGAGTCTCGATCCCTCTCGTGCTCCCCATCCGATTCATTGCACGATTGGTTTGCCCTGTATCTAGCCACGTTTGAAATCTTCCTTAACATCAGATCGGTTCTAGTTTCGAGTAAAATTCTTAGGGTTAGGTTTCCACGGAATACATCTCGGTGAAACCGATTTTGAAAACTCGGAATGACCGATTTGGCCTCTGGCCATTGCACTGCACCTTTCGGTCTAACCGAGTCGTGCAAATCGGTGTGACCGAAGTAGAGTCTTAGTGAAACCCTAGTGTTTCGGTAGGACCGAAACCCACTTCGGTCTGACCGAAAGTGGTGTGGTAAGCCTCTGTATACACTTCGGATTCACCGAAACTGAAAATCGGTTTGACCGAAATGCATTCTGTGAAAACTCAAAACTAAGATTTGAACTCATTTTTTTTGCAAAAACCTCTGCAGTTTGTGATAACTCTTCTACTCTGCCTATACCTTATCTATTCACAGGTTGTCAGCCATGTCAGATGCCAGTGACAGCCAGAACAGGTCTGAGTCACCTTTTGCAGAGATTCCTGAGGCAGATACTAGTCCTGAGGCTAGTAGTCCTAGTGATGATGGTGAAAGGAGTACACCTAGTGGCTTGCCTCCTGCAGCCACCAGAACCAGAAAGCAGAGAAATTCTGATGATGAGGACTCTGACTTCATTGCTGAGGAAGTAACCCCCAAGCCCAAGAGAAAGGTTGTTGCCAAAGAGCAACAAGGGCAGCAGTCAAAGAAAGGCACCAGCATGGTCAAGCAATCAGCTGTTGCCAAGATGCTGAACTTGGAAGAGCCAGCCCCAAGTAAAGTGAAGAAAACTTCCAAGAGGAAGAGGGTAGTGTATGCTGAACCTCATGCAGATGCAGCAGTTGAGGAAGAAGAAGAAGAAGCACCCCAGCCTGCTCCTCAGAAGCAGAAACTCATGGGTGATGCAATTAGGGCTCAAGCCACTTCTAAGCCCAAGAAGCCTGCTCAAGCTAAGGCAGCTCCAACAAAGCCTTCTGCCAAGCCCAAGAGGACTACCAGGAACATTCCAGCGTCTGAGAAGAACAAAGGTGATGTGCCATCGTCTGAGTCTGAAGAAGAACATGTGTTGCTGAAGCTCCGTCCAAAATTGCCACTCCACAACGATGCTCATCCTCAAGCCAAGGATATGAAGGCAAGGAAGGATAGAGGTCTCAGGCTATGGAGACAGTCTGATCCATATGCCGTGAGGAGAAGGACTGCTGTGGACCCCAGATTCCACACCAGAGAGCAGCAGGACTTCTATGAGACTGTGTTGATGGACAAGAAGCCTATTGTTGCAGATACCAGGTACGTTGGCTGGAAGTAAATTGACAGTGAAGAGCACCGAGACTTCTTTCCCCATGTGCATGAGAGCTTCACTGCATGTGGAGTTGATGAGTTCGTGGGTCAGAAACTGACAGATTGGAACGATGAGATGATTATGCAGTTCTATGCCACAGCCCACTTCTATCCTGATGGCAAGATCACCTGGATGACTGAAGGTCAAAGGTTTTCTTCGTCTGTTGAAGAATGGGCAGAACTTCTGAATGCTCCAGTGCAAAGAGAGGACGACATTGATGTCTATGGGATTCCCAAGAAGAACCATGATTCCATGAAGAACATGTACAAGGAGATCCCCGCAGCAGATTTGGAAGGGTGGAAGCTTGGCTCAGTGTACTATCTCCAGGCAGGTCTACCTACCACAAACACTATTCTGAGGCATACCTTGATGCCCAAGTCTGGAGACCATCGCATGATCCGAGGCTATTCTATCAACATGCTGCACATACTTGATGAGAAGGCACCTTTCAAGGTGATGGACTTAATGGTAGAGACCATTAAGAGGACTGCAGCTGACCAGAAGAGGTCATGTGGATTTGCCCCACAGATTCAGATGCTTATCAATGCCAAGTTTGGCACGGGCAAATTCATGTTGGATAGGAAGCACTTACCACTGCAGCCAGAGCATGAAGATAATGTTGTTGTGATGGACGAGGAGGATCCAACTTCGGTTGAAGGTCAAGCCAAGATTGAAGCTGCTAGGAAAGCCAAAGCTGATAAAGAGGCAGCAGCAGCAGCAGCTAAACCAAAGAGCTTCGGAGAGCAGATTCTTGAAGCTACTCAAAGGATTGAACAACGCCTGGCCAGCATTGAACAATCTCAGGAGAGCCTAGAGAGGATTGTTGACGACAAGATCCACACTCTGGACGTGAAGCTGACTGAACTTCAGGTGACCGTCAACAAGCTTGAGGCAGACATGGAGGAAGCTAGGCAGGACAGAGCAGAGCTCATGCAGGATGATCTAGTCCAGGACTCTCATCGCCAGACTGCTCATGTTCCCAGAGGATCCCGATCAGCAGCTATCCCAGTGACTGACTCCAGGGCTACCACTTCAGCACCTCCTACAGCTCCAGCAGTCACTCCAGCCACAGCTCCAGCATCCACTCCTCCAGCGCAGACATCAGCTGAAGTCTTCGCCGATGCCGTCATATCTACTCCGACATCTACCCAGACGGGAGCCGCCAGCAGAGCCCACAGTGACGTTTAGCTCTATGCTTTTTCAAACTTTTTGGTAACTTGTTGCCAAAGGGGGAGAAATTGTATAGATCATAGGGCTTCGAGAGAGAGAGTGCTCTTTCGTTCTTTTGCCGGTTTTCTTTGAGATACATTTGGTTCTTTTGGTTCTTGAAACTTTCAGTGTGCTTGATACTACGTTTGATGCTACCTTAATGAGTGCTTGGTCATACTATGCTTTAATGTGTGCTTAATGCTTATCATATGCTATTCCTTCTTGTATGGCTATTTACTCATGTCTTGGTGATTGGGTGCATGTTATTCATTCTTATCATTTTGTGCGCTCCACCAAGATGTATATGACATGGAAGAGTGACCCATGATCCTAATCGATTGTGCATTTGCATTCAAACGCAAATTTTAAATAATGCACAAATTTAGGGGGAGCTCTTGCTTATCACATACTTCTCAAAGCGACGATATTATTCATTGATTATATCCCTTGTCGAAGCTTTGATCTATATGTTGTCATCAATTACCAAAAAGGGGGAGATTGAAAGTGCAACTAATCCCCGGGTGGTTTTGGCAATTAATAACAACATATATATCATTGAACTAATAGCTATTTGAGAATCATTTCAGAGAAGTTCAGTGATATGGGTATGGAAATGACTGAAGAAGTGGACCCCTCAAAATGCTAAGGCAAGCATTGGCAAAAGCTCAAGACTCCATTTTTGGTTTAGTGATCAAAGATCACATTGAGTCCATAGGAAAAGCCAATACTATTAAAAGGGGATGAGGTTGTGTTGATGATCTGGTTGCTCAAGTGCTTAGTGATATATCTCCTTCAACTATCAGCAACTTTCACTACTATACACACTCATAAGTAATCTCGGACAAACCGATTTTCCAAACTCAGTCCCACCGAGATGAACCACCTCAGCCATAAGCCAAACCCTAGAAAAATCGGTCAATCCGAGTTTGAGTTCGGTCTCACCGAAACACGGGCTGCCAAGCTTCTGTAACCGTTTGACATCATTTCGGAATAACCGAGTTGATGATTTCGGTCTCACCGAAACTGGCAAGTTCCTATCTTTACTCAAATCGGACAAACCGAGATGGTATTTTCGGTCCCACCGAAAACCCCAACGTTCACTATATTTGAACTTTCGGTCTGACCGAGTTTTCACTTCGGTCTCACCGAGATTGCTCAATTATGTGTGTAACGGTTGGATTTTGTGTGGAGGCTATATATACCCCTCCACCCCCTCTTCATTCGTGGAGAGAGCCATCAGAAAGTACTACCACTCCTATCTTACACTTTCTGAGAAGAGAACTACCTACCCTTGTGTTGAGATCAAGTTGCTCCATTCCTACCATATGAAACTTGATTTCTAACCTTCCCAAGTTGCTTTCCACTCAATCCTTTCTTCCACCACAGCCATATCAGTGAGGAGAGTTGAGTGTTGGGGAGATTATCATTTGAAGCACAAGAGCAAGGAGTTCATCATCATCTACAACATCTATTACCTTTTGGAGGGTGGTGCCTCCTAGATTGGTTAGGTGTCGCTTGGGAGCCTCCGTCATCGAGATGTGGAGTTGAACCAAGAAGTTTGTAAGGGCAAGGAGATCGCCTACTTCGTGAAGATCTACCCCGAGTAAGGCTAGCCCTCCGTGGGCGTAGGCCATGATGGAATAGACAAGGTTGCTTCTTCGTGGACCCTTCGTGGGTGGAGCCCTCTGTGGACTCGCGCAGCCGTTACCCTCCGTGGGTTGAAGTCTCCATCAACGTGGATGTACGATAGCACCACCTATCGGAACCATGAGAAAAATCTCCGCGTCTCCAAATTGCGTTTGATCTTCTCCACCTCTCTTTACTACATGTGCAATTTACTTTCCGCTGCTTATACTCTAGAATTGCATGTGTAGGGTGATGCTTGTCTTGATCATAATTGTGAATCTGCCAAAAACTGTTCATGATCAAAAGGCAGAATTTTTATATTTACAAGTAGTCTAATCACCCCCCCTCTAGACATACTTTCGATCCTACATATGGTGATACCGACGATCGAATCTCGGGCAAGTAACATACCGATGACAAAGGGGACTACATATGTTGTTATGCGGTTTGACCGATAAAGATCTTCGTAGAATATGTAGGAGCCAATATGAGCCTCCAGGTTCCGCTATTGGTTATTGGCCGGAGATGAGTCTCGGTCATGTCTACATAGTTCTCGAACCCGTAGGGTCCGCACACTTAACGTTTGATGACGATCGGTATTACGAATTTATGTGTTTTGATGTACCGAAGGTAGTTCGGAGTCCCGGATGAGATCGAGGACATGACGAGGAGTCTCGAAATGGTTGAGACGTAAATATCGATATATTGGACGACTCTATTCGGACATCGGAAAGGTTCCGAGTGATTCGGGTATATTTCGGAGTACCGGCGAGTTACGGGAATTCGCCGGGGAGTACATGGGCCTTATTGGGCTTTAGGGGAAAGGAAGAGAGGAGGCTGCGCCCCTCCCATGGCTTGGTCTGAATTGTACTAGGGAGAGGGGCTGCGCCCCCTCCTTCCTTCTCTTCTCTTTCCCTTTCCTTCTCTCCTACTCCTACTACTTGGAAGGGCTCCTAGTTCTACTAGGAAAGGGGGAATCCTACTCCCGGTGGGAGTAGGACTCCCCTAGGGCGTGCCATAGAGAGGGCCGGCCCTCCCTCTCCTCCACTCCTTTATATACGAGGGTAGAGGCACCCCATAGACACACAAGTTGATCAGTTGATCTCTCCCAACCGTGTGCGGTGCCCCTCTCCACAGAAACACACCTCGGTCATACCGTTGCAGTGCTTAGGCGAAGCCCTGCGCCGGTAACTTCATCATACCCATCACCACGTCGTCGTGCTGACAAAACTCTCCCGTGAAGCTCAACTGGATCAAGAGCTCGTGGGACGTCATCAAGCTGAATGTGTGCTGAACGCGGAGGTGCCGTACGTTCGGTACTTGATCGGTTGAATCGTGAAGAAGTTCGACTACATCAACCGCGTCACTAGACGTTTCCGCTTCCGGTCTACGAGGGTACGTAGACACACTCTCCCCTCTCGTTGCTATGTATCTGGTAGATAGATCTTGCGTGAACGTACGAAAATTTTGAAAATACTACGTTCCCCAACAATACATAGATCATACTGCATTCATATTCCTTTGTATTTTGTGTGTGGCGATCCTCGAAAATTCTACGCAACTCAAGAACCTACGGAGAGAGTTGGGAATTCTACCGTTTTTCGTATTTGAGTTTACTCGAATACCGGTACAAGGCTAGCATTGGTTTTGATTATTTTTCTCTCCTAAAAATATTTCTTAACAAAATATATGAGCAAAGATAATATGACTTCTCCAAAATAAAAGAAATATTGGAGGAAAAATATTAAAATCACTTTTGATTTTTATTCGGATTTATTTGCGATTTTATTTGCATAGGAAATATTGCACAACTTCAAAACTGCATTTTAGGGCCAAGAAAATGTTCATCTTGTTCTAAATATTTTATTTAGACGATGAAAATTTGTTTTGGCATTTCTAGAATTTTATTTTATTTTCTAGATTTTTTTTAGTTTTGGCGGTTTGTTTAAAGAAAAGGGTTCCCGCGCCCGACTGGGCCGATGGCCCAGCCAAGCCAGGCCGGCCCGCAACCGCCGCCGCCTTCCCCGCGCCGCGCCGCCGCAGTATCCGAGCCGGACTCCGCCTCCCGCCGCCACCTTGCCCCCTCCTCCAAGCCACCACCCTCCCCCCTCTTTAAATAGCGCCACCGCCATCCACACCCCGCCACCCGACGTCGCCCGCAGTAGCAGCAGCAGCCGCCGCCGCGCCGGAACACCACCGGTGCCCCGCCGGAGCCGAGCCGAGGTAGCTGCCCCACCGTCTCGATTTTCTAAAGAAACTGATTCGGTTTTTTAGAAAACCCTAGTTTCTTTTTTTGGTTAGATCGGTTTTTTTTGTTTAACTCTTTAGCGAGCGTTCGCTCGTTCGTTCGTTTTTATGAACGAATTCGTCGTTTAGTTTCAGTTAACGAACGTTCGTTCGTTAATCTGTTCGTCAGTTTTCTTTTTCGGGGTTTTTATCCGCGATTATTTTCGATCGCGATCTCTGCCCTGATCTTGTTTTTCGTTTTTCTTTTCGCTCGAGAGTCGGAATCAGGTGATTCAAAATCCTAGACCTTCGTCTCGACGCCCTCTTTCCGTTTAACCAACTTAAACAAAGTTTTGTTACAGTAAAATTTGACCCTAGATCAATCTAGTAAACAGATCCCGTTTCTTTCGAAGTTTGAGTTTTGTTGCTTTGTTCGATTTGATTCTTTTTGCAAACCGGAGTTCTTAAGTTGAAATTTCTGGTTAGATCTTCTTATTTGGAGTTTTGTTTGTGCATCTTTGCTTGATTTCTTATGTATTCTATTGTTTGCTTGCGATAGAATACCCGGGCTGTGAAGCGTGCTACTACGAGTCTCTAGGTTTTGCGAATCATCAGCAAGGCAAGTAACACTTTGATCATACCCCTTTATTACCCAGTTCTTATGCATTAGATCAAACCTTCACATGCATGAGTAGGATCTCTTAACTTGTGGGTCTGGGAAGTAGATTGAGGTAGAACCTATTACCTGCATTATTTTCAAACCCTTGGGAGTTACTTCTACGCTATGCTCGGGTTATCATGCTATGCTCGTAGACGTGGTTTGGGTTTGAGTGAAATCCATGACAGATGTGAGTTGTAATTAATGGTTCAACTTAAGGTGGCTACTTTAATACACATTTGGGTGGATTGGTTGCAGGGCACCTGGAGAATCTAGTGTTGTCCTAGGAAATCCAGGGGTTCCGTGTGATTGTCCTATGGAAAGCCACCCAGGCTCAAAGGGATCATAAAACTATTCATGCTAGAAACTTCCATGTGCAGCCACAAATGCCATTATGGGCTCTGGCATAGTATGAGTAAGTTGTGTGAACTCTTTCAGTGGCGGACTAGCAGATGTAGGGGAAAGTAGGTGTACGGGTCCACCCGAGGTAAAGAGTGAATGCTTCTGAAAGACTGTGTCTCGGTCATCCGTTTCTCAAACACCATGCAGTGCGAGAAATTCAACGGAGGAGATCAAGTCTTGTGGGGAAAAGTGCACAAACCTCCGCAGAGTGTACAAACTGATCATGATTAGCCGTGTCCCCGGTTATGGACAATCTTGAGTATCTGGTACTTGAATTATTGTTTGATCTCATCACTCTAAAATTAATTTGTTGGGTTAATGATTACTTTAATTTGGATTGAGTTGGAGGTACCTTCTCAATGATGTTTCAACTACCATGATAGTTAAATAAAATGCATTCCTTTGTTGAAGGGAAAAATTGGCTTTATGCAAAAACTTTAACCTTAGAGCCTCCACCAGCCAAATATGCATGTAGTGTTAGCCTTTATTCTGTTACTTGCATCTTCTGTGTTATCTTGTGAGCATATTCCATGTGCTGACCCGTTTCGGGCTGCAACATGTTACGTTGCAGACTTTTCACACGAGGAGTAAGACGTTCTAGGTCGTTTGTCATGCACTCAGCTATGCCGTTGGAGTTGATGGACTCACTTATCTTCCAAGCCTCCCGCTGTTATTTTGTTAGATGGCCTTAAGCCATAGACTTTTGTAATAAGTTCTCTTTGGAGACATTCGATGTAATAAGTGTGTGATTGCCACTCTGTTATAAATCCTTCAAGTACTGTGTGTGTGTCAGCATTACCGATCTAGGGATGACACTAAAACACAGAGACTTCGGTCCATTCGGATCGTGGTCGCTACAAACCAACATCGGGATCTGGATACCCATGTTGGCTCCCGCATGTTCCACGATGATCTCATCGGATGAACCACGATGTCGGGGATTCAATCAATCCCATATTCAATTCCCTTTGTCTACCGGTATGATACTTGCCCGAGATTCGATCGTCGGTATCCCTATACCTTGTTCAATCTCGTTACCGGCAAGTCTCTTTACTCATTCCGTAACACATCATCCCGTGACCAACTCCTTAGTCACATTGAGCTCCTTATGATGATGTCTTACCGAGTGGGCCTAGAGATACCTCTCCGTCACACGGAGTGACAAATCCCAGTCTCGATTCGTGCTAACCCAACAGACACTTTTGGGGATACCCGTAGTGTACCTTTATAGTCACCCAGTTATGTTGTGATGTTTGGCACACCCAAAGCACTCTTACGGTATCTGGGAGTAGCATAATCTCATGTTCTAAGGAAATGATACTTGACATTAGAAAAGCTTTAGCAGGCGAACTACACGATCTTGTGCTATGCTTAGGATTAGGTCTTGTCCATCACATCATTATCCTAATGATGTGATCCCGTTATCAATGACATCCAATGTCCATGGTCAGGAAACCGTAACCATATATTGATCAACGAGCTATTCAACTAGAGGCTCACTAGGGACAGGTTGTGGTCTATCTATTCACACATGTAGTACAGTTTCCGGTTAGTACAATTATAGCATGAACAATAGACCATTATCATGAACAAGGAAATATAATAATAACCATTTTATTATTGCCTCTAGGGCATATTTCCAACAGTCTCCCACTTGCACAAGAGTCAATAATCTAGTTACATTGTGATGAATCGAACACCCATAGAGTTCTGGTGCTAATCATAATTTGCTCGTGGAAGAGGTTTAGTCAACGGATCTGCGACATTCAGATCCGTATCTACTTTACAAATGTCTATGTCTCCATCTTGAATATAACCACGAATGGAGTTGAAACGGAGCTTGATGTGCTTGGTCTTCTTGTGAAACCTGGGCTCCTTGAAAATGGCCATAGCTCCAGTGTTGTCACAGAAGAGAGTCATCGGGCCCGATGCGTTTGGAATAACTCCTAGGTCGCTGATGAACTCCTTCATCCAGACTCCTTCCTGTGCTGCTTCGGAAGTAGCTACGTACTCCGCTTCATATGTAGATTCCTCCACGATGCTTTGCTTGCAGCTGCACCTGCTGACTGCCCCACCATTCAAAATATACACGTATCCGGTTTGTGACTTGGAGTCATGCGGATATGTGTTGAAGCTAGCATCGACGTAACCCTTTACGACGAGCTCTTCATCATCTCCATAAACGAGAAACATATCCTTAGTCCTTTTCAGGTACTTTAGGATGTTCTTGACCGTTGTCCAGTGTTCCATTTCGGGATCACTTCGGTACCTCCCCACCAAACTTATGGCAAGGTTCACATCAGGTTTGGTACATAGCATGGCATACATAATAGAACCTATGGCTGAGGCATAGGGGATGACACTCATCTTTTCTCTATCTTCTGCTGAGGTCGGGCATTGAGCTGTGCTCACTCTCACACCTTGCAATACACGCAAGAACCCCTTCTTGGACTAATCCATATTGAACTTCTTCAATATCTTGTCAAGGTATGTGCTTTGTGAAAGACCAATGAGGCGTCTCGATCTATCTCTATAGATCTTGATGCCTAATATGTAAGCAGCTTCTCCAAGGTCCTTCATTGAAAAACATATATTCAAGTAGGACTTTATGCTTTCCAAAAGTTCTATATAATTTCCCATCAACAATATGTCATCCACATATAATATGAGAAATGCTACCGAGCTCCCACTCACTTTCTTGTAAATACAGGCTTCTTCATAAGTCTGCATGAACCCAAACGCTTTGATCACTTCATCAGAACGAATGTTCCAACTCCGAGATGCTTGCACCAGCCCATAGATGGAGCGCTGGAGCTTGCATACCTTGTCAGCATTCTTAGGATCGACAAAACCTTCCGGCTACATCATATACAATTCTTCCTTAAGGAAACCGTTAAGGAATGTCGTTTTGACGTCCATTTGCCAGATCTCATAATCATAGAACGCGGCAATTTCTAATATGATTTGGATGGACTTCAGCATCACTACGGGAGAGAAAGTATCATCGTAGTAAATTCATTTAACTTGTCGATAACCCTAAGCGACAAGCCGAGCCTTATAGATGGTCACATTTCCATCTGCGTCAGTCTTCTTCTTAAAGATCCACTTGTTTTCTATGGCTTGCCGATCATCGGGCAAGTCCACCAAAGTCCATACTTTGTTATCATACATGGATCCTATCTCGGATTTCATGGCTTCAAGCCATCTGTTGGAATCCGGGTCCACCATCGCTTCTTCATAGTTCGAAGGTTCACCGTTGTCTAACAACATGATTTCCAGGACAGGGTTGATGTACCACTCTGGTACGGAACGTGTCCTCATGGACCTACGAAGTTCAATAGCAACTTGATCCGAAGTTTCATGAGCATTATCATTAACTTCCTCGGTGCAGGCACCACAGAAACATATTCATGTGTTGCGCTACTTTCCGGTTTAAGACGGGTCACAATCACCTCATCAAGTTCTACTTCCCTCCCACTTACTTCTTTAGGGAGAAACTCTTTCTCTAGAAAGGATCCATCCTTGGCAACAAAGACCTTGACTTCGGATCTGAGGTAGAAGGTATACCCAATAGTTCCCTTAGGGTATCCTATGAAGACGCATTTTTTCGATTTGGGTTCGAGCTTTTCAGGTTGAAGTTTCTTGACATAAGCATCACATCCCCAAACTTTTAGAAACGACAACTTAGGTTTCTTCCCAAACCATAATTCGTATGGTGTTGTCTCAACGGATTTAGATGGTGCCCTATTTAAAGTGAATGTGGCAGTCTCTAAAGCATAACCCCAAAATGATAGCGGTAAATCGATAAGAGACATCATAGATCGCACCATACCCAACAGAGTGCGATTACGAAGTTCAGACACACCATTATGCTGAGGTGTTCCAGGCGGCGTTAGTTGTGAAACAATTCCACATTTCCTTAGGTGCATACCAAACTTGTGACTCAAATATTCTCCTCCATGATCTGATCATAAGAACTTTATTTTCATGTCATGTTGATTCTCTACCTCATTATGAAATTGCTTAAACTTTTCAAAGGTCTCGGACTTGTGTTTCATTAGGTAGACATATCCGTATCTACTTAAGTCATCAGTGAGGGTGAGAACATAACGATAGCCACCGCGAGCCTCAACGCTCATCGGACCGCACACATCAGTATGTATGATTTCCAACAAGTTGGTTGCTCGCTCCATTGTTCCGGAGAATGGAGTCTTGGTCATCTTTCCTGTCGGGGATATAGCTCGCGGTATGACCCGGCCGGACTTGCGACTCACCAGAGACTCGGCTGGAGCTTGGAGACTCACTGGCGATCTGCCCGGACGTGGCGGTTTACAGGCAACCCACCTGGACATTGTGACTCACTGGTGACCCGGCGGGTGGGTCAGACGGACGACAAGGCCCAGGAGGCCGGCTCACGTTATGGTGGGCCGCCTTAAGAGAAAAGGCATAAGGAATATTCTCCTACAAAGGAAGGAAGACTAGGACTCCACTTGTAATCGAATAATCTTAATCCTACTAGGACTCTACATATAAGCCGCCCCTTCAACTTATATAAGGAGGGGCAGGGCTCCCCAAGAGGGACAAGTAAGAAGAAACAATCTCTAGGGCTAGACACAACTAGAGGGGAGCCGGTTTATACGGCGACTCCATGAGGATCATAATGAGACCTAGCCACAAACAGCACGTAAGGCTATTACCGGATGATGTTTCCCAGGGCCCGAAGCTGTCTAAATCCTTGTCTTGCGTTGGGTCTCTCGACTCCGCTCAACCCCTCTCAAGCTACTACATAGATGTGTTGGCCTCACGACTAAGTCCTTACCCTAGGACATCTGTCGTGACAATACCACGACAGTTGGCGCCCACCGTGGGGCTCGCGCACGGTGGTGTTGAGTTCTTGGAGGGAGCTCTTCAAAGGATCGAGAAATTCGCGATTGGTCGGATCAGGAAGAATCGGCGTGAAAGTACATCGATTACGAGTTCATCAATCAAGATTGAAAGGTTAACTTCGGTGGCAACCACGACGACGTGAACAAGTTTTGAGTTCAAGGGGATCCAGGGTTTGGTGTTCTTCTGCCTATCATTGATGCCACACGATCCGTCGAATCAATAGAAGATTAATTTTTTTGCTGCTATAATTGTCGGTTGCCGAGGCCAACATGAATTGGATTGTAGATGCCATACGCCACGTCAGATCAATCTGCATCAACACACATGTATTAAAGACTCGGGACAAACCCTGAGGCAATGTTATTCCAGTACTACTCTGCGGCTATTGTTCGTATAAAAGAATATTTGAGTGCCGACCACGTAAAAACTCGGATTTTTGGGGAGTAATCTGTCCAACAAGCAACTAGTACCAGTACATGGAGCTGTTGGTAGTATTGGTTTGGTTTTCTACCAAAAGAAGAAGAGGAAAGAAGACCACAGCTTGGAGGAAGATACGAACGTGAGCCAATGGATCCAGCCACGACCCGGACGCGGACGTCTCCGCTGACTCGGCCTCCGCCGTTGACTCGCCTCTGCCTCTGCCGCAATTTTCTCGTGGTAACAGTCGCACCAAGCTAGTCTTGGCCCGCGTCTCGCGGCCGCAGGCCACCACTGCCGTCACGTTTGCCTCGTCAGCCGCAGCTGCACCAAGCCAGCCTCGCCTTCACCTCCAAACTGCCTCGTCGACCCGCCGCCGCCACTATGTGTTAAGTCATTGCAGCTTCATGCTGTCTCTAAGTCGCCTCGCCCGCCATATTGAGCCGCTTCTGTACGTTGAGCCACCGGTGGTTATATTGAATTGCCGGTCTACCTAAGCCGCTTCTATCGTATTGAACGGATCGTCCGTCATCCGAACAAATCAGGTGATGTCTATCCAAAGCTTTGTTTTGTTAGCACATATTATTTGTTGTCAAGAAGCGGTTTATCTTTGCCTTGGTCTGCAATATTGTTTATGTAGGGTAATTATTCACCGCAAGAGCGATGATCGTGTCGTGGATATATTGCTCGCTCCACCATTATAATGCATTGTGCACCGGCGTTCGTCCGTACCATGCTACTTAACAAGCATCTGTGTGAGCCGCCGTCTTCGCGGCCCAGTTTACATTAACATAACGCGGCCGACTCATCTGTTGTCCGGGTAAATTAGGTGATATTCTTCTAAGTATAATTTTGGCACATATTCTTTTTTGTCAAAGAACAGTAACTTTGGTCTGTGATATTTTTTCGCAGGACGATTATTTATTACAAAGGTGTCGCATAAGGTGTGCGCGCCAACATCACTTTTGCATTACCGTTGATTGAGCCTCTGAAGCCGCGTTGAGTCGCCCCTGCTGTGGTGAGCCGCCCGACGCTTCACGCCACTGCCGTCGTATCATCCTTGCGGCCTTCTCGGCCGCCACTACTTTTGAGCCGCCACGGCTGTTTACTGGCCTTGAGCCGCCCGGTGCCACGTTTTAAGCCGCCACCTCTGTCATCGTGGCTGCAACCTCTACGGCTGATGATTCTTGATAAAACATATCAGATGAAATCCATCCTGTCAAGTTTCTATTAATACATTTTTATTTTCTTCGAGAACAATTGCTCTCGTCTGTGCAAATTCTTCTGCAGAAATTTATAATTGCAAAGGAGACCATCAAGCTTTGGCCCTAGCCTACATCGGATGGATCAATGGATAGGGTCATTTATAACCCGGTAGAGATTCAACATATTTCAGCAATCCGCTGTTCAACTATATGCCGGTTCATATCACGGTCATGTATGGAGAGTCTCAAGCCAACTCCTCGAGTAGTCTCAAGACTCAGGGGCTACAATGATATGATTCAGCAAGTCTTATCAGTTTCAGCAAATTCAAGAACCCCGGGACAGTGAAGAAAAAAATTTAACCCGGCCCCAGAGGCAACTGCCCTGTTGGTGAAAATTTCAAAACCATCAGAAAAATTTCCGGCTCAAAATGAAGATTCTAGCTAAAAAATATCCGGTTTCCAAATCCGGCTCAAGCAAAAACTGCCTTTCAACAAAGCATTGAAGCTCTCAATATCCGGTTTAAAATCCGGCTCAAGGGAAATCCGTCTCTCACAAAGCTTTGAAGATCTCAAATCCGTTTTAAAATTTCGGCTCAAGAAGAATATCCATCTCTCGCAAGTTCGAGTTCTCAAGAAAATTACATGGACCAAAGAGAGTTGGATGCATAGCACAGCTCAAAAATAGGTCCCCGACGAGCACAATTCACAAGTATGTCACTTGAGGGCTTCCTGTTCATACATAGGCGTATTCGACAAAAGAGACCATAGCATTACTACCCTTTTGACCAGTTTATGTTCAAACATAGGCGTACTCGACCAAAGAGGACATAACATGTGGGTCATCCTACCTGTACCTAGCTGCTTCAACTCCATCAGGTCATCCTGATTGACCCGTCGAACTCTTAGCAATCAATCTTTTACGGCGTATTCGACCAAAGCTTTTGAGCTTACTAAGGTTCAAACGCCGGTTGTCACGTGAGAGCATGGCTTACAGATAGTCAGGATAGATCCAGGCTGCTAAAGCCGCCTTCATTGAAACTTGGTTAAACATGCATGTCTGCTTGATGCTACTCTGACCTCGTGTACTCTCGAAAGTCACATCTGAACTTATCCAGGCTCAAACATCGATTGGGTCGCCTGAGAGCCGGCTACAGATGCGAGGATACTCTAGTGGCTCAGGCTAGTTTCATTGAAGTATTATGTTATCGTACACATACATCATCATACATTGCATCATACGCATACATCGTCATATATTGCATCATACATTACATCATCATTACATGAATCATATATGCATAGATATTGTAATTTATATTGCAGGAACCGGTTTTCAAACCAGATTCGAATCTTTAATAGCCAAACATGGCTGGATTTTTATTATGGTTATCAATAACTAGTATTGTGATTGAGGTTTTCAAAGTCGCTTCAGCGCAATGGCTATTATTTTATCAATGGATATGATTTATCCTACAATGGAAGGAATAGTCCTGAGTCGCTGCAGGCTTACGACTCGTCACTTGGGGGCTACATTATTCAAGTTGAGATTACATCCAATATACAAGTCCCATGTCACTGTCAGCATGCACCATGGCACTTGGGGGCTAATGCAAAGTCAGTTTTTGCTCACCTTATTGAAGAACCGACTCATCACATCATAATGAACCGGCCCTTGGGGGCTACCAATTTCTCATGTCAACAATTCAAGGTACACAAGTATTAATCCATTATATTGAAGGGTCCACTGCTTAGTTGGGAAAGCACAAATCTCTTAACCTTGTGGACGTGGGTTCAAGCCCCATGATGGGGATTACATCATATGATGTTCTTTTCAAAGAAGTATATATAAAGTCACAGCTCAATATTATCTTACTGAGCCGACCCTTGGGGGCTACTCATTGTTGTTCAAGTCTACATGATCATATCTGCAAAGTCCCTGCTCATTATTACATAATGACCCGGCCCTTGGGGGCTACACTGGTTGAAGTTTTTATGAGTATAAGGCATTTACAAGTCCCAGGTTGCTGCAAGCTTGACAATCCGGCACTTGGGGGCTACATATGTGGAATATTCAGTTTTGACTAGTGACTGAGATGAACAATCTGGATTTCTTCAAGGTTGCAACATTTATCTTTACCTAAAAATAAAGAAAATTGGGTTTCTGTTCGTCCGTCATTAGAAGTGCCCCTGAAGTTGTAAATAATTACCCACCATGCCGTTATTAAGTGAAAAAACGGTTCGGTTTGCCCCTTCTAAAATCCGCGACAGACACAGGTTATTAAAATTAATCCCATGTAATCAATAACTCGCGGGTGGGTGGTGCAGTGGTGTGAGCCTCATCTCTCGACCTGGGAGACCCAGGTTTGAATCCCCTTTCTCCCTTTTCCTCCTTTTCTTTTTCTATCCTATTAATGTTGGTAGGTGTAGGATATTACTACTCGCCCCATCGTCACTTAGCAGATGGGTTGCACAATGTACCAGTTACTCTATTTTTATTCTTTCTATTTTTGGACATATTCAAATATTTCAAAAAAAAACCATAACTTTCAAACCCCAACTCCAAATCTAACATGTTATATATAGAAATCCCTTAAAAAGATCTGTAGATTTCAAATATGGTATTATATTAACCAATTTCAAATCCTCCAAATATCTTGAACATGCATGTATGATCCTCATGATTTAGGCTCTCAATGATAAATCAAATGATGAAGGTAATGGCTCCTTATACTGCAAATTAACTAGGAAGGTAATTTAGATATTTAAATTAATCAATTCTTTCATGATTGAAGTGTAGTATCTCATACATGCATTTTAAGACCATTGGTAAAATATATATTACATGGCTGATGCAACACAATATTGTCTTGGGTCATTGGGCTAGGGAAGTGTGTTTTGATTCTCCCGGTGCAACGCACGGGAATATTTTCTAATATTGAAACAAGTCTTAAGCTATCACCATGTTCTCCTCTTAAGACTTGGGGGCTACATGTGATATGAAATATAATGGCGGAACATCTTCAAATTCTCAGTTTTGAGCAAACCAGGAAGATCAATTGTGTGACCCGGCATTGGCAACAATCATGACCCGGCGTCTATAACAGACATAACCCAGCAATTTTGCCAATGATAACCGGCAAGTTCTACATCTTCAAGCCGGCTGAAAATCAGATGAGTATTTCAAGACTAATATTTTTGTCAACCTAAAGCATTGGAAGACAAGTCAAGTGGATTATTCTTTATAATATATTTTTTGCAAGAAACCAATGTCAGCAAATTAATTATGAAGCTGGCTTATTGACCCGGATTTTCTAGAAGAGGGAAATGGCAAGGAGTTAAGGATGATCAGGTGACGGCTTACAAGAATTCTTAAACCGGAGCACAACCTGTCAAGTATGTTCTGGTGTTTATTTTGCAAGATCAGTTTAACATGGATAAATCCAAATTAAACTGGGGGCTAATGTCGGGGATATACCCCGCGGTATGACCCGGCGGGAAATATGACCCGGCCGGACTTGGCGACTCACTAGAGACTCGGATGGAGCTTGGTGACTCACTGGCGATCCGCCCGGATGTGGCGGTTTACAGGCAACCCGCCTGGACATTGTGACTCACTGGTGACCCGGCGGGCAGGTCAGACGGACGACAAGGCCCAGGAGGCCGGCTCACGTTATGGTGGGTCGGCTTAAGATAAAAGGCATAAGGAATATTCTCCTACAAAGGAAGCAAGACTAGGACTCCACTTGTAATCGAGTAATCTTAATCCTACTAGGACTCTACATGTAAGCTGCCCATTCAACTTATATAAGGAGGGGCAGGGCTCCCCAAGAGGGACAAGTAAGAAGAAACAATCTCTAGGGCTAGACACAACTAGAGGGGAGCCAGTTTATACGACGACTCCATGAGGATCATATTGAGACCTAGCCACAAACAACATGTAGGGCTATTACCGGATGATGTTTCCCGGGGCCCGAAGCTGTCTAAATCCTTGTCTTGCCTTGCATCTCTCGATTCCTCTCAACCCCTCTCAAGCTACTACATACATGCGTTGGCCTCACGACTAAGTCCTTACCCTAGGACATCTGTCGTGACAATACCACGACATTGCCCATAAGGCATGGTTCACATGTGTCAAATGATTCATAATCAAGAGACTCCAAAAGTCCATCTGTATGGAGTTTCTTCATGCACTTGACACCAATATGACCAAGGCTGCAGTGACACAAGTATGTAGTACTATCATTATCAACCTTACAGCTTTTGGCATTCACACTATGAATATGTGTAACATCACGTTCGAGATTCAATAAAAATAAACCATTGACCAGCGGGGCATGACCATAAAACATATCTCTCATATAAATAGAACAACCATAATTCTCAGATTTAAATGAGTAGCCATATCGCATTAAACGAGATCCAGATACAATTTTCTTGCTCAAAGCTAGCACTAAATAACAATTATTGAGGTTTAAAACTAGTCCCGAAGATAGATGCAGAGGTAGCATGCCGACGGCGATCACATCGACCTTGGAACCATTGCCGATGCGCATCGTCACCTCGTCCTTCGCCAGTCTCCGCTTATTTCGCAGCTCCTGTTTAGAGTTACAAATGTGAGCAACTGCACCGGTATCAAATACCAAGGAGCTACTACGGGCGCTGGTAAGGTACACATCAATAACATGTATATCATATATACCTTTGACGTTGTCGGTCTTCTTATCCACTATGTACTTGGGCCAATTCCGCTTCAAGTGACCCATTCCCTTGCAATAAAAGCACTCAGTCTCAGGCTTGGGTCCATTCTTTGGGTTCTTCCCGGAAACTAGCTTACCGGGCGCGGCAACTCCCTTGATGTCCTTTTTGAAGTTCTTTTTACCCTTCTTGAACTTAGTGGTCTTATTCACCATCAACACTTGATGTTCCTTTTTGATCTCCACCTCCGCTGATTTTAGCATTGAATATTACTCAAGAATGGACTTCTCCATCCCTTACATATTGTAATTCATCACAAAGCTCTTGTACCTAGGTGGGAGCGACTAGATGATTCTGTCAATGACCGAGTCATCTGGGATATTAACTACTAGCTTAGACAAGCGATTGTGCAACCCAGACATTCTGAGTATATGCTCGCTGACAGAATTGTTTTCCTCCATCTTACAACTGGAGAACTTGTCGGAGACTTCATATCTCTCGACCCGGGCATGAGCTTGGAAAACTATTTTCAGATCTTGGAACATCACATATGCTCTGTGTTGCTCAAAACGCTTCTGGAGCCCCGATTCTAAGCTGTAAAGCATGCCGCACTGAACCAGGGAGTAATCATCACTACGTGACAGCCAGGTGTTCATAGCGTCTTGAGTTGCTGGGAAAATGGGTGCGTCACCTAGCGGTGCTTCAAGGACATATGCTTTCTTGGCAGCTATGAGGATGATCCTCAAGTTACGGACCCAATCCGTATAGTTGCTACCATCGTCTTTCAGCTTGGTTTTCTCTAGGAATGCATTGAAGTTGAGGGCAACATTAGCGTGGGCCATTTGATATGACATATTGTAAAGATATTTAGACTATGTTCATGACAATTAAGTTCATCTAATCAAATTATTTAATGAACTCCCACTCAGATAGACATCCCTCTAGTCATCTAAGTGATACATGATCCGAATCGACTAGGCCGTATCCGATCATCAAGTGAGACAGACTAGTCATCAACGGCGAACATTTCCATGTTGATCAGATCTTCTATACGACTCATGTTCAACCTTTCGATATCCGTGTTCCAAGGCCATGTCTGTACATGCTAGGCTCGTCAAGTCAACCTAAGTGTGTTGCGTGTGTAAATCTGGCTTACACCCGTTGTATGTGAACGTTAGAGCTTATCACACCTGATCATCACGTGGTGCTTCAGAACAACGAACCTTAGCAATGGTGCACAGTTAGGGGGGACACAATTCTTGAAATTTTAGTGAGAAATCATCGTATTTAAGCTACCGTCGTTCTAAGCAAATAAGATGTAAAAAACATGATAAACATCACATGCAATCAAATAGTGACATGATATGGCCAATATCGTTTTGCTCCTTTTGATCTCCATCTTTGGGGCGACATGATCATCATCGTCGCCGGCATGACGCCATGATCTCCATCATTGTGTCTTCATGAAGTTGTCTCGCCAACTGTTACTTCTACTACTATGGCTAACGATTAGCAATAAAGTAAAATAATTACATGGTGTTCTCATTGACACGCAGGTCACACAATAAATTAAGACAACTCCTATAGCTCCTGCCAGTTGTCATACTCATTGACATGCAAGTCATGATTCCTATTACAAGAACATGATCAATCTCATACATCACATATATTATTCATCACATCCTTTTGGCCATATCACATCACACGACATATGCTGCAAGAACAAGTTAGACGTCCTCTAATTATTGTTGCAAGTTTTTACGTGACTGCTATAGGTTTCTAGGAAGAACGTTTCTTACCTACGCTAAAACCACAACGTGATATGCAAATTTCTATTTACCATTCATAAGGACCCTTTTCATCGAATCCAATCCGACTAAAGTGGGAGAGACAGACACCCGCTAGCCACTTATGCAACTAGTGCATGTCAGTCAGTGGAACCTGTCTCACGTAAGCGTACGTGGAAGGTCGGTCCGGGCCGCTTCATCCCACGATGCCGCCGAATCAAGATAAGACTAGTAACGACAAGTAACTTGAAAAAATCGACGCCCACAACAACTTGTGTTCTACTCGTGCATAGAAACTACGCATGGACCTAGCTCATGATGCCACTGTTGGGGATCGTTGCAGAAATCAAAAAAATTCTACGCGTCACCAAGATCAATCTATGGAGTAACTAGCAACAAGAGAGGGGAGTGCATCTTCATACCCTTGAAGATCACAAAGCGGAAGCGTTACTAGAACGCGGTTGGTGTAGTCGTACACGCAGCGATTCAGATCACAGTCGATTCCGATCCAAGCGCTGAACAACGGCGCCTCCGCGTTCAACACACGTACAACCTGGGGACGTCTCCTCCTTCTTGATCCGGCAAGGGGGGACGAGAAGTTGGGGAAGAGCTCTGGCAGCACGACGACGTGGTGGTGGAGCTTGCAGTTCTCCGGCAGGGCTTCACCAAGCTCTACGGATGAAGATGAGCAGTTGGGAGGGGGAGGGATGCGCCTGGGAAAGGGTGCCGCTGCCCTTCCACGCCCCCCCCCCCCCCACTATTTATAGGGGCAAGGGAGAGGGGGCCGGGCCCCTTAGATCCCATCTGGGGGGCGGCAGCCAGGGAGAGGGGGCTTGCCCCCCAAGCCAAGGGGGCGCCTCCCTTAGGGTTTCCCCTCAACCCTAGGCGCATGGGCCTTAGGGGGGATGGAGCCCAGCCCACTTAGGGGCTGGTTCCCCTCCACATACAGACCATGTGGTCCTTCGGGGTAGGTGGACCTTCCCGGTAGAACCCCCGGAACCCCTTCGGTGGTCCCAGTACAATACCAACTATCCCTCGAACACTTTCAGTGACCGTATGCTTACTTCGCATATATAAATCTTCACCTCCGGACCATTCCGGAACTCCTCATGACGTCTGGGATCTCATCCGGGACTCTGAACAATATTCAGTAATCACATACAATTTCCCATAACAACTCTAGTGTCATCGAACCTTAAGTGTGTAGACCCGAACCATGCAGACATGACCGAGACATCTCTCCGACCAATAACCAACAGCGGGATCTGGATACCCATGTTGGCTCCCGCATATTCCATGATGATCTCATCGGATGAACCACGATTTCAGGGATTCAATCAATCATGTATTCAATTCCCTTTGTCTACCGGTATGATACTTGCCCGAGATTTGATCGTCGGTATCCCTATACCTTGTTCAATCTCGTTACTGGCAAGTCTCTTTACTCGTTCCGTAACACATCATCCCGTGACCAACTCCTTAATCACATTGAGCTCATTATGATGATATCTTACGGAGTTGGCCCAGATACCTCTCCATCACACGGAGTGACAAATCCCAGTCTCGATACGTGCCAACCCAACAGACACTATCGGGGATACCCGTAGTGTGCCTTTATAGTCACCCAGTTACGTTGTGACGTTTGGCACACCCAAAGCACTCTTATGATATCCGGGAGTTGCACAATCTCATGGTCTAAGGAAATGATACTTGACATTAGAAAAGCTTTAGCAGCGAACTACACGATCTTGTGCTATGCTTAGGATTGGGTCTTGTCCATCACATCATTATCCTAATGATGTGATCCCGTTATCAATGACATCCAATGTCCATGGTCAAGAAACCGTAACCATCTATTGATCAACGAGCTAGTCAACTAGAGGCTCACTAGGGACAGGTTGTGGTCTATGTATTCACACATGTATTACAGTTTCTGGTTAATACAATTATAACATGAACAATCGACAATTAACATGAACAAGGAAATATAATAATAACCATTTTATTATTGCCTCTAGCCTCGTAGGTCAACCAGAGTGCATTCCGCGCCAAAGTGGTATGATAACCCTGTTCTGGAAGTCATGTTACTAGATCATGACAAACCTACGAACTATGAGTAAGCGATGATGAGCCCAGATTTCGCAAAATGGCTTGAAGCCATGAAATCTGAGATGGGATCCATGTATGAGAACAAAGTGTGGACTTCGGTTGACTTGCCCGATGATCGGCAAGCCATTGAAAATAAATGGATCTTTAAGAGGAAGACTGGCGCCGATGGTAATGTTACTGTCTACAAAGCTCGACTTGTTGCGAAAGGTTTTCGACAAGTTCAAGGAGTTGACTACGATGATACTTTCTCACCCGTAGCGATGCTTAAGTCTGTCCGAATCATGTTAGCAATTGCCGCATTTTATGATTATTAAATCTCGCAAATGGATGTCAAAACTGCATTCCTTAATGGATACCTTAAAGAAGAGTTGTATATGATGCAACCAGAAGGTTTTGTCGATCCTAAAGGTGCTACCAAAGTGTGCAAACTCCAGCGATCCATGTATGGACTGGTGCAAGCATCTTGGAGTTGGAATATACGATTTGATAAGGTGATCAAAGCATATGGTTTTATACAGACTTACGGTGAAGCATGTATTTACAAGAAGTGAGTGTGAGCACTATAACATTTCTGATAAGTATATGTGTATGGAATATTATTAATCTGAAATGATGTAGAATTTTCTCGAAAGCATAAAGGATTGTTTAAAAGGACTATTTCAATAAAATATCTCGGTGAAGCCGCTTGTATATTGGGCACCAATATCTATAGAGATAGATCATGACGCTTGATAAGACTTTCAATTAGTACATACCTTGATAAGATTTTGAAGTAGTTCAAAATGGATCATTCAAAGAAGGAGTTCTTGCCTGATTTGTAAGGTATGAAGTTGAGTAAGACTCAAAGCCCAACCACGACAGAAACATATAGAGAGAATGAAAGTCATTCCTTATGCCTTAGCCATAGGTTCTATAAAGTATGTCATGTTGTGTACCAAACCTGCTTTGTACCTTCCCATGAGTTTGGCAAGGAGGTACAATAGTGATCCAGGAGTAGATCACTGGACAATGGTCAAAATTATCCTTAGTAACTGGAGGACTAAGGAAATGTTTCTCGATTATGGAGGTGATAAAGAGTTTGTCGTAAAGGGTTACGCCAATGCAAGCTTTGACACAAATCCAGATGACTAAGTATCAATCTGGATGCGTATTAAAAGTAGGAGCAATTAGCTAGAGTAGCTCCATGCAGAGCTTTGTAGACATAGAAATTTGCGAAATACATACGGATCTGAATGTGAAAGACCCGTTGACTAAACTTCTATCACAAAGCAAAACATGATCACACCTTAGTACTCTTTGGGTGTTAATCACCTGGCGATATGAACTAGATTATTGACTCTAGTAAACCCTTTGGGTGTTGGTCACATGGCGATGTGAACTATGGGTATTAATCACATGTCGATGTGAACTATCAGTGTTAAATCACATGGCGATGTGAACTAGATTATTGACTCTAGTGCAAGTGGGAGACTGAAGCAAATATGCCCTAGAGGCAATAATAAAGTTTTTATTTATATTTCCTTATATATCATGATAAATGTCTTTTATTCATGCTAGAATTGTATTAACCGGAAACTTGATACATGTGTGAATATATAGACAAAACATAGTGTCCCTAGTATGCCTCTACTAGACTAGCTCGTTAATCAAAGATGGTTAAGTTTCCTAACCATAGACATGTGTTGTCATTTGATGAATGGGATCAAATCATTAGGAGAATGATGTGATGGACAAGACCCATCCGTTAGCTTAGCATAATGATCGTTTAGTTTTATTGTTATTGCTTTCTTCATGACTTATACATGTTCCTCTGACTATGAGATTATGCAACTCCTGAATACCGGAGGAACACCTTGTGTGATATCAAACGTCACAATGTAACTGGGTGATCATAAAGATGCTCTACAAGTGTTTCCGAAGGTGTTTGTGGTGTTGGCACAGATCGAGAATAAGATTTGTCACTCCGAGTGTCGGAGAGTTATCTCTGGGCCCTCTCGGTAATACTCATCATAATAATGTTGGAAATATGCCCTAGAGGCAATAATAAAAGAGTTATTATTATATTTCCTTGCTCATGATAATCGTTTATTATCCATGCTATAATTGTATTGATTGGAAACTTAAATACATGTGTGGATAAATAGACAAACTTTGTGTCCCTAGTAAGCCTCTTCAGGACTAGCTCGTTGATCGAAGATGACCGCGGTTTCCAGGTCATAGACATGAGTTGTCATTTGATAATGGGATCACATCATTAGGAGAATGATGTGATGGACGAGACCCAAACGTTAAACATAGCTTTTGATCGTATCAGTTATCGCTATAGTTTTCTGCATGTCAAGTATAAGTTCCTATGACCATGAGATCATGTAACTCACTGACACCGTAGGAGTGCCTTGTGTGTGCCAAACGTCGCAACGTAACTGGGTGACTATAAAGGTACTCTACAGGTATCTCCAAAGGTGTCTGTTGAGTTGACATGGATCGAGACTGGGATTTGTCACTCCGTGTGACGGAGAGGTATCTCCGGGCCCACTCGGTAATACGTCATCTCAATGAGCTCAAAGTGACTAAGTAGTTAGTCACGGGATTATGTATTACGGAACGAGTAAAGAGACTTGCCGGTAACGAGATTGAACTAGGTATAGAGATACTGACGATCGAATCTCGGGCAAGTAACATACCGACGAGACAAAGGGAACTGTATACGGGATTGCCTGAATCCTTGACATCGTGGTTCATCCGATGAGATCATCGAGGAACGTGTGGGAACCAATATGGGTATCCAGATCCCGCTATTGGTTATTGACCTGGGAGTGTCTCGGTCATGTCTGCATAGTTTCCGAACCCGCAGGGTCTACACACTTAAGGTTCGGTGACGCTAGGGTTGTTAGTGAGAACAGTGCATGGTAACCGAAGGTTGTTCGGAGTCCCGGATGAGATCCCGGACGTGACGAGGGTCTCCGGAACGGTCCGGGGACGAAGATTGATATATAGGATGAGAGTGAACGGAGTCCGGAATTGTTCCGGGGAACATCGGGAAGGAATCGGAAAACCGAAAGGTGTTTCGGGGGCCACGGTAAAGGTTACGGGCCCTATGGGCCATAAGTGGGGAGACGCAACAGCCCACACAGGGGCTGTGCGCCCCCCCCCCCTAGGCCCCTCCACCTGCGCCTAAGGGGCTGGGCCCCCCTAGGGCAGCCGCACCCCCTTGGCTTGAGGGGCAAGGCGCCTGGGGAGGAAACCCTAGCCCTAGCCGCCGCCCCCCCCTTGGCCGGCCCCATCTGGCCTTGGCCGCCGCCCCCTAGGGGGAACCCTAGGGGCGCCCCCTCCCCTCTCTTCCCCCTATATAAAGAGAGGCAGAGGGAGGGCAGCAACACAAGTTCGTGCCTCGGCGCTGCCCTCCCTCTCCCACGAATATCTTCGTCTATTTTGCAGTGCTTGGCGAAGCCCTGCTGGAATTCCTCCACCACCATCTCCACCACACCGTCGTGCTGCTGGTTTTCTCCGTCAACCTCTCCTTCCCCCTTGCTGGATCAAGAAGGAGGAGACTTCCCCGAGCTGCACGTGTGAAGAACGCGGAGGCACCGTCCGTTCGGTGCTAGGATCTTCGGCAATTTGAATCGCGGCGAGTACGACTCCATCAACCGCGTTCTTGAACGCTTCCGCTTAGCGATCTACAAGGGTATGTGGATCCGACTCTTCCCTCGTAGATGCATCTCCTAGATTGATCTTGGTGAGCGTAGGAAAAATTTTGTTTCCCATGCAACGTTCCCCAACAGTGGCATCATGAGCTAGGTTCTTGCGTAGATGCTTTCACGAGTAGAACACAAAGGGGTTTGTGGGCGTTGATGTTTAGATTGCTTCCCTCCTTGGTCTTTCTTGATTCAGCGGTATTATGGGATGAAGCGGCCCGGACCAACTTTACATGTCCACGTACATGAGACCGGTTCCATCGACAGACATGCGACTTTTGTTGCATAAGATGGCTGGCGGGTGTCTGTCTCTCCTATCTTAGTTGAATCGGATTCGACGAAGGCGGTCCTTGTAGAAGGTTAAATAGCAACTTAAATATCACCGTTGTGGCTTTGCGTAGGTAAGAAGCGTTCTTGCTAGATACCCATAGCAGCCACGTAAAACATGCAACAACAAATTAGAGGACGTCTAACTTGTTTTTGCAGGGTATGTATGTGATATGATATGGCCAAAGACATGATGAGATATATTTGATGTATGAGATGATCATGTTGTAATAGTTAATATCGACTTGCATGTCGATGTATACGGCAACCGGCAGGAGCCATAGGGTCGTCTTTAATTTTTGTATGACCTGCGTGTCAATCATTAAGCGCTATGTAATGCTTTACTTTATCGCTAAACGGTAGCAATAGTAGTAAGAGCATGGTGGGCGCGCGACAACCCCGATGGCGACACGATGATGGAGATCATGATGATGGGGATCATGGTGTTACACCGGTGACGATGGAGATCATGCCGGTGCTTTGGAGATGGAGATCAAAAGCACGAGTTGATGGCCATATCATGTCACTTATGATTTGCATGTGATGTTAATCCTTTTATGCATCTTATTTTGCTTAGGACGACGGTAGCATTATAAGATGATCCCTCACTAAAATTTCAAGATAAAATTGTGTTCCCCCCGAGTGTGCGCCGTTGCGAAGGTTCGTCGTTTCGAAGCACCACGTGATGATCGGGTGTGATAGACTCTACGTTCGCATACAACGGGTGCAAGCCAGTTTTGCACATGCAGAACACTCGGGTTAGACTTGACGAGCCTAGCATGTACAGACATGGCCTCGGAACACGGGAGACCGAAAGGTCGAGCATGAGTCATATAGTAGATATGATCAACATGAAGATGTTCACCATTGACACCACCTCATCTCACGTGATGATCGGACTTAGGTTGGTGGATTTGGATCATGCCACGCTCGAATGACCAGAGGGATGTCAATTTGAGTGGGAGTTATAAGTAATTTGATTAGTTAAAACTCACTTATCATGAACAATAGTCTAAGATGTCTTTGCAAATCTTTTGTTGTAGATGGCTCCCGCAATAGCTCCCCTGAATTTTAATGCGTTCCTAGAGAAAACTAAGCTGAAAGATGATGGGAGCAACTTTGTGGACTGGCTCCGCAATCTGAGGATCATCCTCACAGCTGCCCAAAAGGTTTATGTCCTAAATGCACCGCTAGGTGAACCCCCCGCTCCGGCCTCTGTGGACGTTATGAACGCCTGGCAGTCGCGTGCGGATGACTACTCAGTAGTGCAGTGTGCCATGTTGTATAGCTTGGAAGGAGGACTTCAAAGGCGTTTTGAACGTCATGGAGCATATGAGATGTTCCAGGAGTTGAAGTTCATCTTTGAAAAGAATGCCAAGATCGAGAGGTATGAGACCACCGATAAATTCTTTGCTTGCAAGATGGAGGAGAATTCGTCTGTCAGTGAGCACTTACTAAAGATGTCTGGGTACTATACCCGCATAGCTGATCTAGGACTTGTGTTCCCGGAGGAGGCTATCATTGACAGAATTCTCCAGTCACTCCCACCTAGCTACAAGAGCTTCGTGCAGCAGTATAACATGCAAGGGATGAACAAATCCATCGCCGAGCTGTTTGCAATGCTGAAAGTCGCTGAGTCAGACATCCAGAAGGAGTATCAAGTGTTGATGGTCAATAAAACTACCAGTTTCAAGAAGAATGGCAAGGGCAAGAAGGGTAACTCTAAGAAGGGTGGCAAGGCAGTTGCTCATCCAGTGAAGAAACCCAAGGCTGGGCCCAAGCCAGAGACTGAGTGTTTCTATTGCAAGGGGAACGGCCACTGGAAGCGGAACTGCCCCAAGTATCTGGCAGACAAGAAGGGGGCCAACAACAACAACAAGCAAGGTATATGTGATATACATGTTATTGATGTGTACCTTACCAACTCTCGTTGTAGTGCCTGGGTATTTGATACCGGTTCGGTTGCTCACATTTGCAACTCTAAACAGGAACTACGAAATAAACGGAGGCTGGCGAAGGACGAAGTGACGATGCGCGTGGGGAATGGTTCCAAGGTTGATGTGATCGCCGTCGGCACGCTCGCTCTTCGATTACCATCGGGATTAGTTATGAACCTGAATAATTGTTATTTAGTGCATGCGTTGAGCATGAACATTATATCTGGATCTTGTTTAATGCGAGACGGTTACTCATTTAAATCAGAGAATAAAGTTTGTTCTATTTATATGGGTAATATCTTTTATGGTCATGCACCCGAAGTAGGGGGTTTATTCTTATTGAATCTCGATAGTGATGATACACATGTTCATAACATTGATGCCAAAAGATGTAGAGTTGATAACAATAGTACCACTTTCTTGTGGCACTGCCGTCTGGGTCATATCGGCGTGAAACGCATGAGGAAGCTCCATGCTGATGGACTTTTGGAGTCTCTTGATTTTGAATCACTTGACACATGCGAGCCGTGCCTCATGGGCAAGATGACTAAGACCCCGTTTTCAGGAACAATGGAACGGGCAAGTGACTTATTGGAAATCATACATACTGATGTGTGTGGCCCGATGAGTGTCACGGCGCGCGGTGGATATCGTTATTTTCTCACCTTCACTGACGACTTAAGTAGATATGGGTATATTTACTTGATGAAGCATAAGTCTGAAACGTTTGAAAAGTTTAAGCAATTTCAGAGTGAAGTTGAGAATCATCGTAACAAGAAGATCAAGTTCCTACGATCTGATCGAGGGGGAGAGTATCTGAGTTATGAGTTTGGCAATCACTTAAGAAAATGTGGAATTGTTTCACAGTTGATGCCACCTGGAACACCACAGCGTAATGGTGTGTCCGAACGTCGTAATCGAACCCTATTAGATATGGTGCGTTCTATGATGTCTCTTGCCGATTTGCCACTATCATTTTGGGGATATGCGTTAGAGACGGCTGCATTCACTTTAAATAGGGCTCCATCCAAGTCCGTTGAGACAACACCGTATGAACTGTGGTTTGGTAAGAAACCTAAGTTGTCTTTTCTCAAAGTTTGGGGTTGCGATGCTTATGTCAAAAGGCTTCAGCCAGAAAAGCTCGAACCCAAAGCGGACAAATGTGTCTTCATAGGATACCCAAAAGAGACGGTTGGGTACACCTTCTATCTCAGATCCGAGGGCAAAGTGTTTGTCGCTAAGAACGGGTCCTTTCTCGAGAAAGAGTTTCTCTCGAAAGAGTTGAGTGGGAGGAAGGTAGAACTTGATGAGGTTATTGAACCTCTGCTTCAACCAGAGAGTAGCGCAGCACAGAAAGATGTTTTTGTGGAGCCTGCAACGGTTGAAGAGGAAGCCAATGATGATGATCAAGAAGCTTCTGATCAAGTTACTACCGAACCTCGTAGGTCGACAAGGGTACGCACTGTACCTGAGTGGTATGGTAACCCTGTCTTGGAGGTCATGTTGTTGGACAACAGTGAACCTGCGAGCTATGGAGAAGCGATGGTGGGCCCGGATTCCGACAAATGGTTAGAGGCCATGAAATCCGAGATGGGATCCATGTATGAAAACAAAGTATGGACTTTGGAAGTATTACCTGAAGGGCGGAAGGCCATTCAGAATAAATGGATTTTTAAGAGAAAGACGGACGCTGACGGCAATGTCACCGTGTATAAAGCTCGACTTGTGGCAAAGGGTTTTTCACAAGTTCAAGGAGTTGACTACGATGAGACTTTCTCACCCGTAGCGATGCTTAAATCCGTCCGAATCATGTTAGCAATAGCTGCATATTTCGATTATGAAATTTGGCAGATGGATGTCAAAACAGCGTTCCTTAACGGTTTTCTTAAGGAAGAGTTGTATATGATACAACCAGAAGGTTTTGTCGATCCAGAGAATGCTGACAAAGTTTGCAAACTCCAGCGTTCCATTTATGGACTGGTGCAAGCATCTCGGAGTTGGAATCTTCGCTTTGATGAGGTGATCAAAGCGTTTGGGTTTGTACAAGTTTACGGAGAAGCTTGTATTTACAAGAAAGTGAGTGGGAGCTCTATAGCGTTTCTGATATTATATGTGGATGACATATTGCTGATTGGAAACAATATAGAAATTTTGGATAGCGTGAAGGGGTATTTGAACAAGAGTTTTTCGATGAAGGACCTCGGTGAAGCTGCTTTCATATTGGGCATCAAAATCTATAGAGATAGATCGAGACGCTTGATAGGACTTTCACAAAGTACATACCTTGATAAAGTTTTGAAGAAGTTCAAAATGGATCAATCCAAGAAGGGGTTCTTGCCGGTATTGCAAGGTACAAAGTTGAGTAAGACTCAATGCCCAGTGACTGCGGAAGATAGAGAAAAGATGAGTGTCATCCCCTATGCTTCAGCCATAGGCTCTATCATGTATGCAATGCTGTGCACAAGACCAGATGTCAGCCTTGCCATAAGTATGGCCGGAAGGTTTCAAAGTAATCCTGGTATGGATCACTGGACAGCGGTCAAGAATATCCTAAAGTACCTGAAAAGGACTAAGGAGATGTTTCTCGTTTATGGAGGTGATCAAGAGCTCGTCGTAAAGGGTTACGTCGATGCAAGCTTTGACACTGATCCGGATGACTCTAAGTCTCAAACCGGATACGTATATATTCTCAACGGGGGAGCGGTAAGCTGGTGCAGTTCCAAGCAAAGCGTGGTAGCTGATTCTACATGCGAAGCGGAGTACATAGCTGCCTCGGAGGCGGCAAAGGAAGGTGTCTAGATGAAGGAGTTCATGACAGATCTTGGAGTTGTGCCTAGTGCATTGAACCCAATGACTCTGTTTTGTGACAACACTGGTGCCATTGCTCTAGCCAAGGAACCAAGGTTTCACAAGAGGACCAGACACATAAAGCGACGCTTCAATTCCATCCGCGATTCAGTCAAGGAGGAGGACATAAGCATTTGCAAAGTACACACGGATTTGAATGTTGCAGATCCGTTGACTAAGCCTCTTCCACGGGCTAAGCATGATCAACACCAAGACTCTATGGGTGTTAGATTCATTACCTTGTAATGCTAGATTATTGACTCTAGTGCAAGTGGGAGACTGTTGGAAATATGCCCTAGAGGCAATAATAAAAGAGTTATTATTATATTTCCTTGCTCATGATAATCGTTTATTATCCATGCTATAATTGTATTGATTGGAAACTTAAATACATGTGTGGATAAATAGACAAACTTTGTGTCCCTAGTAAGCCTCTTCAGGACTAGCTCGTTGATCGAAGATGACCGCGGTTTCCAGGTCATAGACATGAGTTGTTATTTGATAACGGGATCACATCATTAGGAGAATGATGTGATGGACGAGACCCAAACGTTAAACATAGCTTTTGATCGTATCAGTTATCGCTATAGTTTTCTGCATGTCAAGTATAAGTTCCTATGACCATGAGATCATGTAACTCACTGACACCGTAGGAGTGCCTTGTGTGTGCCAAACGTCGCAACGTAACTGGGTGACTATAAAGGTACTCTACAGGTATCTCCGAAGGTGTCTGTTGAGTTGACATGGATCGAGACTGGGATTTGTCACTCCGTGTGACGGAGAGGTATCTCCGGGCCCACTCGGTAATACGTCATCTCAATGAGCTCAAAGTGACTAAGTAGTTAGTCACGGGATTATGTATTACGGAACGAGTAAAGAGACTTGCCGGTAACGAGATTGAACTAGGTATAGAGATACTGACGATCGAATCTCGGGCAAGTAACATACCGATGAGACAAAGGGAACTGTATACGGGATTGCCTGAATCCTTGACATCGTGGTTCATCCGATGAGATCATCGAGGAACGTGTGGGAACCAATATGGGTATCCAGATCCCGCTATTGGTTATTGACCTGGGAGTGTCTCGGTCATGTCTGCATAGTTTCCGAACCCGCAGGGTCTACACACTTAAGGTTCGGTGACGCTAGGGTTGTTAGTGAGAACAGTGCATGGTAACCGAAGGTTGTTCGGAGTCCCGGATGAGATCCCGGACGTGACGAGGGTCTCCGGAATGGTTCGGGGACGAAGATTGATATATAGGATGAGAGTGAACGGAGTCCGGAATTGTTCCGGGGAACATCGGGAAGGAATCGGAGAACCGAAAGGTGTTTCGGGGGCCACGGTAAAGGTTACGGGCCCTATGGGCCATAAGTGGGGAGACGCAACAGCCCACACAGGGGCTGTGCGCCCCCCCTAGGCCCCTCCACCTGCGCCTAAGGGGCTGGGCCCCCCTAGGGCAGCCGCACCCCCTTGGCTTGGGGGGCAAGGCGCCTGGGGGGGAAACCCTAGCCCTGGCCGCCCCCCCCCCTTGGCCGGCCCCATCTGGCCTTGGCCGCCGCCCCCTAGGGGGAACCCTAGGGGCGCCCCCTCCCCTCTCTTCCCCCTATATAAAGAGAGGCAGAGGGAGGGCAGCAACACAAGTTCGTGCCTCGGCGCTGCCCTCCCTCTCCCACGAACATCTTCGTCTATTTTGCAGTGCTTGGCGAAGCCCTGCTGGAATTCCTCCACCACCATCTCCACCACGCCGTCGTGCTGCTGGTTTTCTCCGTCAACCTCTCCTTCCCCCTTGCTGGATCAAGAAGGAGGAGACTTCCCCGAGCTGAACGTGTGAAGAACGCGGAGGCACCGTCCGTTCGGTGCTAGGATCTTCGGCGATTTGAATCGCGGCGAGTACGACTCCATCAACCGCGTTCTTGAACGCTTCCGCTTAGCGATCTACAAGGGTATGTGGATCCGACTCTTCCCTCGTAGATGCATCTCCTAGATTGATCTTGGTGAGCGTAGGAAAATTTTTGTTTCCCATGCAACGTTCCCCAACAAATAAGCCTTACAAGCAAATGACTAATGAGTTAGTCATGAGATGATGTATTACGGAACGAGTAAAGAGACTTGCCGGTAACGAGATTGAACTAGGTATGATAATACCGACGATCGAATCTCGGACAAGTAACATACCGATGACAAAGGGAACAACGTATATTGTTATGCGGTTTGACCGATAAAGATCTTCATAGAATATGTAGGAGCCAATATGAGCATCCAGATTCCGCTATTGGTTATTGACCAGAGATGTGTCTCGGTCATGCCTACATAGTTCTCGAACCCGTAGGGTCCGCACGCTTAACGTTCGATGACAATTCGTATTATGAGTTATGAGTTTTTGATGACCGGAAATTATTCGGAGTCCTGGATGAGATCACAGACATGACTAGGAGTCTCGAAATGGTCGAGACATAAAGAATGATATATTGGACGATGTTATTCGGACATCGGATGAGTTCCGGGGGTTACCGGATAAATATCGGAGTGCTGGGGGGTTATCGGAACCCCCGGGGGAACTAATGGGCCTTAGTGGGCTTTAGGGGATAGAGAAGAGAGGCCACAAGGGCTGGCCGCGCGCCCACCATGGGCCTTGTCCGAATTGTACTAGGGGGAGGGGCGGCGCCCCCTCTTTCCTTCTCCTCCCCCTCTCCTTCCTTCCCTCTCTCTTCCTTTTGGTGGAAACCTACTAGGACACTAGGAGTCCTAGTAGGAATCCCCACTTGGGGCGCACCCTAGGGGCCAGCCGGCCCTCCCCTCCTCCCTCCTTTATATACGTGGGGAGGGGGGCACCCTAGGACACACAAGCCAATCTTTTAGCAGTGTGCGGGCCCCCCTCCACAGTTACACACCTCGGTCGTATCGTTACAGTGCTTAGGCGAAGCCCTGCGTCGGTATACGCGCTTGTAGTTAATTATTCGGCGACACTCTGCATCTCCTGCGGACGTCCCCGGACGCTCGTCTCCCTTTCGACCGTGCGCCCGCCGGGCCACCTCCCCTTAATCCGTCATGATCGTTGGCTGATGCTTGCAGGGTTATGACGTTATGGCCCGTCGCCGTGCGCCCCATCCTCACCCTAGCAGCACGCTTATTGTGCCTCATGCAAGGCGGCAGCGCATGCCAAACCATCCTGCGCCGCAGACGAGCTCGCCGCCGTCGACGACGAGGCCAGGATGTGCAAGATGTGACAGTATTCTGACGCCAGAAGAGCTGCGTCTAGGTGAGTGCCGGAGCGCGGCGGAACCTCTACTTCGGCCTCATCTCGTGGGACGTGGAGCTGCTCATCTGCCTTTGATGTGAGGTCGACAACAACGTTGTGTGCTAGAATGCTCACCCAGGCATGGCTCAACCTGCTTGTGTCCTCGTCATTCAGAAGTATTGGCCCACCAGAGCAATTCCCTTTGTGAACGAGAATAGTTTTCAGCGTACACATATACTGCTCCCTCCCGAGTAGCAATATAGGGTACCGTAAAAATCCTCTTTGTGGAAATATATAATTACACCTTAATGTAGTCTCTTCCGTTGTCCTGTGGGGGCGTGGAATTTTAGGAACTCCATCGTTTTTAATAGGTGCTCCTGGATCTCTATGAAACATGTTCTAGAGCTGGTTTCTCAGTATTTGAGAGATTGAACAAAGTAGTACAACGATTTATAGGGAGGCTTCTGATGGAATTTCAGACCCTAGATGAGTCTGAAGGCGTCTTTTGCTCTCGAGGCAGACTGATATAATGCAAGAGGTGGTTTGACTCTGTATCCTGGAAAGAGACAATGTCGTGGATGCATTGAAGTCGCCTTTTGCTCTTGAGCCAGGCTGATATGTCGTTTGACTCTGTATCCTGAAAAGAGACATTTGAAAATGTTGCACATGGTGGGAGGATTAGACTAGAATATTAGAAATGGAGCCCTCAAGAAGAATACTACTCCCTTCGTCCCATAATGTAAGACGTTTTTTGACATTACATTAATGTCAAAAAGTGTCTTACATTATAGGACGGAGGGAGTATATCCATGTTGTGTTCTCTAGTTACTAGGGATGGCCCCCCTTGCCTGTTGTTGGGCGTTGTCTGAAGTCTGAACTTTGTTGTGTTGGTGATTTGCATTAGAATGTGCTCTAGCTTCTGACTAGTAGACACTCTTTTTTGTTTTCTTCGGTCTGGATGACGAGCCTTGTTGATTCGTTTTTTAATCGAACGGGGAGGCCCCTGATTATAAAAAACAGTATTGTTAAATCTCAATCGACTGAGATTTAATTATGTCTTAGTCGTCACTATATTCCCGAGATCTTGCAATGAGATTCGTGTAAATTTCTCTTTTCAGTTTTTCCTTTTATCTTTCTTATATGTTACTATGTCACTTGACTGAGATTTGATTAAGTCTTAGTCGACTGAGAGCTAGCCACACCAAAAAAAAAGTGATGTATTTTATTGCATGCTCATATATAGATCGGATTGTTACATCCAAAAAAGAAAGCTACAGGTGACGCAGAGGATGAATCATACACTGCAGCATAAGTTACTGTTCCTTGTAATCCTTGTTGTTGTATGGCGCGAAGAGCTCGGCGATCCAGTTGCCCTTACGGAGCGTGGCGGAGCCCAGGTCAGCGCACATGCCATCGCTGTCGTGGATGCTGTAGGTGGAGATGCAGTGGCGGCGGTAGAAGCGCGTGGTGCGGCGCATGGCGTCGGCCTCGCCGGCGACGTGCCCCATCATGGCCTTCACGGCCGGCAGCTCGAACCGCCCCTCCAGCATCCCCGACAGCCACCGGCACCGCAGCTCCGACGTGTGCAGGTTCGACACGCTCTCCACGAACCCGACGAACGCCATGTTGGGGATCAGCGGGTGGATCGTGCCACTGCCAAAATGAATTGCACGTCAGCGTGGATCGATTCATATAAGTTGGAGCAAAAGATAAACGCAACGTGTACACGTACCGGTAGAGCGGCATCATGGAAGACTTGCCGACGAGGAGGTCGCGGAAGGGCTTTGGCAGGACCTCGCGGAGCTTGTCCTTGCCCTCGAAGCCGGTGGCGAGGAAGACAAGGTCCGCATCCACCTTGGTGCCGTCGTCGAGGACCACACCGTTCTCGGAGAAGCACCAGCCGGCGGAGGCCCTCTTGAAGCGGACGAGGCCGCGGTCCGCCATGTCGAAGAAGCCCTCCGGGAGGATGGCCATCTGGCAGCTGGCGTAGTCCTCGACAAAGGGGTGGTCCGGCGTCAGACCATACTTTCCCAGCGGCAGCTTCCACGACAGGTACGACTCGATGAACTTGGACACCCCTGCCCTCTGCACCACCAAAATTCAAAACACACCACGTTGCTGTCAGATTGTGATAGGCATGCTGGTCTGCTTCGTGCGGTAATGTTCTTGTTGACAGTACGTCTCGAGCATGCACACGTGCATGTACTTGAGTCCCGGTGTAGAGTATTACGTACGTTCAAACGTACGCTTCTAAATCTTTTCCTATATACGTGCATGCGTGTCGTGTGCAAGTTTGGCGGTGTGAGCCAAATCATACCAGTGGGCTCATGAGGCGGCAGAGGAGGGATCTGAAGAGCCCTTGGTTGGGCCGCTCGTAGAAGAGCTGAGACAAGCGTGTGGAGTAGAACATGGAGAACGGCAAGCCCCAGATGGAGTAGGACGGCACCACCCAGTGCAGGGTCCGCACCAGCATCGTGCACGCCTGCCCTCCCTCGCCTGCAAACAAACAAGCAAACCCGACCGGTTAATAGATCAATATCAACAGGTCTCGATCTAGCTCTTGTTTCTTCAAGGGAATCTCGACGCAGACGGTTGCTCATACTAATAATTTCAGGAGCTCTAAATCGAGAGATGACCAGCCAGGTCAAGGTCAAGCTGTTCGGTACCAGCACTGATTATACTATTGTTTTGAGGAACTGTGGAATGTATACTCAAGTCAGGTCGTTAGGACACCATGGTCCATGGCTAGCTATGAGTCGTGCATGCGGACAATCTAGTTTGGAAGGTTCGTTTGGAACGGCAGATAATCTTTGTTGCAAATCTGAGTACTACTAGTCAAACATGCAAGCATTTTGTTGAGTAACGCGTAGAATTTTCTTTGACCCCAACTGGTGTTCTTGTCTATATATTATACTTATTGCTCATGTATAGAGCTAGGAACGTTGAAAAGTCAAGCAGAGAGGACAGTCCTGATGTGCTGTCTACGGTAAGATGGATAAAATACCTAGCTGGCAATGTATTTAAAGGACAGAGAGGGTTAATATTAGTGAAGAAACAACTCTTAGCTCATTTTTTGTATGTAGTGTAATTAATGCTCTGTGTGACTTGTCTTCCTAATTTTTACCTTTTCTTTTCTGTCCACAACCAGGCCAAGATGGAGATGTAAATATGGTTCCAAAATAAAGTAAATGCCATATCACCTAGACATAACATTTAATACTCCCTTCGTCTGAAAATACTTGTCATCGAAATGAATAAAAAGGGATGTATCTAGATGTATTTTAGTTCTAGATACATTATTTTTTGTCCATTTTAATGACATGTATTTCCGGACGGAGGGAGTATAACAGACAATGCATTGTGGTAATTGTCTCTGAAAAATCACTAGCGTACCTATGATAACGTGTCTTAAGAGCCAATGCACCAGCACTGTCCTGATTATGTCTAGTGTACTTTGAACTTGTAAATGAAAGAGACCTGACTAGACTAGGATAGGCTGTCTAGAATAGGCGCAAACAGAGTATCTGACTCTCCTAAATCGCCAAGGCACATGTCACCAAATATGGTATACATTATTCAGACATCCACTTCATCAAATGATGAGAAACTTCCACAATATATATCAGTATCCTGTTTTTGTATATATTGTTAAGCTCTGTGTGAACTAACTTGACATATTCTTTTTCAAAGATTTCCTTGTATACACGCGTTTACACGAGTACGATAGCTCATCTTCCATATTGAATTGTCCATATTTTAGGAGAATTTTGGTTCAAACCATGTTAAATATTTCCTATGCATAGCTAGGAGTATGATTTTACGTACCTTGATTTGCCTGAGCACATTCATTGGCTAGATCGATAGCGCTCTTCTTGTACCCAACCACGACAGCCTTCTTGCCTCTCATCAGCTCAACGGTCTCCTCCTCGCTCAGCTTGCAGTAGTCCAGCGAGTGCATCACCGTCCCCTTGAACACCTCCGGCCCCTTCCCCGGCGGGAAAACCGGCATCCGCGGCACGTCGCCGTACTTCCCGGTGCACATCACCACGAACTCGAACTTGTAATACTGCACATTCCCGTGGCAAATTATGCGCGTGAGGTCAATTGAATTGATCTGAACATGGTGATAAGTATCTCGAAACAAGCATGAGAGACATGTCAAAGTATATATGGTACCTGAACGGTGTTGGAGTCGCCGGTGACGATGCCGACCTCCCACATGGGCTTACCCCGGAGCGGGGCCTTGCCGGTGCCGCTCCACAGCTCGGTAAACCCGGCCTCGGCGCCGCCGAGGAACTTGATGTCCACCACCTTGGACCCGAACGAGATGTAACGCCAGAGGTCGAACTCGTCGGCGTAGCCCTCGAGGTAGTCGACGATCTCGGTGTGGGTCGGGAACGAAGGGTCCTCGCGGTTCTTCCAGGAGTAGTCGGAGAACTCGTAGTCCGGGCGGGGCGTCTGCAGCCGCGTGGTGCGGTAGACGCAGTGCTTCCACACCCCACCGACGGACGGCGTCGCCTCGAACACGACGGGGTCGTAGGCCGCCATCTGCTTCGCCGCGGCCAGGCCGCTGATCCCGCCGCCGATGATGGCCACACGGGACGCCGGAGGCACGGCCTCCCTCGTGGCGCGTGCAGCTTGTCCCTGCGCCATGGCCGTCGACCCGGGGTGTTGGATGAAGCTGGCTGTGTGTGTCGCGAGGTGCTCGATGGATGGGTGGGCTGTGGTGGCTTTTCTTGCGGGCGTAGGGGGTGCAGAGCGTGAGGTGCTGTTAAGCTTTGCTCGCGGAGGGCTTGTGTGTTGTGTCTTGTGTGTCGACGACAACAAGGGTTGGCGTATTTATAGGGTTAGAGTCTCTTTGAAAATATACCTTTTTTTGCTGAAACGTAGCTAGAGAAGAAAGAGCAAGCTAGGCCCAGGGTGGGGGCAGCAGTGCATACAAGCATACGCACAGCTGTGCCATGCAGTACCTGTGTTCCAGTATATTTTTTGGAAGCATTATATTGCTTACCGCACAATACAACTTACTTACGAGCAGTAATACATAGCTATGTACATAGTTCCAACCATTCCACCTCACAGTGCTCTATCCTCCATCTGTCATCTGCTTTTCTCTAACTTCTATTGTCTCGTTCCTCTAACCTAGGTCGTCTTCTTTCTCATCCTCCACCCATCGTACATTTGTATCATTAACCATTGTTGTCTTTGCCTCTCGAATGATTTTCAATATGGGTCCACTTCAAGGTTATTTCATATGTCCATTGGCTGCCCTTTTTATCCTATATCGTCCTCTTTCTCTGTATTCATTGTACCTTTGTATCTCCGCCACTATCGTTCCAGTCTTCCCGTTAGCCTTGCCTCGGCACACTCATTAATGGTGCAGATGATAAAATTTATATCTAGTCATTTATTTACATCTAAATAGCTAGCCTCACTAATGTTTCTGTCGATATGTAAGTATGCCACCTCAGCGTGTCCGCCACAACCAGTGGCGGAGATAAACACGCTTCACTAGGCGGGCCAAAACGAATTAGCTTAAGAAACACGTCCGTAATTTTGCTCTCATGGCCCAAATTCAGCAGAAATCTGCACTGAATTCTTATTTGGCTGGGCGGGCCATGACCTAGTTTTGCCCAGCCGTAGCTCCGCCACTGCCCCCCC
>LR738715.1:60685118-60698235 GCA_902687465.1 Secale cereale
CCCATGCAACCATACAGAAAAACTCACCTTAACATGCAAACATGCATGAGAATCCTCGTTTTATTATGCTATTATATAATAAATGTTTTACAACTACACAATAATCAAACACGATAAATCGTATGCATTTTCATCTTTAGTAACCATAATGTATCTCCATATTCATGATCCCTACAATCACATCTCATTAAAATATATTGCAAAATATCACCGCTACAACGTGCGGGGGCACATCGAACCAAGCAGCCGCGGAACACACAAATATATGTGCACTTGACCATTGAGCTACTCTCTCCGATCCATATTGCTTGTTTTAAATTTATCTAGATACGGATGTATTGGAAGGAGTAGTACAATTTTAGGGCTTGTACCCGCCTTGTTTTTTTTCTAAGGCTTATTGAGTTGTGCCTTCAGCAGAACATTTCTTGTACTTTTGGTTGTGTGTGTGTGTCTGTGTGTGTTGTGTGTGGTTTATTGCTACCCTTGTGTAGCTTAGATGTTTGGCAGCGTGCTTTATCTATAAAGCGAGACGAAAGCCTATTTCGATAATAGTATAATTTTACTTTTTTTAACATGAATAAATATCAAAACAAACGTGCAGTATGTACACTTGATCACCACCGACCGTAAACTGGGCATGTCCTTTTCGGTGGCATATTTTAACAGATAATTTTTAGAGCAAAGAGCAAGGGTTCATTCATGCATGCATGACCTTGTCAAGCCGGCCCCTCCATCTCGTTTCGCTGATCATCTGGAACTCTTGGATCGGAAGAAACTTATTTTGGACCGGAGAACGCTGAGGAAAGGAGGTACTGTGTAATAAGTGTAACCGACCGGACCCCGTGCCTGCCCATTTTTGGCTGGGCGCGTACATACCCCTACATGGCTATATCTCACTTGCCTCGTCCCGTCGCCAGCTGAATGTTCCTTTCAGTTTCAGCCCTATCTAGTCCTTGGGTTGTGGTTGTTGCCAAGTCCTGTCACCCGTGGGAGCTAGCTGCATGCATGCGGACTATTCTTTCCCTGTCACCGCGGTGTGGAAGCAGCAAACCAAATTAATACGGTGCACTATCGATCAATTCAGGGGAATTTTTTTTTTTTTTGAGAGAGAGAGACCAGGGCTCTGCCTGCCATTTTTTTTTCCGATTTATTTCAAGAAATAATATATACGTATATACTCGGCATAATATGGTAGCAGTGATAGATAAATTTAATTTCGTATTTGACCCTTCAATGTACCCCGGACGGTTCGCAAATTGTAGTAAACAAGTGGTCGCCTTGGAAATTCTTATCATGGCCGTCTTCGGCGGGCGCAAGGTGCTTATTCCTTTGGTTTTTTTTTTGCGAGAAAACTTTCAATCTATTCATCTTCAATCATGACAGTACAACGAACATCAGAAATAAAAATTACATCCAGATCCGTAGACCATCTAGCGACGACTACAAGCACTGAAGCGAGCCGAAGGCACGCCGCCGTCATCACCCCTCCATCGCCGGAGTCGGGCACACCTTGTTGTAGTAGACAGTCGGGAAGTCGTCGTGCTAAGGCCCATAGGACCAGCACCCCAGAACAGCAACCGTCGCCGATGAAAAATAACGTAGATCGGAAGGATCCAAACCGAAGACACAAGAACGTAGACGAATAACAACGAGATCCGAACAAATCCACCAAAGATAGATCTGTCGGAGACACACCCACTACTAGGAAAAGGCCTATTAATGGCGCACCTAATTTGGCCATTAATGACGCATTAGTGGTGCGCCATTACTAGCACGCCATTAGTATTTGATACTAATGGCGCACCACTGGTGCGCCATTAGTATCTGGTATACTAATGGCGCACCTGGGATGCGCCATTAGTGTGCACCTTAGTGCGCCATTAGTATGCCTCCCAGGGGCCAGGTGCTATGGCATACTAATGGCGCACTAAGTATGATGCGCCATTAGTATTATCCGCATAGTAATGGCGCACTGCGTGTCAATGCGCCATTACTATGCTTTGGCATACTAATGGCGAACTGCCAGTTAATGCGCCATTACTATGCTTTGGCATACTAATGGCGCACTTTTCTCTGATGCGCCATTAGTATGAATATTAGGTTTTTTTTTAATATTATTTTTCTTTTTTTTTTGCATAGATTACAAAATGTATAATTGCACAGAATATAGACAGCACACATCAACAACACATTCATCGAATACAATAGAAGATTAATCTCTGAATACAATTCATCATATTAGTCTCCGAATACAATTCATCGATCATATCATATTAGTCTCCGAATTGAAAAGACCGAACAAAGATAGAACAATATATTACAAGTCTCGAGATCGCGAGTAGCGAGTTTGTCTTCGCATTACAAGTCGATATCGATCATCTAAACTACCATCACATATAAGAGAGCTGCGGTCGTCACGATGAGCATCATCACGATGAAACTCGTTTTCATCCGGTTCCTCCAACGCTCCCTCCCCTCTCCCGCTAGATAGCGGGCGTATCTAGATTCGGCCTCGGCCCTAGTGGTGTACCCTTTGTAACTGTTACCGCTGAATCGGTGAACCTGTCTCCGACACTCCTCCCAGTCGTCGTAGACTCCGGGAACCTTACCCTTGTACACGACATACGACGGCATCGCTATATATATGCACTAGCCAAACGAAACGTTAGTATCAATTCACAGACAATTCATAAGCAATATATAAGTATGCAACAGAACGATCGAAAGAGAAAAGCAAGACATTAATAGCATCGATTACATCTAAGTTGAACGACTCTCGAAACCAAAGAGACATACTACAAGTTCATTAAAGTTTAATTACAACAAGAGCCAATCGATGTTTCAGAACTAGACACAGCATCACTGCTTTCGACTCGACTCAATGCACCGGAGCGTGGATGAAGCCGCCGTCTATCGTGGGAGTCATGAAATCACGGGCGTTGTCAGCCTGCATTTGTAGCATTGTGTCGATGTCACTGTTCGACGGTTGATTCCTGAGGTAGAACAGCCCCGAGGTACGAAGGACATCTTGATCGATGATTTCCGCAAACTCCGACTGGATGCGAAAGAAATCTTGTCTGATGTCCGCGTCCTGGATTGCCGACACGCGCGCGGCCCAATCTTTGAGCTTACTCGGTAGCAGAAGTTGATGATGGTCCCGTACGATCGCCCGCATGTGATGGATGGCGTAGTAGGCACCCTTCTGACCGCCAGGCGGCTGCTTGACGCAGCAGAACGTCGTGTTGTGGGAGAACACGTGCTTGCCGTACTAACGAGTTGTCCTGGTGAAGGTGCCTCCAGATTTGGCGTAGCCGGCGAGAACATCATCAAGAACCTTCTTGACATTTGTGTAGTCTACAGCCGACTTACGGTCCGGGTCGAAATACGTGGCCATGGAATATTTGGGGCTTAGTAGGATGAGCCTGCACTGTGTGTCACTACAGAAAACACGGAATGTTAAAAGAAGAACGATCGAAATCTAAGAATTCATATGTTACGGGGCGGTTGAGGCGGAGGACTTACTCGGGAAAGTAAGGCACGAGGAAGTTATCCTTATCTCGGTTTGCCAGAATGACGCCACCGAGGTAAGAACTCGCGACTTGCCGGTCCCCAGCGCTGCCCAAGATCTTGGCACGCATGTAGAAGGGGTCGACTATCACGATGTCCGGGGTCTTGTCGCGAATGATCCGCATCTCCATACTCAGCGAAAATAGCCGAACGAAGGTGTAGTGCAGCGGATGAAGGTTCAACATAGCGTGGATGTCATCAAACCGCAGCACGATCGTACCCCCGATGGAGTTATCCACAAAGCCCTTGCCCTCCGGCACCTTGGCCGCGAAAACCGGGTACGCCACATCCTTCTGTGTGAGACGCCGCTTCTCCAAAGAAAGAACACTGTCATGCAGACTCCGCATGGCACCGGTTGCAGCATCGAGCATATTTGTCGGTAGCATCGGCCTACCCGCCACATGCACTGTGACGCCCGAGACCGACGTCCCAGAAGATTCTAGAAGATGCCCGAAGATTCCAGATGTTCCGGGTTGCCCGTGTGTTTCTTTTGTGCTTGTGTTTTTATTTTCGCATTGCATCATGTCATCATGCCATCATGTCATTTTAATTTTTGCATCTCAACCTAAATAAATCGTGTGGACCTTCGGTCCATTTAAATCGAGGGAAGGTGACTTCTCTTTATAACATATCCTCCAAATATTATGGAGCTATATTAATAAATATTCCATTGCTTCGGAATTACTCAAACACACTTGCATAATTTTCCCCATGTCTCTTAATTCTAGTTTCACCTTCAAAACCTTCCCTATAATTTTCTTTCCGTTGTTTCGAGGCTCCTCCAAAAATCTAAACTCCTTTTTTTTGCAAGCTAAATGTTTTAGTTTGCACTTCCCTTTTTGTTGGAATTATTTTGTTGGGTTGGTTTTATTCCGTAAAGCCTTACAAAATGTCCATCATTTTTTTTTCTTTTCTGTGGCTCTTTCTTTTTGTTTTGCTCTCTCTCTTTTTATTTCTATTTAAGAGATAAAAAGAAGGCCCAGCCTTCCCTCTCCTCCTTCCCAGGCCTCAAGGCCAGCTCCTCTCAACCTCCAGCCGCGCCCTGGCCCAATAGGCCCAACTCCCGCAACCCTAGCCGACCGGTTCGCTCGATCTCCCCACCCCGTCGCTCTCCCTTTCCTCCCTCTGCGCCGCTCGCTACCCCGATCTCCCTAGCGCGTCGACCTCTCTCTTTCGCGCAGCGCCTCTTCCTCCCTCAACCAGAGCACCCGGATCCCGCGTTCCCTTCGTCCCGGCCGCGAGCGCCGCGCCGCCCAGGCACCGCGCCTCTGTCTCCAGCGCGAGCAGCCGCCTCGTCTCCTCCCATCCCCGCGACGAGCCGGCCGCCTCCATCGCCTCCCTCCGTCCGCGCTGCGTCCCGACGCGCCTCGTCGCCACGGTCGCCTCGTCGACCGTCCTCCAGCGCGAGCCCAGCAACTGCAGCGCGCCGCGCCCATCGTCCTCCCTCCGCCTTCCCGTCCTCCAGCAAGGGTCGGCCGCCCCGAGCGCCGCGACCCTCCTCGTCCGCGACCAGCAGGAGTCCGGTCCTCCCCGTTCTGCTGCCGCGCCGGTGCGCCCGCCTCTGCCTCGGGGCCTCCTTCCTGCTGCCTCCGTGCCGTGGCTCCCTCCAGCCAAGGCCAGGCCCCGTGCAGCGCCCAGGCCCGAGCGCCTCTCCCCTCCGGTTCCCGTCGCCAAGAGCCTCGGCCTCTTCTTCGTCTGGCCCGAGCCAGCACGCCGTGTCGTCGTCTCCGTGCAGCCTTGTTTTGCTCCTGTAGTTTTGTTGTTTTTTTTTGTGTGTGCCCGTGCTGTAATTTTTGGACAGATGACACCGAGTACGTCTACATGACCCGGCAAGTACCCCTACGACCAAGTACCTCGACGAACCGAACATCTACGGAAAAACAAGCTCGTGAACACCTCCGGGAACAAGTACCGCGACCGACTCGTCAAGTACCTCTTCGGATGCGTCAAGTTCCACTACTTCCACTACCGTCGCAAACGGGAACCCCGAGTACCACGACGCCCCGAACGACTACCGATGGCCGTGAACAACTACCGCCGTCGTGGAACCGCCAAGACGAACGGAACAACTACTTCCTCTACGAGTTGCGAGAACGACTACTTCCCTCTACGGAACGGCTACTTCCTCTCCGACGTGAACGACTACTTCCTCTACGTCCCTCTACGATCTCGAACCGCCTCGAAACGCACGCTTCGAAGGTATAACCGCCGAGCCGTGACCCGTGTGTTGCTTGTTGCGTGTTGTATGAAATGTTTCACTTGTGCTTCGTGCCCGTTGTGCCCTTTTGTCATGTTCCTCGGTTGCCTCGTCACCGACTCGTGGGAACCCGGCAACGGGATCGCCCCACCTTTTCATCTCGTTTGTCCCGCTCACGCCGTCTATCTTTTGCACCGAACTCTCAACGAGTTACCGGTACCGATATGTTGCCGTGGCATCATTTTCGGAATCGTTGCCGTGGCACTCTTTTCTTTCCACCACGGTGACAAACACTTCATGTCTTCCTCTTAAGTCAACCTTTTAATAAAATTGCATAAACTTGATCATGTCATCCGCATCATGTTAACAACACTAAAATGTTTAATTGTTGTTGCTTTATAATTATTAAACATGCTCATGAGGATTTTCCGGACATGTTGTTGTTATTTTCCGGCCTCATTTAAACTTGCCTAAATAGTGTAGTTTTATTAAGCTTCACCTCTTGCCATTCTAAAAACATTTAATCTTGGCTTGGAAATAATGAGAGTCAACTAAATAATTAAATGTGGTGTTTCGTCCATATGCAACTCGTTGCATATTGATCTCCACTTAACTTGTAGTATTTGTTTGTGCACTTTGCCATGCCATGCATAATTAAATCGGACATGCATCATGCTTGCTTGTGCATCATATGCCATGTTTATGATTGTGTGTTTACCCTGTGTTGTTTCCTTCTTTCCGGTTGCTTCTTTTGTTAGCTTCGGTTTCGTTCCGGAGTTGTGAGGATCCGCTCGACTGTTGCTCCGTCTTCTTCTTGGATCCGTTCTTCTCCTTTGTGGAATCCCAGGCAAGATGACCGAACCCGGATACCATTACTATCTTTGCCTATTGCTAGAGTCTCGATCTATAGCTTTGCCTCGATGCCCATGATCTTCTTGTCAGCCTCCTACTTGTAACCAATTGCCATGTTTAACCACCCTACCTACGCAAACCGTTGCTTGGCTAAGTACGCTACGCTCAGCCCCTCTTATAGCATTGCTAGTTGCAGGTGAAGATTGAAGATGCTTGCTTCATGTTGAAGTTTGGTTGGGTTATATCACACTATATAAATGCTTAAAATGAAATCATCTATATACTGGCAGGGTGGAAGGCTAAGCCTTTTGCTTGGTGTTTTGTTCCACTCATGCCGTTAGGAACCGTATAAACCGGTGTTATGTTCCTTGATTATGCGTTCCTAACACGGTTGGGGTGTATGGGACCCCCTTGATAAACCGCTAAGTGCTAAGTCTTTTCCAGCAAATCCCAACATTGGTACTATTTGCCTAATAACAAACTAATAAAAACTTGCATGTGGACTAGCTATCCCTTTTATTTAATTCAACAACCCCGGGCCAGTGCTCCACATGAGTGTTGGTCCGAAACGGGGGTTACGCGGGGCCACCTCGAGGAAACTCAAGGTTTGGTAAAAACCTGTGGGATCACCCATCCGGTCGTGTCCTGAGACTTAGATACGCGCGGCTACTATCAGGGTGTCGACACGCCGGGAGGATTTGCTGGATTAGCCTTACCTTAGTTCGGTTTAACTTGAGCACGGGATTCCGAGAATACTCGGGTCTTCCCACCTATGGAGTTGCGACTTCGCGGATCGTGGGCTTGTGATGGGCCAAGTTGGAACACCCCTGCAGGGTTTGAACTTTCGAAAGCCGTGCCCGCGGTTATGTGGCAGATGGGAGCTTGTTAATTCCGGTTGTAGATAACTTGACACAATGTCTCAATACACTACCCGCGTGTGTACCGTGACTGTCAATTTCCGAATAGGGATTCGGGAGTTGAACACGGTGGGGTTATGTTTGACCGGCTTTAGCTAGGATCACTTCGTGATCATCTTTCGACCGATGCTCTTCTCTTCTCGCTCTCTTTTACGTAAGTTAGTGCTAGTTGCTGCTGCAGACTCTTGTTTGTTCCTTCACCTCTTATTCTTTCTTCAGCCTTGTCCTCACCCAAGGCTTAAATAGTCTTGTTACCCGAGAACGGGATTGCTGAGTCCTCGGTGGCTCACAGTTACTTCACCACACCAGTTGCAGGTCCAGCCGAGTTAGTTGCAGGAGTTGGATCAGTTCTTCACCGGGAGCTCGATGAAGAGTTTGACTGTTTGTTTGAGACGTTTCGATGTTCAGTAGTGGTTTCTACTAGGATCCGATCCTGACCTGTGGCTTTATGTTGTTTTGGTATCTTTCTTTTGGATATTCACCCGTAGTCGGGTTGTGATGTTTTGAATGATGTATTGCTTATGTATTGTATTGTGTGAAGTGGCGAGTGTAAGCCAACTATCTTCTTTTACTTTTTAATCCCTCTTTTACATGAGTTGTGCAAAGATACCAAACTTGAGATCATTCTAGGATGGGCTTATACCTTTAAGTCGTGCCTCGACACGTAGGAGGTATAGTCCCATCCTGGGCATTACATGCACCCTCCTCATTACATCCTCAGGTGAAGGTGGCCCGTCCTGAGCACGGATCGTACTCGGTGCCGGCTGGCTCGCACCCTTGTTAGTTTTTCTTTTGCGTGCCTTCTTCTTGATCTCCATAATTGGGACCGAGTTCTGCTCAGAGACCGCCTTCTTTAGTGTGTTGGGGCTGATCATATTTCGCACCTCGCCTATCTGAGGCTCGGTGAAATCGGCAGCTGGAGGCGTCTCCTGAGAGCTGAACGGCAGACGACGCCTGTTGCAACTTGGCTTCTCCGCGGTACCGGCTTGATCGCGCACGTCTTTTGTTGGGTTGGGTTCTTGAGAAGGAGCCCCCATGAAGTCGTCACCGTACCCATGATCGGCAAAGTAATGATCGACGTTGGCAAATGTATCGTCGTCGTCGTTCTGATCCTGTGCCATATGCATGTTTGGATCCAGTGGCATAGGGATGTCCGGCACCGTTGCGGCGGACTTGCCATGGGGACGACTTGGCGCCGGCACGACTGGCGGTGTTGTCTTTGGTGTGGTTTCCCCCGCCCCCAAACGAATCTGGCTCTTCGGCCAAAGCAGGGGCCAGCTCAGGCAGGCGCTGAGGGTCATGACGTCATCATCGTCGGCCCCGACGGGTCGAATCGGAGGTAACACGTCGTCGCAGCCTGGCAGCACCCGAACCAGTTGAACCCTAAACAAGTTGGGTGGCATCTGGGTACCGTGGAACAAGGGCTGGCCCGGTTGAACGATTTTGCCCTTGGCGACATCGACCAACTCGTTGTTCACGAAGTGCAGTAGAGTGCACGGAACGTCGGCGACGCCCTACGAAAATATGTAGGGCGTCAGGGATGCCCAGTCAAAGGAAAGGAGATGAAGTCCTCGGCCGAGAGAGGCTTAATTAGTTACCGTGATGATGGCGTCGAGCTCGGCTAATGTCGAGGCACCGCCAACGGCGGGCGTGCAGTTGACGGAGGGGCCGCTTGCTGCAGAGGTGCCGGCCGGCGTACACACGGGTGCATTAAGCTCCCGTGCCGGCGTCGGAGACACCAATGCCGCCTCCGACGAAGACACCAATGGCCCCGCCATCTCGTTCTGCGAGTTGCTGGTCGTGAAGCTGGGAATCGGGGGCGGCCCCTGTTGGCCGCCAGCAATCCACGCACTCAACCCCTCGATCAAGCTAGGCACAATGGCGGTGATCGTCGCTCCGAGCTGTTGTTGCACTTGCTCTTGGACAATCTCCGGAATCCGCGCCACCTGTGCCTTGAGTTCTTGAACCTCGCGCGCCTGGCTTTCCGAGCTGGTCTTTTTCTCCTTTCGCCCACCAGCGTTATAGTATGACGACCATTTTGTCGACAAGCCTTTGTCGGCCACACGACCAGCTGACGTCGGCTTCTCGAGCTTATCCTTATTCTTCATTACATTCAACGCCCTATTTAGAGTCGTGTCCCAAGGGCCGCTCTTAGTCGACCCCGCGCTACTGCTTTCAGTCGCCTGCGGAAGGAATGTGAATCATTTAGAAATTTGGCTTCATTAATTAGAATGCAACCATATGGAGCTAATTACGCGGGGGTGTATTCCTTACCAGAACAAGCTCAAGCGCCCTGGTCTTCGGATCCGTGGTTAGCTCCTTTGTTTTCGGGTCCTTCTTGTACCGGGCCCTGATAAAGTTCCTGGTCTGCTTGTCATCGTATTTATCGAAGAGGGGCGGTAGGCCTTGCTCGGCACGGTCCGCCTCCTCCTTGTCCCATATAGGCTCCGCCACTCTGTAACCGCCGGGACCGAGTCTGTGTTCCCCTAAGTTGAGCTCCCGCATTTCTTTCCCCCACTGACTTGATTCGGAGTGTGAGTCGCTCGAGCAAGTGATCTTGAATTCGTTGTAGTCATCTTCGGTGATCGAAGGATGTTTCTGCTTGATCGTCTCATAACTCTCACCTTTCTTGATCATTATCTTCACATTGGTTTTCCAAGTAGACAGGGCCTTGCTCATCTTCGTGAGGGCAGCATTGTTCACTTTATTCCCTTTGAGGCTTGTGTTATCAAATTGAGCGGGGAACTTGTATCGTTCGTGCAGCTTCGTGAAGAGGAGGTTGCGGTAATTCGCGTTGTCAGGATGCCTCAGGTTCTCGCTGTTGATCGAGACGGTGCTCCGGAGAATGCACCCGAGCTGAATCGAGTACCCCTTGACTATTCATTCGGGCGCCGTTGGATTCCCGTCGGGGTCCACTTCAGTAACTTCCTCCTTGAGGGTGCGGAGCACGGTCGGGCGCCGGTCCTTCCGTTGCCTCTTCGGTTGGCTGCCATCTGTGTGTGCGCCGCCATCATCAGTGGTGGCATTCTCGGCGGCACCATCAGTGGTGGCATCAGTGGGGTCATCCTCCGCGGTACCATCAGTGGTCTCAGGATCGGTGTGGAAGGCGGCGTCCTCATACAAGTGAGGTTGTTCCTCCATCTCCTGGGAAAGCTCCCAGAATGCCTTCCCGCCCGAACCGCCGGCCTCATCGTTGTTGGCCATGTTTCTCTCTAAATAGGAACAAAGTTTGGTCAAAAAGTTGGTTATTGTCAAGGAACAAGATCATGGTCTCATCATTTAGGGTTTGTCGACACCGGGGCATCCTAAAAGCTAAGCTTTTATAATTGAGGGTTTTTCGACGCCGAGGCACCCTAAAAGCCTAAGCTTTCATCATTTCGGTTTTCATCGACACCGAGGCACCCTAAAAGCCAAGGTTTTATAATAATGGTTTGTTGACACCGAGGCATCCTAAAAGCTAAGCTGGGCCTAATCACTTGGCTCTATTGCCGCCTATGGTTTAATGCAGCTAGAACAAAGGGGCACTTGATCCTACTTAATTAACTACTAAGATACCCCGGCCCATGGATTAGTCACAAGTACCTCATATGTCCTATTTTTTTAGCAAAGTCATGCTAAAATTCACGGAAAATTTCAGCATGACCTTTGCTGAAAATAGGACATATGGAGTACCCGAATTTGCCGGAACGGAAGTTAATCGACATTCCAGCAAACTCAAGGGCCTCTCGGGGTACCTGCAAAACTATCACGACACGATGGCCGAAGATAAAACGCAGCAAAAATACCACTGGCATATTACAATTATTGTTTCCGCGCTATTACGCAGATTCAGGTTGCCGCAACTATCACAAATCCAACCGTAAATTTCAGTGAAGATAGTTCACCTTCTATGTGTACATGACAAGAGCAGATCATAAGATAATACTACACCAAATGTGCATAAAAGGCAGTATAGTAAACATCATCTTGTTTATAGCAAGGCAATATAGCAAAAGAGGTTTGATAACACTGAGCTCTGCACCTAATGCAGAATATTAGGAACCTGGAAACTTGCATGTTTATGCGCTACTTCGTAAGTGACTAATTTAGGTCATTAGTTTTCATGACTCTACTTCTAACATCAAAGGAAAACAAAAAAAATAATTTGACCCAATAATTTGACTAATGTGTTTGAAAACAAATTAAGAAAATAATTTGACTAATGTGTTTGAAAACAAATTAAGAAAAATTGAAGAATCGATCACTACAAAAAAATGAAGAAGACACAACTAGAACAGGTACAGTATAGCAGCATCTCTTCTCTCTATAAACACAAATCAAATCCACAGACATACAGACAGCTATAACACAAGTTAACATTTCTCCAGCCATACATATATATGCTACACAAAAACAAAACAAACCTCACCGAGTGGCAGATGCCCACCCACCGGTTACTGGCGTGATGATGATGATGATGCAGCGATCAAAGGTAAACAAAACTAATACTCATGCTGGATCCTAAGCTGATCGTTAACGGAGGTGGGATTATATGGTTTGCACGCTGTTTTTTTTTCAGTTCATTGTCTGCAATTAAACATTTCCATGACAGGTTTATTTACTAAAGTAGCAGCATACCGACGAAATTTCTCAGCTAAATATCAAAACATTTTAAAGATTACTACTAGCATCTTGGTTGTGCTTTGTGGTAGAACAACCGAGGCCAGAAGAGTCATTCATTTATTCATCCTCCTAATTTTGCCAAACAAAAACCCTAGTGATGCAAATCAAATTGGGAGGGGATGAACTAACCGAGAAGAGGCAGAGGGAGATGGCGAGCTTGGGGAGGTGGGGATAGACGGCGGCTCCAAGTCTCCGGCGGCGGCTCCGAGGACGTGGGGCGGCTCCGAGGCTCCGAGGCTCCAAGTCTCCGGCGGCGGGGGCGCGTGGGGCGGCGTCGAGCGCTAGGGCTAGGGCTCGGGGGCGCGGGGGGCAGCGGCGTCGTCGAGCGCTAGGGCTAGGGCTCGGGGGCGCGTGGGTCGGCGTCGGCGCGGGCGTCGGCGAGCGCTAGGGCTCGGGCTGGGGCGCGGGGGGCGGCGACGTCGGGGGCACGGGGGCGGCGGCGGAGGAGAGGGGAAGGGGATCGAGGGCGAGGCGAGGGAGAGAGAGGGGGGAGGTGTAGTGGGCCGGGGGGCATCAATATGTATGGGGCACAATACTAATGGCGCACTGCGCCCTGGTGCGCCATAAGTACGTCCATACTAATGGCGCACCTCCCCCTGGTGCGCCATTAGTATATTTTTTTATTTCTGCGCGCGAGCCAACAGTTTATCTCCCACCATACCTCATACACATCAAGCCCCCCTAGCTAGCTCGACTGGTCAGCCCTCAGTTCTCCCACCAGGAGGTCCTGGGTTCGAATCCCAGGCTCCACAATTTTTTTTATGCATTTAAAATGCTTTTTGATACTTATTTGTGTTTAAATATGTTCAAACTTGTTTAAATCATAACAGTAATATTTTTTTGTAAGACAGAAATAATTTTTTTAAAAATATCATCAAATTTAAAACAGGGGGAGGGGTGCGGGGGGTCGGCGGCGGCGGTT
>LR738715.1:60698245-60713290 GCA_902687465.1 Secale cereale
TTGAGTAAGGGGAGGGGTGCGGGGGTGGTCGGCGGCGGCGGTTGAGTAGGGGAGGGGTACGGGGTGTCGGCGGCGGCGGTTGAGTAGGGGTCGGCGGCCGGTGGACCAGGCCGGGGGGTGCTCTCGGCGACGAGGGGGATCGAGATCGAGTGTCCATGAAATTTAAAAATATTCATGATAGTTCAAAAAGTGCCCATGAAATACAATCGAGAAATGAAGGCTACGATTTAAATACAAACGATCTTAGCTAGCTAGCTATCTGTTCACAATCTTCTTGCCCTTCTTTTTCGCAAATGGGGTTCTTCTGTGGAGCGGACGTCCTTTAGGTAGGGTGGTCCTGCTTCTTCTTGTGGTGTATGCTGCTACTTCATCATCGTCGTCATGTTCGATCCTCGGGTCGCCGTACTTGTCGAAGTCTTGCTCATTGGCTACTCCATCCATTCCGATGATCTTCCTTTTGCCTCTCCTCACGACAACACAACTGGGCTTTGACGGGTCGGTAATGAAGAAGCATTGGTCAACTTGGGAAGCCAGTACCCATGGCTCATTTTTCGCGGTGACGTTTGCGCCCGCGGTCTTGGATTTGGCTTCGGGTATAACCATGGTGGTGAAATACCGGTCTTCTTTTAGGACGCTCTTGGCCCATCTGACACGGAACATCGGGACCTTCTCTCCAGCGTAGCTCAGCTCCCAGATCTCCTCGATCCTTCCGTAGTATCTGTCCTTGTCATTACCGGTGTAGGATTCCATCGTTACCCCGGAGTTCTGATAACCATCGCTCTTCATGTCCTTGGCCTCGGTGTAGAATGTGTAGCCGTTGATATCGTACGCCTCATAGGTCATCAGGTTGTGCTCGGCGCCCTGTGACAAGGCGAATATGAGTTGTTCTTTCGCGGAAGAATCATCATGTAAAGGGTACGACATAAGCTTCTGCTTAAACCAACGCGTGAAACATGAGTTGTGCTCTTTGATTATATCTCCGTCCGTCCTCTGTTGGCCTCGGTCATTGTATGTCTTCTCAATAAAGGTTTTGTGCTGAACCACCCAAGGATCGACCACGTCTATGTGTTGTAGCGCGACTAGGTTTGCTCTTTCAAAGTCGGCGAGTCGACCCTCGAAGTCGACATGCATTTCGCGGCGACCCTCACGGTGACCCGATCCAGCGATCCTGCCGAGGTGCCTGTTGACGGGCAGACCAACGGGGTTCTCGATGCCTAGATAATTCGTGCAGTACGAGATGCACTCTTCGGTCAGAAAGCCCATGGCTATGCTTCCCTCTGGACGTGACATGTTGCGAACGTATCCGTTGATGACACAATTCATCCTTTCGAACGGCATCATGTTGTGCAGGAACGTCGGCCCGAGTTGGATGATATCGTCCATGATATGGACCAGCAGATGCACCATAATGTCGAAGAATGCGGGCGGGAAGTACATCTCAAGCTCGCATAGTATCACCACGATCTCTTCCTGTAGCCTTCTGAGTTGCCTCACGCCAACAGACTTCCGAGAGATGACGTCGAAAAAGTTGCATAGGCCAAATAGGGTTTCACGGACGTGCGCGTCCATGATACCACAGATTGCAACTGGAAGTATCTGCGTCATCAGCACGTGACAATCGTGAGACTTCATCCCGCTGAACTTCAGCTTCGCCCGATCTAGGTATCTGCTTATCTTCCCCGCGTAACCGTAAGGAAGTTGTACTCCTACGAGGCAGGTGAAAAACTGCTCGATCTCCTCCTGACTTAGAGTGAAGCACGCGGGAGGGTAGTCATTTCCGGTCTTCTTGGCCTTTTTGCCTTTGCGACGACTTTCCGTGTCCTGCTTCGCCTCATCATCATCATCATCATCATATATAGCGTGAAGCTCCTGCCTGATGCCCATTGATTTCAAGTCTGCCCTTGCTTTCGGCCCATCTTTGGTCCTCTCTGGCATGTTGAGCAGGGTACCAAGCAGACTCTCGCACACGTTCTTCGTGATATGCATTACATCAAGGCTGTGAGGCACACGATGGATCTTCCAGTACGGCAAGTCCCAGAAAACAGACCTCGTTTTCCATACCTTCAGCAGCGGCTCTGGCGCCTTTCGCTTCTTTCCCGGCTCTGGCGCCTTTTGCTTCTTTCCCGGCAGTGGGCAATCTTTCCAATTTTTCAACAGCTCGTCTATTTCCTCGCCGCTCCTCGTACGCGGGCGTCCTCGGGGTTCGGTTTCACCATCGAACAAATCCTTGCGTTTTCTCCACAGGTCATCGTCGCGAAGCCACCTTCGATGTCCCATGAACACGGTTTTCGAAGACCCGAGATCTCTATCTAGCTGGCGATACGTTGTGTCATCCATGCACCTGACGCATCCAGAAAATCCGTGGACCACCTGCCCCGCGACATATCCGTAACCGAGATAGTCGTGCACCGTCGTGAGCAGCGCGGCTCTCATAGGGAAATATTCTTTCTTTGCGGCGTCCCACGTATTGGCTGGCGTTTTCCACAGCGTGTCTAGCTCCTCTTTCAGCAGCCCCAGATACAGATTGATGTCGTTCCCTGGTTGTTTCGGTCCTTCAATTAGCATACTCATGTGAATGTACTTCCTCTTCATGCACAACCAGGGGGGAAGGTTGTACATCCACACAAACATAGGCCAGGTGCTATGTGTGCTTCTCTGGCTGCCAAACGGGTTGACTCCATCGGTGCTCGCGCCCAGCACGATGTTCCTTGGATCGTTCCCAAATTCTAGGTCTTCGAAGTTCAACGCTTGCCACTGGCTCGCATCCTTAGGGTGACTCAGCATCTTGTCTTTTTTATCTATCTCCGGATCATTTGCGTCATCTTCTCGCTTCTTCTCCTCCCTATCCGCGTGCCAACGCAGAAGCTTTGCTACCTTAGGGTCCGCGAAATACCGCTGCAGACGAGGAGTGATCGGAAAGTACCACACCACTTTTCGAGGAGCTTTCTTCCTCTTCTTGTATCGAGTTACGCCGCACACCGGACATATGGTAGACTCCGCGTGCTCGTCCCGATAAATGATGCAATTGTTCATGCACACATGGTATTTCACGTGCGGTAAATCCAGAGGACACACGATTTTCTTCGCCTCCTCCAAACTGGTGGGGCACTTGTTCCCCTTGGGAAGACGTTCGTGCCAGAATGACATGTTCTCGTCGAAGCATGCGTCGGTCATTTTGTGTTTTACCTTCATCTCCAGAGCCATGAGCGTTACTTTCAGGCGGGTATCCTCGGGCCTGCATCCTTCGTACAATGGAGTAACCGCGTCTAACTCAAGTTGATCCATCTTGGCTTTCTCTCGGGCGGCAGCTCTTGCGTTATCGGTCTGCTTGAGAAGCAGCTCTTGAATATGAGGGTCCTGCACCCAGCCCATCGATGGTTCAGCGTCGTCTACTCCGCCGGCATCATCATCTTCATGATCATGCCCGTCGTCTGCTCCGGCATCTTCCTCATCATCATGTCCTGCATCTTCTACATGATGACTGTGTACAGCATCACCGTCGTGATCATCTCCTGGGGATTCTTCGTCTTCTCGCCCGCCCGAGCCGCGGTGGTTGTCTTGCTGCCCTTCCTCATTTCTTGCCCGGCCCCCATGGACGACTTCGTAGTCATCTTCATCACCTTGCCACCGATAGCCATCCATGAAACCACGGAAGAGCAGGTGGTCCCGCACCTGCCTGGAATCCGGGTCCGCAATAAGGCTCTTCAGCTTGCATCTTCGACACGGACATCTTATCTCCGTCTCGTTCTTTTGAAGCATCTCGGCCTTCGCGGACCTCAAAAACCTATTCACGATGCCTTCGGTCATCGTGCGCACCATGGTCGCCCTGCGGGGTAGAGCAAAACGATATTTTAGAACCAAGAAAAAATTTGCCATGACTTTCCCTAAAAATAGGACAAAAATGAATGCTTAATGCCAAAATTCTCACCGGAACGGAAATGAATCAACATTCCGGGAAAATATTGGCAACTATCGCATTTCAAATACCGGTACACCTCCAAACACAAACACATATGCAACACAACAAACCTATGCAACACCACAAACATACATAGATCTAGCTATAGGCCATAAAAGTGCATGTGCACATTGTTTGTATGGAGAACAACATAAATATAGCTTCCCCCCATACTTACCTACCAAAACAAGGTAATTTAACCACTTAATTTGAATGAATATATGGTGGAAATGAGGTGGAAAAGAGGAGGGACCAGAGAGGAGAGGAAGTAGAGAGAATGAAGAAGTGGGGGGGAAAGTGAGTGTGGTAGAGAGGCTGTCCAAAATATCTAGTTGCTGCCCGCATACTAATGGCGCACCAGCTACTAATGCGCCATTAGTAATCAAGGTCACTAATGGCGCATTTAAAGTTGCTGCGCCATTAAAAGTTTTGCAAAAAAAAAACATACTAATGGCGCACTTCCGCACAGTGCGCCATTACTAGTTCAAACTGGTAATGGCGCACTTTGGGAAAGTGCGCCATTAGTAGTTTTGTAAAAAACAGAATAAAAAATATCATAAAAAAAAAGACCATTAATGGCGCACTTTACTGCTGGTGCGCCATTACTATTTACAACTAGTAATGGCGCACTATTAATAGATGCGCCATTAGTATGTTTGGACAGGCGCGCTAGTTAAAAAAAAATCTTGATACTAATGGCGCACTCCGGGCAAGGTGCGCCATTAGTACTTCGAACTCTAATGGCGTATCTGTTGCTGGTGCGCCATTACTATATACTAATGGCGCACTTGCTGTATGGTGCGCCATTAGTATCAATTTCATCTATAGCCCTTTTCCTAGTAGTGACCTCCACACACCCATCAACGATGCTAGACGCATCGTCGGAACGGAGGCTAGGCGAGGAGACCTTTATTCCATCTTCAGGGAGCCGCCGCCGTCTCGTCTTCCTGAGCAGGACACAAACCCTAGCAAGATTGAAAAAATCGACTAAAAGTGAAGCCCTCCCGCCGGCCCTTGCCAGGATCCACCGTGCCTCCATGGCCCTAGGGCCACCGGAGACGAGGCGGACCTGCGTCGGCGCCGGCGAGAGGCAGGAACCCTAACTTTCTTTCTTGGAGGAGGAGGAGGTGTCTGGAACTTTTTAAGACGTTGCTGAGGAAAAAAAAAAGGTTTAATCAGATGTTTATTTTATTTCTTGTAATGGTTTAGCCGCACTTGTAATTGTTCTGTACTTTGCTTAATAATTAACAAGAACGACTTTGTGTACTATAATGACGCATAGGCCGGGTATTTAACCTCCATTTCGGGAGAAAAGAGTAGGTGGTCTCTTTGACACTTAAATTGACTCATTTACTTTGACAACCAGCGAATATACACCTATGGTTTAAAAAACATCAACCCGAACAGTTGAAATGATAGCCCGCAAAGAAAATAGTTGAAAACATATTTGTAGTAGAACTTTTCACTGGAGCTATATCAGCCTATGAGCGGTGGTGCTATAAGAGCATCTACAACAGGACTCCTAAATTGATCGGGCGAATGCAAGACCACTAGTCGGACATGAGAGAGAAGAAAAAAGTTGACTCAGCTAGACCACTCAAAGCCTCTCTAATCCGGGTTGTCTGACACTCGTCATACTCAGCCCATACATGGGGGGAATATGAGGAGTGCCCGGGCGTGTTTGGTCAGTCACCACATAGAATTTGGCCCACCGTGGATCATGTTTTTCCTTTCTTTATCTTCCTTTTCTTTCTCTTTCTCTCTCCATCCACACAATCAGATGCACGTGATCGAACATATAGGTAAAAGATGAGGGACATTGATGTGTGCACGGACAAATAGGGTCCTGGAACAGACACGCCTGGACACTAACCGAAAGCGTCCACGGATGTTTGAGGGTCAAATTTGCCCAGCCTGACTGATGCCCTAATCTTCAGACTTCGAGGAGACCAATTTTCAATTAAGAAAACAAATTCAATACAAATACTGGTAGTTTTCCATGGATAAATCCAAGTACTATTGTGATGAAACTCCTGTTAGTCTTGTGAACTACTGCATATCCGACCTTCAGTTTAACCAACTAAATATTGAGTCTGTAGGACAATACTTGTATCTTCTATTGAAAAGAAGTTTTCTGTAGTATGGTATTTAGGTCAAATAACTATATATTATTGGTATAATTATTGGTTGAAGTTAAAAGTTAAAATATGGGCGAGCCTTATTCACCCCCTTCCAAATGTTGCTACATACTCCACGTCAATATGGGATGCTTCTATTTTTATTTTATTTTTGTGAGTGTCAGTGCCATAGGCTTCACTTGTTCAGATCCCTATCATTTTTGTTTTATGATTACTCCAGGGGAAAAACACTAATTCCAGATATCTTTTCACACTATTTCAAACCCTGAAAGGTACACATGTATATCCATTCCTTATCTCTCTGCCATAATAATAAAGAAAACATCAAACATATAACCACCCATGATTAATTATTATGTACTCCCTCTGCAAACTAATATAAGAGCGTTTAGATCGCTAAAAAGAGTGTTTAGATCGCTAAAGTAGTGATCTAAACGCTCTTATATTAGTTTACAGAGGGAGTATGATATTGAATACAGCAAACCGACATGATTAGCTGGGTCATTGTATTGAGAGTATACAATTCATTAATGTGCAAGTATGCATGTCCACTACTATACTTCTGAACTCCAGAAACCAACCAAGACTCGGGAGGGCTGACCTTGAACATGCGCATATGTATATGCATACAGCAAGGCATAATTAATTAAGAAAACCAGGAATTAGGTCGAGTTGCAAGTGTATGTTGCATCTGAACTTCCTCTCACGACCAAGTCTTCAATCTGAGCTTTGACCTCTACGTGGACCGTATACACAATTGGTACACTGATTAATTAGGTTCATAAGTTGCCGAGACATGCATAAACCAATATAATACATGTCGGCCACATGATCCGTTATGATTCTATTTGGTGTAGTCTTGCTCGATTGCACTCGAGGTTAGGTGTATTAGAACTATTCTACATTACAGTCGCGTATGTCATCCAGTTTACTAATTTGGTGTGATCATTGCAGAAATCTATAAATGTATGCCACGTACATCTGATTATTCCGTACGTTTACCTCGAAAACTGGACTACTTTGCATGGCACTTTCGGATGCATATGGAAATGATCGGGTTAGCTAGATGCGTGTAATGTATATTAAAAATACCCATTGTGTACGTAATACTTGAAAGTATTTTAGACGGATGAGGTTTACAAACATATCCTGGAGTGCATACCGGAAATTAAACTGGTTAGCTCGATGCATACGTAGATAACGAACTTGCTAAGTAATCGAGGAGTAGAATTATAGGCACGCATTAGCACGTGGGGTTGCAAACAAATGTCGGTACACGTCGCTGTTAAGAAAGGTAGCTGTAGGAAATGCCAGGAAAATGTTTTAGTAGTTTAATTAAGAGTAGGTATTTTTCTCCAATCTATTATACTTTCATTATTGTGTCAGTAAAGCAAGATTGCTGATATATATATAAAATCCAATTTTAAACTTCCCAGTGTCTATTTACAAAATTCACCACGTTTGTACGCAATTTAGTGTTGTTTCTATTTTTTTCCGATAAAAGACATTTCATTCAATTGAGATATCAAGATGATACAATCGCATCAAAAGAATGCCGGGCTTCTACATAGCACGATGCACATAACCAATAAGTCTAAAAAAATCTAAAAATATATCGTTTTACAGCATAAATAAATCAGTCCAGCCTAAGATAGGATAGATCCTATCCAAAGATTACTACCTGTCACCACCTTCCTATCTGGATGGCGGTGAAATAGTCCAGCTTTCGATGACGCCGTATGTTTTCTTGGGAATGTGAAAGTGTGATAGTGTAATAGTCCAACTTTCTTTTATTCATACGTATCTACAGACATACTACATACTGTAGCGTTGACAGAAAAAGGACAAAGAAAAACAGAGTTTTCAGAGTTGTAGTCTTCTAGACAGTGTCGAGCTTGTTGAAATGAATTCAAATTGACTACAAAAGTTTGGACGAAAGAACCTACAAACATGAGTTTTTTGACAGTATACACTTCTAGGTTACTAGACATATGTAAGCATGCCATATACTCACTAGCTAATGCTCGAGAAATTACCACTAATCTTAGGGAAAATTTCGCGTACATTTCTCGATTTTCTTTTTAGTTGTGCCACATACATAATAATGCTCGAACTGCGTCCGGGTTGTACAAATGTATATGCATACTCTTCACCAGTTTTTCAATCGTCAGCATTCAGTAGATTCAAGAGACCCTGAAAATCAGCAAGAGACCGGCCAAGAGCATGGGTTCATTCATAGAAAACTTTGAATTTCTTCTTCAGGACCAAATCAACTAGACCGTAGAATATAAAGGGAACGCGAACGACGTACAGATCGTAAGCAAGACCAGATCAGAGACTTATATCAGGTAAAAGTACTAGCTTGCAGCTGACTAATGGACTAAATAAGTACGCTCTTGTTCATATCTTCGCGGACCATTCCTGGCTAGTATTATTGCACGTAGTCTAATCACGTAACTAGTCAACTAGTGGCCCACTAATTGTATAACTGATCGTACTACTGATCAACGAATATACAAATAAGCAAGTGGGTGTGTATACTTTTTTTTTCTAGCAAGAAACAAGTTAGTTTTGCGTACATAGATTTTGAGGAGGTCAAGCTATCCGCGTACAATCATAATTAAGCTAGTTTTGACCAAAGATGTTGCAGCTAGTCTTGGTACAAGTCCACAGTCCAACTGTCCATTCGCCTCGCAGCTCTTGCAGAGCAGGATTGCATGAGACCGAAGTGTATATTCTTCTCCATTATTGTTGAATGTTAGTATTATGATGGGCAGTACATGTGCAGGCCAGCAGTTTGCCAGGGCCATGATGTGCTCAACATAGACACGGTCTTGGTGTTTCAGCGGATACATATTACACGAGCAATATGCAATCCCAGTTGATGAGATGATTCATGATTGCAAGCCCACATGGACATGTTCGTACATATGGTACATAATTAGAATCCACCTAAAACATGAATTAAAAAGAAAAGAAAATTGTAGAAAACAAAACTAATAATCACTAGCAAGAAACATCATGTAAGGACATCTCCAAGAACCTCCAACCGCTAGCATCCGTCCGGATCGAATGGTCCTAACACATTTTGCCAACCAACGCGGTACCTCGTCCAGACGTCCGTTTTTTCGCAAACAGGAAGCATGCCATGGGGACTTTGCGGGCGTCTGGACCATTGCCACGCACGCGTCTGACAATATGGTCCCACCCAAAACCCTCTCATGCGCCTGCACACTCTCCCGCACGAAGTGGTTGGCGTGCATTCATACTGCTCGAGAGCCCCCACCGCATTCATGCTGGTCCATAGTGGATGCGGCCTCTTACTAGCGACATATCGCCCGCGCCGCGTCCTAGTCTTCACGCATGTTCGGTGCCGGAGCGATGTGAGTGGACAGGAAGAATACCTACCGCATTCAAACGGGCAGCCCATCCATCAGCCCGACAACATTAAACATGTATGCCTGTCGAGAAACCCACTCCGACGCGGGCATTGAAACACCTTGCCCCTTGCATCCGCTATTTAAACGAGGCCACGCCCGGCACAATCCGCACCACATTACTGTCCCGCTTCTCATCCTCCTACGCCTACCGGAACGCCAAATTGACCCGAATGATAGAGAGCACTTTCCATAAGCATTACAGACTGATCACATGGTGTTCTCTCTACGCCCAATGGACCTTCCTCTATTGCGCCAGGAAGAAAAGCTAGATCGACGTGTTATAAGCCGTCACCGTAGCGGAGAGAAGTTAGATGGCTACCTCCCTCCTCGAGCAGCACTGAGTGGCGGATGACCAAATCTACGGCGAGCTCGCCAGGGAGGAGGCAGTGGTGGCCATGGCCATGGAGAACCCCAACTTAGTCGCCAAGTAATGGGTGTTGTATGAGGCCACGTGCACTCGCGCCACCTGCAACAGATACTGTTTAGAGTATATAACACTTGAGCTCTAGTGAGGAAAAACCATGTCGTGAGGTTAGTACCATCATTTTGTTTCTCTATTGTGCATTGAAGAAAGTTTGCCAAAATCATGTTGCGGTAATAATAATAATAATAATAATAATAATAATAATAATAATAATAATAATAATAATAATAATATGGTTTGTAGGCTGCGGCAGAAGATAGTTTTCCGTCCCCTTGCACTCCGGCTGCCATCTTGGCACTGAGAGGTGGGGGAACCGGATCTTGAGGACTTTATGGTATCCGTTATCGTTTTTTCAGTGCTAAAAACCATGGCGATGCCATGGAGCAAGAGAGTGTTGTGTTCTCGTATATCCATGTTTTCATATCTCATGAGTTTTGGTTATTGCATGGTGTTGTTCTTGTTGGTCTGATTCTTTGCAGAGTTCGAACCTTTTGTCGATATTATGGTGACGATCTTGTGTCAACGACCTGCACTCCAGGTAATTATCTCCGATCCAAGTCCGTTATTTGTCTTGACTTTTCATCTTTTTGGATTAAGGACTCCATGCGCTATCGGAATCCATTATAAGTAACCATGTTCGTGCGGGTGAACTGAGTGCCACTGTTGCTGCTTTACTATTGCACTCTTTACTGAAGTCTTAGACATTTCCTCTTGCAAAGATTGATATGATCCTACATAGAATATGCCTTTGAGGGATTTCATTGTAATTCTTAATTGCAGAAGCTACTTCGTTCTCAATAAGGGTTACATATGAGTATGAATAAATTTACAACTGTTTTTTTTTTTACTTCATGTCGTCGTAGTTCTAAAAAAAACATCCCTCCGTTCCATGCAAAAAGAAAAACTTCATTTCTTCGTAGAAGAAGTCGTTATCCGTCCCCATTCCGGCTGAGCGGGCAAAACATGGAACAATCATTTTGCACAAGATGACCGTCTAGTCGCCGATCAACGCTCACGTACAATGCCTTTCAATTCAAAGTTCAAATCCTACTCCGTAAGGTACTACAGTAGTACTCAGGGCCCGGCCGGTAGTACTTGCGTTGCCCGTTTTGTGCCACCATCGGTCAACATCGATCGATCGCGAAGGTGCAGGTGAATGCACTGCCGAACAGCCAGACCCCGGCAATTGCCCGGATGGATCCATCCATCCACGATCTATTACATGCATCAAGTGAGCACGTGCGTGCACACATGGATGGATCCAAGCCTGCACTAGCCACCGACACGTACGTACGCCGCCGACCGGTCTTGCTAGCTGGCTGGTCCGAGATTTTGCTTTTGACGGCCGGGAGGGACGGTAGATATGCAGCATTGCAGCGCGCGTCCACGCGCACGTCAATGCAAGCATGGTGCTATAGCTGCCTGCATGGTCGAGCCCAATGTCCAAAGCTGACCCGTTCGTTTCGATGATGGATACAGCATGATCCTTCGGCGTCTTGCCAAGATTCACCACGCGTTTGCGCATGCGTCGGTCGGGACTCTCTGTCCTTTTGAGCAATCGACCGTCGTTCGGTGTCACGGCTTTCCTCAAGACTGAGGCGCGCAGAAAGAAGAAGAGAGCAGATAAAATCGTGAAAAGCAGGAAGGAAATGCAACACACTGGCCCATGAATTAGCTGCAGAGGCAAGATATTTTTTTTAGAGAAAAGGCATGCGCCCGATTTTATAAATAAAGCCACAAGACAGAGTCACAAGAATCAACCAACAAGCACCAGCAACATAACACCAGTTCAAGGCAGACCAAGCCAGAACGAAAGGAAAGTATGAGATACACGGCACGAGGCCACACCCACAGCACATAGGCCGGCCTAAAGAACCCAAAAGGAAAGACAACACAGCCACCGAGCACACGGGTCGACGAAGACTTAGACATCAGGCTCCTGCCGCGACAAAGAGGACGCCGAAGCCCGAATCTTAGATAGTAGTGCGTCAAAGGAGTCGCGATCTTCAGGTTTAGTCAATAATCTCCACTGCTGCAAGAATAGGCAAGCCTTAAATAAACAATCAGCAGAATTAGCAGGAAAAATGTGTTCAATCGTAAACTTGTTCCTGGTCGACCACAGAGCCCAACAAACCGCCGCTAACCCAATCCAGAACAATCTCTTGGTAACACCAACTAAAGAGTTGGTCAGGGCACGAAGCTCACAAAAAGAAGACGGTGCCCACAAAACATGCAGCCAGGATCTAAAGAAGCACCAAATCAATTTAGCCAAGACACAATTAAAGAAGATATGATTGGTGTCCTCTAAAGCGTCGCAAAGAGCACAACGATCCGAGCCCGGGACATTACGTTTCCGGATCTGGTCGGCCGCCGGGAGCCGGCCCCTAAAAGCTTGCCAAAGAAAGATTTTGATCTTAGGAGGGATGCGCAAACGCCAAATATGACAAAATTTGTTCTTAGGAGTACCAACTATCAGCCTAGAGTAAAGAGACTTAACAGAAAAACGGCCCGACGCCGAATGGGGCCAGACCACCGAGTCCTCTGCCTCCGAGAGCGAGGGGCAAAGAGCAGCAAGCTGCTGCCACTGAACCAACTCTTCAGGAGACAGCGAGCGACGGAAGGCCAGGTCCCAATGGTCACCAGCAAGCTCCGCGATGGAGATTTCTGGCTTAGGACAAAAGGAAAACAACGTAGGAAACGCCACAGCAAGAGTCGAATCCCCACACCACCAGTCTAACCAAAAATGAGTCGCAGCACCATTACCCACCAAATTTTTTACATGCTCCTTGAAAAGCTGACGGATCTTAACCAGGTCCCTCCAAAACTGTGAGACCCCCCTAGGGGAGGCAAACATAAGGTTAGAGGAAGGGAAGTATTTTGCCTTAAGAATAGAGAGCCAGAGAGAGTCCTGGCCCGATGACATGATCTTCCACCACCATTTAAACATTACGCATTTATTCATAATCGCAGCGTTGATGATGCCCAACCCTCCCATGTTTTTTGGCCTACAAATAATGCTCCATTTGACCAGTCGGTACTTACCTTTATTGTCCGCAGAGTTCCAATAAAAGACACCCCTCAAAGCCTTTAGAAAGTAACACATGTCTAAGGAACGGCCAGTTGACCGAGTCATAGGCCTTTTCAAAATCAAACTTTAGGATCACCGCTTTCGAATTTTTGGACTTGAGGTCATGAACAATCTCGTGGAGGCATAAGATACCATCCAAAATAAATATACCTTTGACAAAGGTAGATTAGAAAGGGCTAAGCACTCGATGAGGGACAGGGGACACACGCGTAGCAAAGCCCTTGGCAGGAAACGTGGCCATGTTATTGATAAGCGCAATTGGCCTAAATTGAGAAATCAGCTCTGCGCCCTTAACTTTAGGAATAAGAGAAATGACCGCATAGTTAAGACGAGAAATGTCCACCGTTCCAACGCAGAACCCCTGAATGATGTTACAAACGAGACCCTAAAGTTGGTGCCAGAATCTTTTAAAGAAAGGAATAGGGAAACCGTCGGGGCCCGAAGCCGCGTTAGGGTTGGAAGAGTTAATAACCTCCCAGATCTCCTCATCAGAGAGGGGGAGGGTTAGGGAGTCATTCTCAGCACTCGAGATTCTAGAAGGAGGGTCCCAAAGAGAAGGAGAGATAGACAGACATAAGGGTGATTTTCGGCTCATTTCGGGAGTCCCGGACAGACTAATGAATCTGATGCAGGCGGAGTAGTCCCTCTACTTGAGTATTTGTGTACTCGAGTTTCTAAAAAAAATCATGAAAAGTCGCGAGAATATCATACGAAAACCAACATTTGATGAAAAATTGGTGAAAAGCACATGAAAAAGATGTTTCAAAGTGTCAAAAAATCTTTTTAAAATAGGGAATGTTCTATTGCCACCTAATATTCTAAGTTCAAACACATTACCAGATGTTTTTTTTCATTTCAAACGGAGGCAAAAGATTTGCATCATTCATTATTTAAGCAGAAGAGAGTTGCCTAGTTAATTGATGAAAAACGGGGCGAAAACCATCACAAACCGCTGAGCGGCACACACAAGATATTCACACACGCCACTCGAGAGAGGTCATCATCGAGACAACACAACAATGTCATCGTCATCACTTCTCCCCTAGAGGAGCCATCGCCATCCCAAACTCTGAGAAATGACTCCGACTTCACCGTAGACGATCGTCGAACCAACCCACACTAAAAAGGTCGTGTGGAGATGTATGAATATCCGCGCCAGACCTCAGCCACTGCGACAAGACAGCACAGCTCTGACACCAACGAAGAGCTACGAAGGAGAACCAGGCAAGGCTGACGTCGTGGAAGACCACCTAACAGACCACCTGCTACATGTCATCGTACGCCGCTGGGCCCCGCCACCGAAACTTTGACTTCACATCAACAAACCAGCTGAGTCCATCCCATGAACACGCCAGAGAAGAGCCGACTACAGCAACCAATGCCATGTCTCGTACATTGCTCTCAGCGACACCATTGCCACAGAAGCCTCGACGCCAACACCAACGTCATCCACAAGTCTCGCTTGCCGGTGCCCGGCTCCAAAACCGAAGCCCTCAAGAGGGAAAAACAATGCCAAAGCGCCGCCATCGTCTGATCACACATGATCAAGGATTTCCCCCGGAGCTACAGCGACGACCAGATCCGTGCGAGAGGGGTGCGGCAGCAATGTAGCGATGCCTCCAAGAAGATCAACGATTCCTGCATCTGTCGCCAGCGCTGGTCATGGCACATAGCCGAGACAGGGTCTTCACCCAAGCTCCGGAAACACCCTCCGCTACACATCAACCGGCACCGGCACCGGCAAGACCACCAACCGCCACCATTGAACCCGCCTGTCGACGAAAAAGTGATGTAACGCCCGGATAATTAAGCTACAGTAACCCTCTACTAATGATGACACGTCACCATGATTTATGTTATTAACCTTGTGATGATTCAATCATGTTTGAATTTGAAATTCAAAATTAAGTCAACCGACAGAAGTTTGCAAAAGAAAAATAAAAACTGATAAAACTGAAAAGCTAAAATAAAGAAAAAGGGAAAAGAACCCCCCCCCC
>LR738715.1:60713361-60723429 GCA_902687465.1 Secale cereale
CCCCAACGACAGCGCCCCGCCCTGAGCCGGGGCCCCGCCACCTCGACGCCGCTCGCCGGAGCCGTGTCTCCTGGTCCTCGTCCTCCTCCCCATCGGACGCCCTCGCCGCCTCGACGCGCCGAACCACGCCATCGCCAGACCGCCCCCGCACCCGCTCAAGCTCGCACGCGACCCCCCTGTGAGAAGCGTGTCTCCCTCCTCTCTTCTCTCCCCGCGTTGGCCACGTCCGCTCCGTCCCGCACCGCGCGCTCGCGCGCTGCCCGCTTCCGTCGTGGACTCACCCCCTCGTCAGCCCACGCCCGAGCCTATTACCCCGCTGCTCACCCGTGCCCTGTTGCCGATGCCCCGGCCTCTCTCTGCCCTTCCAGCACCTGCCTCACGCCTCCCATGTAGCGTGCTACGCGCGCTCGCTAACACCGCCCCGCGCCCATCTCCGGCAGCACGCCTTTGCCGCCGCTAACGCCACCTGACACCGCCCCCTACATCTCCCCCCCTCCGCGCGCGAGCCGCCTCCAGCTGCCGTCGCGCCCCTCCCGCCTTCGAACACCGCTATCATGCCCGCCCCCGACACCCCCCTGCTCGCCGCGCCTCGCGCCGCATGCCTCCCCCGCACACGCTCGCCGCCTTCGCCTGCCCTCGCCTCGGTCGCCACTTCCCCTGCGCCGCTACTCGCCGCCGGTCCCGCCTTGGGTTGCCATGCCCGTCGCCGCCCGGGCTCGGCCTCCGCTACTACTACTTCCCTAGCCAAGCCATACTTCTTTTTCTTTGCTTGGATCCATAAAAACACAAATTTCGTCGAGTTTCCTTGCATGGGTTGATTGACCTTGAAGTCCATATATAGATTCCCGTAGCTCATCTCAACTTGACCAACCATTGAGAATGGAACGATTAGGGGAAATGGAATTCTTCTATATTGTCTTTCAACCCTTGCTCTTGCCTTAGCTTCGCCTTCCACCTTCAGCTATAACCTCCTTCAATTTTTCAGTCTTTATGGGCCATCCCATTTTGACGTTTAGTTTGCACTCGCTACAAAAGAGAAAGCATGTCGCTACATGAATGGGCTGCATTTGAAGGGAGCTCCCAATTGGCGCTTTAAGTGCCCCTGAGCGAAACCGGCGCTCGCACGTGGTATTCTAGCGGGCCGCCCACCAACATGCCGGAAAAAATGCGAAGCAAAAAATTATGTGAGTAGCAGCAATCAAACTCTACACCCCACAGTCCTGTGACGCCTGTCGTGATAACCACTAGATCTGCCACAACACATTGTACAATATTAGGAAAACTATACTCCCTCCATTTCATAATGTAGTGTGTTCACGCTTTGGAGATTCAACTTTGATCATAAAATAGACCAATAATACATGAATCATTTTACTGAAAATTATACCATTGAAAATTTATTTCGAATACAAACTCAAAGGAATCGTTCATGCTCCCTCCACAGTCATCCATGTTGGTTAAATCAATGGTCAAAGTTAAATCTCGAAAAGCGTGGATGCACTTTTATGGAATGCACGGAGTACTATTTAACCCTTTCAGTACTGCACATCAATATATTACTAGCTAAACACCCGTGCGTTGCTATGGGATGAAACAATATTTGAAGAATGATGATGTATGACCGATTATCCTCAGTCATCACTGACATCTCGAAGGTGCGGCCAGAGACCTCGATTGTTACCATTGGTTGTCCTCGAGTGTCTAGTGCCCTCACCTGTGAACGTATCGACAACCATCAACTTGTGTATGTCATGCAAAGCACGGTCATCATGGCCTTAGTCCATGTTGGTAACGCTGGTCCCTGTATCGGTGAGAGCCTGCTGGCCGTCCTTGCCCACGAGCACTTTCAAATAGATTCAACACGTTTCAGCGCATATCTAATTAATTACATGCATGCTAATTAACTTCCCACATAATTAAGTAATTACATCTCTCTCTCTCTCACCTTTTCCCCTTAATTTTTCTAACTCCAAAAAAAAACCTAAACAACTACATTTCATTTTATATGAAACCACCAACGAGTGTGGTTTTTGTGCACTCAGTCACCCCATGCACCCATGATCAAAAACTTAGCAAAACATTAAAAAAATCCAAAACTTTGTGGATGTGATTATGACCAAATGTTTTAGGTGCTTACAAAATTTGGTGGCCAAATGACATCCGAGGAGCTCGGTACCAAAAAAAAGTTATGTTGAAACATGTGAATAGTAAACTTGGGTTCAAAGCATCATTTGTATTTGGCTTTGTATGGTCGTCAATTTTTTGGTGAGCAAATTTTGGAACCTCAAACATTTGCGCATAATCACATCCACGAAGTTTCATTTTTTTCCTTTTTGTGAATTAACTGTTCATTGGGTGCATGCACCGAAGTTGGGTGCATCCACTACTTTCCTACTACCAAATCCATATGGTTATCATTGTAATACCCAACATTTTCAGTTGAATAATCAAACTTTTGTTACAATAAAAATAATATAGAAAACTAACGGTCAATTACTCCTTTTAATATGTTCTATAACACAAAACAGATAATAAATAATTATACTCCTTTATAATATGTTTTATAACACAAACAGAAAATAACATACAAGTACTTTTTTAATAGCACAATAAACATATTGCGTAAAGAAGCAAATGCAATCGATCTGTTTTGTTCTCTATAGCAAAAATCTACCAGATTTATTTTTCTTTTTGTTAAATCCATCACACCTTCACATCTCAATTTTTTTATAAGATTCATCTCGACTAATATTACAGCCGGTGTTGTGGCATCTTGTCCTTCTTGAATCCTTGTCGGCATCTATCATCTTGTCCTCCCCAAATCCTTGTTGCTAGCAATCGTGGTATTTCATGTAAGTTGTAATCCTTCATAACGGTGGCACAGCCGAAAGCCTACTGAACCGTGGGCATCGTCAACCACGCCGTGCTGTTTGTCTCCGTCGACATGCATTTCAGCAAAATTAATAGCACATGCATTTTCACTTATCTCATTCAGATCCATCTGAAACAACATAGACATTAGTCGATAGCGGAACACATGCAACGATTACCACACATAAGCGTATGTAGAAGTTGATCCGTCGGTTGCTAATACGTGAATGCAAGGAGCTCACCTCGGCGGGTGCGACGGACGTGACGAGCGGGGCGCAGAGGCAACGGCGGTCGTGGCGCGGCATCACCGGGAGGACGGTCTTGAGGGGCTTTACACCAGTAAGCCCGTCCCGGCTGCCGTCTGGTCGCCGCCGTCCACAGCTTCTCTTCCACACCTGATGAACGTGCCCACAAAGGATCGACCAGAGAGAGAGAGAGAGAGAGAGAGAAGAAAGAGATATATGCAGGGCCGTCAATGGGGTCGGGAGTGAAGCCTAGAGATTTATTTCCTTCTCTTCCGCCGAACTCGGGAAATCCTTCCTGCATGTGACGCACGGCCTTAACTGCCCTGCAATCTCCACGATTATCTTCCCTACATACACGTGATTGTTTCCTTCTGATTTGTTAACAGATTGGCTAGCACCATTATCGCATGCAAAAATATCGGGAGCAAGAAAATCGCCCGAGATATCGCGTTTGGAAAGAATTGATTGTCATTCATTATTGCGTTTGGAAAGGAGATATGCTTTATTGCGTTCGGAAAGGAGATATCGTGTTTGATATCGCGTTTGAAAATCGCCCGAGGAAAGGAGATTGATGACCGTCATGAATGAATTGATTGTGTCTGGTTACCTTAAGTTAATTGATTGCGTTTGGAAAGAATTGATTGTCATGCATTATTGCGTTTGGAAAGAATTGATTGTCATGCATGAATCGGGGACGTAGGGGGGAAACGGAACCTGACTGCGTGCGGTGAGTGGGGTGGGGTGGGGGTGGGGATGGTGTGACGAAAAAAACCGGTTGAAAAAAAACCAGACGAGATGGGACGAAAAAAACCTGGAACAAAGACTACCAACTGCTCCATTAGGAGTAGAGATATATCCCATTATAAATTATTAAAAAACATAAATTTCGAAAAGAATTCGTAAAAATATAGAACAACCACGAATTCTAAAAAATTCATTGATTTCGAAAAGAAACTTCATCAATATAGAAAAACAATTCACAAATTAAAAAAAATCATCGATGTTGAAAAAGTCCATCAATTTAGGAAAAAATCAAATTAAAAAAACCTTCATCAAATTTGAAAAACAATCATGAAAATATAAAAACATATATCGAATTTGAAGAAAAAGTTCATCAATTTGAAAATGTACATCACATTTGAAATAAGTTCATCAATTTTTTTTTAAATCATATAATTGAGAAAAAGTTCTTCAATTTTGAAAAAAGTTCACATAAAACAATAAAAACAAATTCATAAATTTTCAAAAATCATCAAATTGAAAAAGTTCATCCATTTTCAAAAGGAGGTTCATGCAATTTTGGAAAAACATTAATCGACTTGGAAAAAACCTTTTCAAATTTGAAAAAGAAACTTATTTTAAAAACTAAGAAAGGAAAAGGAAAGAAAATAAAAAACAAATAAAAAGTCCAAAAAATGACAAGCGGGCCTGGAAAGAAAAACAGTGAACTAAAAGAACAACAAAACGATAAGAAAAAAGAAATTGTGCACGAGTCGGTGACGTAGGCTAGTGGTTGCTGTTGTACCTTTGAACAAAGAGGTTGTCCGTTTGAACCTGACTGTCGCTCCTTTTTTGCTTTTGAACTACAAAAAGACTAGTGTGTATACACGTGCAATGCATGTCTGTCACATCCTTAGTCAGTGCTTGCATTAGGACTAGCTAGAGTGTGCATCATGTCTACTTTCAAAGAAACTTGAAATGGGAATGACACAAACCCCAGCACCCCTCTTCTAACAACTAGGGTTTAATAAAATCTTTTCCAATGTACCCAAAATGTCCTTAAAAAATGTTCATCATTTCTGCCTTGGTCTTAAACCTCTGCCAAAAATAGTGCACAATTTTCTAGGACATCTAAGGTCTCTAGATTAATTCTTATGGTATTTGCATTTGGGCATTTAAATGCTATAAAATATTTTGTGTGCCCAAATAATCATAAACTAAAATGTTCCATGCTGTTCATATTATATACAGTGGGCATGACTAGTTTTATGAGCTACAAAAATGTTCTGGCATTTTTATTAATTCAACAAAGTTGCAAAAGAAATGAAACAGAAAGAAATAGAAAAAGGAGAGAAAGAAAGAGTTTACCTGGCGCCTAACCGGCCCACCTGCCGGCCCAGCCCAGCCACCGCTCCAGCGAGCTGCTTGGCTCGGCCTGGCAGGCAGGCAGGTGCTCGACGGCGGCCGCTGCGCGCGCCACGCAGCTGCCCGCCGCCCTGCTTCCTCCCCTCGCCGTTCTGGTGAGTGGGATCGAGCCTCCACCTCATCCCCGAGCTCGCTGACACTCTCCACCCTCCTCAGCTCCTCTCCCTCGCCTTCCCCGCACCATGGCCGACGCCGCCGTGCTTGCGCCGTCGTGGTAGCCGCGACCACCGCCGTCCCTGAGCCCCGTCATCGTGTCCGTCCACTCCACCGCCCTCGACTACGTCGAGCAGGCTGAGCCCCGAGCGCTCGCCCGCTCTGGAGTCGCCCCCGACACCGTCTTCCCCAACTCCGACCGCAGAGATCCCCCTCGCCGCCCCGCTCAGCTCCGACCGTCCCCAAGCTCGCCTCGGCATCGACTACAACCGCCGTGAGCTCAGCTTCATCCTCCCCTTCTCCGTTGGCTCTCTCCTGCACTGAACGCACCGCACGAGGCTCACCTGCACACGCTGCTGCGGAGCTCGTCGCCGACGAGGCTCCGGCCATCTAATGGTCCGGCCACCGTGCCCATCAGCTTCACTGTCACATGTAGATGCTGTAGGAACACTCCACGCACCTCTACGAGCACCGCACCGTTGTTTTCGACCTCGCCCGAACTCCGGCAGCCGCTGGACTCGTCGTCGGCGTCGTTTCCGGCGACCCCGAGGCCAGCCACCACCACCACTCGACGCGGCTCACTCCCAGCTACCCGTAGGTGTGCTCCGCCGTCGTTTTGGCATCCGGAGCACAAAACCCGCACCTCACCGCCGCGTTTGGCCTTGCCGTCGGCTAAACACCGGCGAGTTAGCCCTGTTTGACCAAGGGTTTGACCCCCCTGGGTCACTGACATGTGGGCCCTGCCTGTTAGTCAAACCTAGTTTAGTGTTTAATTTAATTTTAATTAGTCAGTTAACTAACTGTGACACTGACTAGTGGGTCCCACTGGTCAGGTTTGACCTGGGCCGCCCTGTTGACTGGCTGACGTCAGCATGATGTCATGCTGACGCGTAAAGGATTTTCTGGGATTTTTTTAGATTTAAATAATTCAGGAAATTCCAGAAAATGCTTAAACTTCAAAAAATCATATAAATTCAACAGTAGCTCAGATGGAAAAGATTTATATATGAAAATTGATCAGAAAAATCCAATCTTTCCAATGGCACATGTTTCATGCATGTTTGAGCAAGTTAACTTTGCTGTTTACATTAAAACATGATAATGCACTTAATTAAATAATAGTTTGAGTTTCAATTTGAATCTTTGATTCAAATGGGCTCAAACCCTTCTGGTTATAGTTGCATTAGCCCAAAACACATGCATCTTGCCATATCATGAGCATGCATCATATTGTTGCATTTGTTTGCTTATTGATTGTATCGCCGTTATTCTCCGTGTTAGGTCCTGCTTCCGAGGATACTTCTGCGTATCGAGCTGAAGAGCAGTACCCGACAACCTCTTTGTCAGGCCAGCAATCATTGATCATTCCGATACAAACCCATCTTCTCGCTCCTGCTCTCTTTTACTGCATTAAGGCAACAGCGTGTGAACTGCTACTTGCTGCGGTAGTTGAACCCTATTCCCTTGCATGACCTGTCATTGCCACAGTAAATAGTTGAAACCCACTAGCATGTGTAGGAGTTGATTGAGCCATGTGATGTGTGATCCACCATGCTATTTGTTTATGTTGCCTGCTATGCTTAGAGTTGTGTCAGGTCTGGTTCATCTGGGTGATGGATCAGAGTGAAACGATCATACCGGAAAAGAGAGGGAAATGTGGAACATGTTTGGTAAAGGTATCGATGAAAGGCCATGTAGGAGTACGTGGTGGGTTGTTTCATTGAAACCGTCCATAGGACCTGAGATCTGTATGTGTGGTTCAAGTTACAGTTACTACCACACATTGGGCCCTGAAATATGACCCCGCTCGACTTATTGACTGCCATGTTCTCTGTCCAGGAGTTGCAACTAGTTTCTGGTGTTTGTAGTTTACTGGTGGTCGTGCACAGCGCTGACCCTCGGGGTGGGTTGTGATGCGACAGGTACGTGGCACGGTGTACCGGTTGCCCGTTTGGTGACTCGGGAACCCTGTACACATCGTTTGGGGCCTTGAGCGACACCCCGGCCGGATCTCCCCACGGATGGAACCCAAATAGGCGATAAACCTGGACGAGAGACTTGAGTGGTTGGTTAGGTCGTGGTCTACAACCACGTCGGCTTTCGCTTGAAGTCTGCCGAGCACATGTCGTGTGCAGACGCTAAGTGGTGAAAACATGTGTGAAGAAGTACACCCCTGCAGGGTTACCAATCTATTCGAATAGCCGTTGTTCGCGGTACGGACTACTTGGTTATTCTTACAGTTCATAGACAAGTTGATGGATACTACTAAAAGCCTCAAGACAAGTGTGAGTACCGTGGATGGCCCTTCCGTAGGATGACGGAAGAGGATCCTCGGTGGTGTATTGTTGTGGTGAGTAGAGGACTCGTGTACGTAATAATATCTTGCAATCTGTTGAGAGTTGTAGTATAGGTTAGCCACGAGTCAAAGCTGGCTTTCTGCTATGAACTCCACTACCCCCTGTTGATAATGTTGCATGTATGATAGGTTCTGTTGTAAGACTTGCTGAGTACCTTTGTACTCATGTTTGCTTAATAACTGTTGCAGAGGAGAACCCTGCCCCTTCTGATGGGTTCTACATAGACGTTGACGTCGACGATTAGCTTGTCACCCAGACGGAGATCTGGAGCTTGTGAAGGGCCTTGTAGATAGTCAGGCTACACCAAGCCTGTTTTATTTTCTAAGTTGTCTGTACTCAGACATGTAGCTTCCGCTTGTGCTTGTATGACTGTATGACTTGAGTGTTGGGTCATGTGACCCTTACCTGTATGGATATGTTATGTAAGGCTCTTGGAGCCTTTTAAATAAAGTACTTTGAGTCATAGAGTTCTGTTGTGATGCAATGTTGTATTTGCACATATTGAGCATATTGTGTGTATGATTGAAATGCTTGATATGTGTGGGATCCGACACCTAGTTGTTTTCTTTGGTAGCCTATCTTACAGGGAAATGCCTCCTAGTGCTTCCAATGAGCATTGGTAGCTTGCTACTGCTCGGAACACGTAGGCTGGCCGGCATGTGTCCTTCTTCGTTCCTGTGTCTGTCCCTTAGGGGAAATGTCACGCGTTGTTCCTTTAAGTCCATGTAGCTTGCTACGACTTGGGTTCATACGTTGATGACCGACACGTTCGTTGCTGGGTCATGGATGCCTGTCTCTGTAATTTAGTGCCACTTTGGTTTATAACTAGCCATGTCCGCCCGGGTTCTCTGTCATATGGATGCTAGCGACACTATCATATACGTGTGCCAAAATGCGCAAACGGTCCCGGGCCAGGTAAGGTGGCACCCGTGGGAATACCGTGCGTGAGGCCGCAAAGTGATATGACGTGTTACAGCTAGATCGGTGTGACTTAGGATCGGAGTCCTGACAATGTCTTAATTTAACAGAGTGATTTTATAAGAAAATATAGATTTGCAAATAGATTAAAGGCAAAAGGGAAAATATAGCAATGTAAGAATGCAGATATTAATTAATTGTAATTAATTAGTATTATAAAGGTACATGAAGCCGTATGCTTTTTTTTTTTTGCACATCTAGAACTGCACGTTACTTTATGTTCTCTTCTTCCCAGTTTTCCTCTCAAACAACCTCGCTTGGGCTCAAATGTCCATGTGCAAGTAGCAGATATGGGCTTCTATGTCCATGCGCAAGTAGCAGATATGGGCTTCTTCCTTTTTCTGGAAGGGCTTCGTGATTGTTCCAGAACAAAGTAAAAGCATTAGGAGTCCACTGTTCACGCGAATCCTGATGATCTCAGTCATTGAATTTAGGTGACCAACGGCTATGATTGATGCTCTAGGTCTAATTCAAAACTGATACACTATATAGTAGTATAGAAAAGGGATATGTGGGCCGGCCTAGAGTGCAGCCATCGGGGTGTGTTGCAGGCACTCGTTAGCAAAAATGCCTATAATAGGCGCCTGAAGCGCCAAATAGGATCTGTCGCATTTGAACGCAGTCCATATAAGCGTCGCGAGAGCCATGTTATGCTCTCAATCAGAGCGGCCTATAGCAGCGCCCAAGACTAATTCATTCCTTATTTGGCGCTTAGGTGGGAAATATGGAATGGAATGTGGTCCATTAAAGCGCTGCGAGGGCCATGTCCATTTAGGTATCTAAACTCCTAATGGAGCAGTTGGTAGTCTCCGTTCCGGGTTTATTTTCGTCCCACCATTTTCGTCTGGTTTTTTTTCGTCGTTTTTTTTTCGTAGGTTTTTTTTCGTAGATTTTTTCGCACCATCCACCCCGCGAAAAAAACCCGTACGATGCCCCTCCTCTCGATCCAGATGCGATCTATCTCCGTGCCAATTTCTCCTCCGCCGCCCCCATCTCCCTCTCCACCCCCATCTCCCGCTCCGCCGCCGCCCTTCATCCCTTCGCCACCGTAGATCCATCCCGCCGCCGCCGTCGGTTTTTCCCTCTTTGTCTCTCGATCCAACTCCTCCCTCCCTCAGTCTGTCCTATCCTCAACTCCTCGTGCAGCTCGGCCCACTCTAGGGTTCGCCGCCCCTCCGCCACCTCCCTCCGCCTGCCTCCTACCCCGCCCCCCTGCCCGATCTGGATCTAGATGAGGCGTTTCCTACCCGAGGCGGTCACGCGCTGCCGCTACCAGGCTCCTCCCGCGGGTGGCCCGGGGACGGCGAGTGGCGTTGCCT
>LR738715.1:60727048-60759221 GCA_902687465.1 Secale cereale
GGAAGCGTGCGAAAATTTATTCAAACCTACTTGCTTGCAAATGAATACTAAATGGCACTTAAGTTTATGTTCCTTTTTGTTTTATTATTTATAGAAGATCTTCTTGGGTACAACTAGACTTCTTGCAGGGAAATCAAATAATCTACTTGAAGTGCTCTCGAATTACACTGAGGGAGGAAAACTTATTCACTCTGCAGGTGTATCAAGAGTAGATCTATGGAGGTTGTCCCTCCAATATAAATGGTTGTAGAAAAGATAGGTTACGTATATTGAGGCTTTCATTTTTCTTGAGATGGGCCAAAGGGTTCAAACAGAATGGCAAATAAACTATGGAGGAAAGGAAGACACTTATTGATTGTACAACTTTACAAGAAACGATGTTTGCACATATTAATACCTGATCTACTTTGTTTGCACATATTAATACCTGATAAATAATAGACATGCTGTAGGAAGTTTGATGAGAAGTATCATTTCTCTTGTCAGTTTACTTCTGATATAATCGCTATGAACAATGTTGATTTCATAATCAATGCACTTGATGTTTCACGATCTATACTACAGATTTTCAGAACACTAAGGGCGTATCTTGGCTTGGAATGTTGATGGTTCGACGAACGTCATGGAGCATGGCAAGTGCTCTTCTCCCCTTCCCTTCCATGCCAATTTCTATACAAGTTTCCCGATATGGCTTTTTGAATTTTAATTTATCGCTTGCTCTGTCGTACTCGGTGGTTATTGTTTTGCCTACATGTAGAGGTAAATGTTTTGTATGAGATTATTTATCAGGACCTCGCCGACGATTAATTGAACTCAGGTTGGACAACATATTGAATTCAACAAGATATCGCGATTCGATTTCACTTTCAATGTCGTCATCCTGCAATGGATGTGTATGTCTATTTTGTCATCCGGCTGCAATGCACGGGCACTTTCATTTGACTATATAGTTTATTCTACCGCAGGAGGGAAAATATGGACTTTGGATGTCCATTTCTGAGGTGTCAATCTGGTGCTAGGCTATATAGTACAGGGAAGAGTTCTTCTAGATCCTAATTTTCGTCTGGTTTTTCGGGTTGGTAGTCTCCGTTCCGGGTTTATTTTCGTCCCACCATTTTCGTCTGGTTTTTTTTCGTCGTTTTTTTTTCGTAGGTTTTTTTTCGTAGATTTTTTCGCACCATCCACCCCGCGAAAAAAACCTGTACGATGCCCCTCCTCTCGATCCAGATGCGATCTATCTCCGTGCCAATTTCTCCTCCGCCGCCCCCATCTCCCTCTCCACCCCCATCTCCCGCTCCGCCGCCGCCCTTCATCCCTTCGCCACCGTAGATCCATCCCGCCGCCGCCGTCGGTTTTTCCCTCTTTGTCTCTCGATCCAACTCCTCCCTCCCTCAGTCTGTCCTATCCTCAACTCCTCGTGCAGCTCGGCCCACTCTAGGGTTCGCCGCCCCTCCGCCACCTCCCTCCGCCTGCCTCCTACCCCGCCCCCCTGCCCGATCTGGATCTAGATGAGGCGTTTCCTACCCGAGGCGGTCACGCGCTGCCGCTACCAGGCTCCTCTCGCGGGTGGCCCGGGGACGGCAAGTGGCGTTGCCTGAAGTCCGGTGGCATCCTCCAAGGGCTTGCTGCAGCGTGGCGAGCCGCCGGCGCCGCGGAGGATGCTCTTGCCGTCAAGTGCCATGGTGCGGATGCAAGGGCCAGACATCGTGCGGCCATGAGGCCAGCGGAATATCAGGCTGAATCTGCTATGGCTGCCGTTCATCGTTGCCCGAAGGTGAAAATACCATGCTGCCCCGTGCTTGTCCTCCCATGTATGTTGCATATGGATGTATTTGGCAGTTTATGCAGGTGATGGTGTGCAGATGCAATTCCCAGAAAATCTTCAGGTTAGTTAACAAGTTTCTCAGTCCCTGTATGCTCTGAATTAATTGTTGGCCCAACTGAATGGAGGTTCCTTGATTTGGTTGTGTTCTTTCACTATTAATTTACGTTTTCTATTGAGATAGTCTGAAACTATATCCACCCAACCCTCTACCAATATGCATTTATGCAAACATAGGAGTCTGGCTGTTGTATTACTGATTTTGTGAGATTCCAATGAATTTAAAACGTGGTTAAATGGGGAAGTTCCCTCCCATAATTGTTCATTATTTAGGTAGAAATGAGACCTTCCTGTGGATCGAGCACGAGTGGGCGAGCTTACACCCATAAGTTCTAGCCATCCGAGCCAGTGCTGATTCCAGTGATTTTGATTTTAACCATCCATAGAAGTTCTGGTTTCTAGGTGGGACTACTTTTAGTTAGTTCCTTGCTCTTTAGCATCTCTTTGCCACCTTAACCTGAAATTTTCACTTGTACTTTATCACACATCTGAACTTGCTTACATTCAGAATTTGTTTGGGAGGGAGACTCGTTCAGAATATAGTTCACTTAACACTATCTATGTAGAAAACTGTTTTTGCTCTGCATTCATGCCTTGCTGTTTTTATGCACTACCTTTTTTGGGAAACGGGTTTGTATTGGTGATAATGACATAAGTTCATATTTTAGAGAATATTATTGATTGGTCAAATAAAATCTGATAACTTGTGAATTGCTATTAACATTGTTCTTCTGGATAAAAAATTCTACATGAATCATTTGATGTTGTTTGCATAGCTGTGACTGTTTATTTCTGTTTCCTGAAAAAATGTTGGTTTAGGTACTTCTGGATCTACTGGTTCATCCGCTCGATCTGACGGAGATTTGACAAACACAACTGTGAGTACAGATGCACTGGCTGTAACTTATGTAGTATACATCGTTAGAGCTTTTCTCTTATCATCGTTGTTTAATTATCCTTAGGTATTTGTCGGTGGGCTTGACCAAATGTTAGTGAAGATGATCTTAAGCAAACCTTCTCCCAGTTTGGTGAGATTTCCTCTGTGAAGATTCCAGTTGGGAAACAATGCGGGTTCGTGCACTTTCTTCAGAGGTATGGATTATTAGCCTTGCACTTTTATACTATTCAGTTCCTCCCCACATACTCCCTCTGTAAAGAAATATAAGATCGTTTAGATCACTTCTGTAGTGATCTAGACGATATTATATTTCTTTACGGAGGGAGTATAATTTTTGTTTAGATAAATTGCCTCTGTTCACCATGATGGAATCCGATCGATTAATGCTGTCAACATTTTTCTCCGTTCTCAGAAAGAATGCAGAAGATGCATTGCAAGGGCTAAATGGAAGCACTATCAGGAAACAGACCGTGCGCCTTTCATGGGGTCGCAATCCAGCAAACAAGCAGGTACTGTCATACACCCTTCTGGCCATACCCCCTCCCTCCAAGAGTAAAATTGTGGAGCCAACATAACCCAGGAAACTTACGCTACTGCATCTCTTGTTGGCAGTTGAGGAATGACAACGGCAACCAGTGGAACAACGGGATGTACTACGTGCCCTCGCCGTTCTACAACGGGTACGGCTACCCCGCGCCACCGTTCCCTGACCCGGGCATGTACGCCGCCGCCTATGGCGCGTACCCTGTCTACGGAAAATACCATACAAAATTCAGATGCAGATGATGTGCACACATCTATATGCATGTACTAGCAGTTTTGGCACCAAGATTTTTTGGCTGAATGCATCATCTCAACATTAAGTAGAACAGGGACATAGAAAATATAGATGGACCTTTGTGAACCTTTAGAAAATATAGAACTGGATAGTTTTCTTCAGTAATTATACCAATTAGCTACCTAATTATATTTAAGTTATTTGTGAACTCCTGTAATTGTTAGATACAAGCGGAGTTTGAATAATTATTAGTAGAACGTACATGTCTATCATTGCAGATAATGATGGGTACGTCCATGGTTCAATGAAAGCTCTACAGTTTTGGTATTGTACTAAGTTATTTGTTGTTACACTCATGCTTATCTTGTTCCCCAGTTGATCTCGACATCAAACATTCTAAGCCTTTTTCACAACCGACAGGTGAACTAAGAAAGGAAGACTTGCTCCAAAAGTTTTAATGCCATTTACTATGCAGATGATTCCGGCAAAGTCAACATTATCATTCACCCTGTTGATGGCTGGAGAATGCGCAGAGCGCCAATGACAACCTCAAACAAATGCAGCGGAGGAAGGTAATGAACTCTCCCATGTTTCCTAATCTTAATCTTTGCTTGAATCTCTCGATTGATCCAGTTTGTTGTTATAGTACAATGATTCTGAATCTGAATCTTCGCTTGGATTGCTCAATCGATCCAGTTTGTTGTTCTTGTGGTGCCGGTCCCTGGCCCCAATGTACTAATTCGCGTCATTAATGCCTTCGACCAGGCCTCCCTCATTGTTGCGGCCGAGTTTGAGGCGATGTATAAGCACACAACTTCGCTTCTGAACCAGAAGCAAGCGTTGCTCCTTGACATCCTCCCCATCTAGATGTGTTGACGTTTATCTCACCTTGTTTTGAACATAAATTGATTGTGCATCAAGTAGGAAAATTTGGTTTCCTCTGCATAGCGTGAAGTTGCTCCCTTTTCTTGGTCTAATTTATGAAGAAACAAGTACAGATGATCTTCTAAAAAGAAACAAGTACAGAACTGCTGACAGACATTGATGCACGAAAGAATTTTGCGTGCTTTGGGTACTTACATTTCTTTTAACCTTCTGGCACTACTGTTTTATTATTTTTTCCAGATGTTGCAGTCTGTTGAATAGATCCATATCAGGTGGAAACTTAAATTAATCTCACTTGAAATATAGGGAAGCGTGCGAAAATTTATTCAAACCTACTTGCTTGCAAATGAATACTAAATGGCACTTAAGTTTATGTTCCTTTTTGTTTTATTATTTATAGAAGATCTTCTTGGGTACAACTAGACTTCTTGCAGGGAAATCAAATAATCTACTTGAAGTGCTCTCGAATTACACTGAGGGAGGAAAACTTATTCACTCTGCAGGTGTATCAAGAGTAGATCTATGGAGGTTGTCCCTCCAATATAAATGGTTGTAGAAAAGATAGGTTACGTATATTGAGGCTTTCATTTTTCTTGAGATGGGCCAAAGGGTTCAAACAGAATGGCAAATAAACTATGGAGGAAAGGAAGACACTTATTGATTGTACAACTTTACAAGAAACGATGTTTGCACATATTAATACCTGATCTACTTTGTTTGCACATATTAATACCTGATAAATAATAGACATGCTGTAGGAAGTTTGATGAGAAGTATCATTTCTCTTGTCAGTTTACTTCTGATATAATCGCTATGAACAATGTTGATTTCATAATCAATGCACTTGATGTTTCACGATCTATACTACAGATTTTCAGAACACTAAGGGCGTATCTTGGCTTGGAATGTTGATGGTTCGACGAACGTCATGGAGCATGGCAAGTGCTCTTCTCCCCTTCCCTTCCATGCCAATTTCTATACAAGTTTCCCGATATGGCTTTTTGAATTTTAATTTATCGCTTGCTCTGTCGTACTCGGTGGTTATTGTTTTGCCTACATGTAGAGGTAAATGTTTTGTATGAGATTATTTATCAGGACCTCGCCGACGATTAATTGAACTCAGGTTGGACAACATATTGAATTCAACAAGATATCGCGATTCGATTTCACTTTCAATGTCGTCATCCTGCAATGGATGTGTATGTCTATTTTGTCATCCGGCTGCAATGCACGGGCACTTTCATTTGACTATATAGTTTATTCTACCGCAGGAGGGAAAATATGGACTTTGGATGTCCATTTCTGAGGTGTCAATCTGGTGCTAGGCTATATAGTACAGGGAAGAGTTCTTCTAGATCCTAATTCAGGTAATCCGATTCATAGCTTAGGCACATTTCTTTATTCATATAGTTAGCTAACAGCAATAACATATGCCTATATTGAAGGTAAACTAATGATTTCACATATGCACTTTCCATACAACCTATATCGAAGGTACTAACTGCAATAATCGCTATGAACAATGTTGATTTCATAATCAATGCACTTGATGTTTCACGATCTATACTACAGATTTTCAGAACACTAAGGGCGTATCTTGGCTTGGAATGTTGATGGTTTGACGAACGTCATGGAGCATGGCAAGTGCTCCTCTCCCCTTCCCTTCCATGCCAATTTCTATACAAGTTTCCCGATATGGCTTTTTGAATTTTAATTTGTCGCTTGCTCTGTCGTACTCGGTGGTTATTGTTTGGCCTACATGTAGAGGTAAATGTTTTGTATGAGATTATTTATCAGGACCTCGCCGATGATTAATTGAACTCAGGTTGGACAACATATTGAATTCAACAAGATATCGCGATTCGATTTCACTTTCAATGTCGTCATCCTGCAATGGATGTGTATGTCTATTTTGTCATCCAGCTGCAATGCACGGGCACTTTCATTTGACTATATAGTTTGTTCTACCGCAGGAGGGAAAATATGGACTTTGGATGTCCATTTCTCAGGTGTCAATCTGGTGCTAGGCTATATAGTACATGGAAGAGTTCTTCTAGATCCTAATTCAGGTAATCCGATTCATAGCTTAGGCACATTTCTTTATTCATATAGTTAGCTAACAGCAATAACATATGCCTATATTGAAGGTAAACTAATGATTTCACATATGCACTTTCCATACAACCTATATCGAAGGTACTAACTGCAATATTTTCCATATGAACATGATAAAGATAGTACAAATACCTTGAATTTCTACAATGAATAGGTGACACTAAATTGCCATCATTTTAGTGAAATAGAACATCATTAGTGTAGTCCGTGGCTTCGAAATATTCGAAATAGTGGTGTCACATAACTACTTATAATGATGGCGTATATTCTAGGATCATAAAATTATGTGGATTAGTTTTGATATTTTTTTTTCTTTCTCTTTTGGTTGTGAATATAAAGTTTCAGGCTTTCTCTTCTTGAAACACATAAAGTTCTTGATAAATGAGAAAGAGTCTGTTATGTCAACACCATGATCAACCTTGAATAAATGTTTACAATCTGAGGTTCCGCTGGTAATAAATTTGATCATAATATCTATTCATAATTTTTCTCACAGATTTGTTCTTTGCGTGGGTGTTGTATGTGGTTCAGTTTGCTTAAACTGGATTTGGATTACACTAATCTTGCTTGCTCAGTTTTTTAGTGTATTACCAGTTCTTAGGTCCTGCTATTTGATCAATGGATGTAACCCATGGGGGCATGGAGATGATGGCGAAGCATCACGCTGCAGTGACAGCGAGGAAAGTAACCTGGATGAAGGCAGCAGCAACGGGTGGCTGTCGATGAAAGCGGCGCGGGGATGGGGGGTGGGTGGCGAGGGATGACTAGGCAGTGAACGGTGGTCGAGGAGACGGAGCGGCAGTGAGATTGGACGAGCTCGCCTTAGGAGTGCGTGAGGCAAGATTACCTTTCCGGGTTGGCCGAGGGCTTCCTTGTGTGTTATTATTTCCGGCAGAAGCGGTGAACATGCAGGTTTAAGGTGTTTTCTTTTGCCGAAGGGGAGGGTAGAAAACAAAAACAAAATCGAAGGTTGGATGGGGAGGTGTGTGGTGGGAGGAGTGGAAACCGTCGAAGCGAGGTTGGTAGGAGCAGACTATCACGAACTAAAGTTCAATTGTTTACTGACATGTGCATCTTGTTCATCCTTTTGTTATTGAATTTGGGAAAGCATGTAAGGTTTCCATATCTTCAAATTACGAATACTGAGAAGTGCAAGCCTTTTCTTCTAGAAAATTAGAAATTGGCTCACACACTATTAAATAATCTGATGCACTCTTTCTTATTTTAAATGCTTAGGAGGAACAAGTCAAGGCTTCTATTTTGGACCAGTTCTTTTATTGCATAGTTTGATAACAATTTCTTAATGATTATTAGAATGATACTCAAACATATGAACGTTCTCCATAATTAAATCACTTCTGCAGCCTGCACCTGTAGTAAATAAAATTATTTAGATTCAAGCTAAAAAAGAATCATTCAGATTCTACCATGTATATACTTACAAACTAAAAGAGAATGTACCAAATAATGATATATTTATATCTCTCAATGTACCTATTCAGTTTTAGCGCATGGTTTGAGGACTGCAACTTTGCTACTGAACCACCACGAGGAGGCCACCATGGAGACGGACCATGTTTGCTCTGTTTACATTGTTTACTGATTGATAATATGTATGTTGATGTTTTTGCCTAATTTGTGTGTGCCTTTGTTTTGTAGGAACTTGTGAAGTCTTGGTCTGAAGGGCATGTTATCTCCTGAGAATGTACAGGTTACTAATATGCATCTCTGTAAGCATATATTATAGTTCCTCTGGTGACGTTTATTTAGTTCATGCTGTTTGTCAATATGCACAAGATAAGATTGTACTGGTCAAGAAGTTTGTCAACACAAATTGATATGGGAATTGTCGAAGTTTAACATGTGGTAATTATATGCATTGTCAACTTTGCTAAACATTTTGTGAACAAACTCAATTTGTCCCGTGGCAACACACGGGCATCCTAATGGAGCAGTTGCTGGATTGCGTCCAGTTTTTTTTGTCCCACCGCTTTCGTCTGGTTTTTTTTCGACTATTTTTTTCATCCACTCCCCCACCCCACCGGTTTAGTTTCGTGTCACCCTCTCACACAATGAAAAAAGCCCTCCCAAGAAAAATAGGATCCCTCCCGATCCAACTTCTCTCGCTGACCAAGCCCTATCCCCATCCCAATATGGTCGCCGCCATAATTGTCAACGTCGCCTACCCAGGAGCGTCGGGACATGGCTGTCCTCTAGCAATGTGCCGCCCACCCACCAACGCCGCACACTTGTGACGATGATGTACCGCCTGTGACCCAACGACTCAATGGGAAGCCCCGAGCTACTTCTCCAATGGCGTTCATCGGCTTCGTCCCGGTGTTTGAGATTGTTGAGATGGGACTTGTACACACGGAAGGAGGGAGTATCATGTAGATTGTACGGTTAAATTATGGATCATTAGTATTAATTATTTTTCAACACTTTTTTTTTCTTGTTTTGCATAGTTTACAATGTCATTTTTGTGCAATGGATATTTATTTTTCTTATTGTATTTTGTTCCTAATACACATTTGGGTTAGAATTGTGATGTTTGTTTCCATGTGGATATCATATCCATTACTCTCTTCCTCATTTCTCCCCTTCCCTTGTCTATAGTTGTATTTGCAACTGATGATGGCGACAAGATAGGATTGAGGAGATTTAGATAGTGAATGAAGGAAGAAATACGAGTTATAATCGTTAGAAAAATCCGCATGCAAGGTGTGCGCTAAGATCCAAAAGATATACGCCCTTTGTTCCAAAATAAATGTAGTTAAAATTTGAAGTAAAACAATGACACTTATTTTGGGATGGAGGGAATATTTGACAAGATTAGTGTTGAACCACTAGATATGTTTGTCCCCGTTGTAATGCACAGGAAATTTCCTATCTCAGTCGTTTCGTTCGTTCATCCACCACCTCCACAAATCAAAGAAACAATCCCTCACAGAAGGAAATCACCCCCTCCATCGATTTTTTTAACCTTTTCTTGGAAAGAGATCTGTCGGTCACGATTTTTGAGCAATTATTTCCAAATATGCACCCCTCTCCTTCCTATCCCATCGCCTCCTCTCATGTCTACCAATCCAATCTAATCCTTCCGTCCCTTCTCACCCTCTTGCGCCGGTCCCCGCCCTACCTTTCATTTTCCTCCATGTCCCAATCTCGTTGATCGCCATGGACGAGAGATCCATCCGTGAGTGTGGGTAGAGAGCCAACATCTAAAGGGCAGCCAACTCCCATACGACGGCTTGCTCAGAACGGCATGGTCCATGTGCTCGACCATAGAGACAACCACAGGACGGCGGCGGCCACGCGAACGAGGGCTTGCTCATGGAGGGCGGCTTACAACTGGTCCACGACGTGCTCCTGGATGCCGGCGTCCACACGCGCGAGGACGGGTAGCTCGCAGAGGGCGGCGTCCACCTGATGGTGTGCTGGCGGAGGGCGAGGTTCATCCAGATGACGACGGCCACAACATGGCGTACGACGATGGCTCGCAGAGGGCAACATCCATCCGGACAATGGTGTGCGGCTAACAACGACGTCCAACGATGTGTTTTAGCCTTCCAAAGCTTTATGTTTGGCATATAATATATATTGCTTGTGTAGGATGGTTATAAGTTGAGATTTTTTTTTTCATTACATTCGCTAAAATACCGCGCAAATGAAGCTTAAGACAACATACCTGATATTGTACGGTAATATCTTAATCACATCAAGTAGATCTTAATTCGTACTCCCTCCGTCCGGAAATACTTGTCATCAAAATGAATAAAAGGGGATGTATCTAGATGTATTAGTTCTAGATACATCCCTTTTTGTCCATTTTGATGACAAGTATTTTCGGACGGAGGGAGTAACATATAATTATTTGGATCATTGTTCTCTATGTATATATCGATGAGTTACATTGCAGGTGAAATGAATTTCAATTATATTTTAATTGGTGGAGGCTATCTTTTCTCTACATACAAAATATAATATACATTATATGCGCAATCAAATAAAATGTACACATGCAAAATTTGATATGCATTGTATTCATAGGTGCAATAAAAAAAAGCAAGAGCCCGTGGCAACGCACGGGCGTTCTCCTAGTATCAAATAGGGAATGACTTCGTCGTGGAGAGCTCTTGACTGCGCCTTATGGGCCAGTTGGGGGACGGGCACTCAAGCACCTCCCGCTAATGGGCCGGCCCCATAAAAAGGTTACGAGCGATACCTCAGTTCCTGGATCGCTCGCCCAAAAAACCTTTCCTGGTTTTTTTGCCTTTTTATTTTCCTGATTCACTCGATTCAGATGGTTTCCAGTTAGCCGGCTGACTGCTGGCCGTGGACCGGTGGCACAGTTGACCATTAACATTTGGAAAAGTTCACAAAACTAAAAAATTGTGAAAATTTAAAAAAAGTTTAGGAATTTGAAAATGCAATAAAAAAATCAAAAAATTAGAAAAGGTTCATAAACTTGAAAAAATCACGAATCTATAAAAAAGTTTAGGAATTTGAAAATGCTATAACAAATCAAAAAATTAGAAAATGTTCACAAATCTGAAAAAATCATGAATTTGATAAAAGTTCATGAATCTGAAAAGTTAGGTAGTATAAGAAAGTGACAAAAATTGGGAAAACTTCATGGATTGGTATAAAAAAATTGATCAATTTTGTAAAAGAGTTCATGGATTTGAGAAAAAAATCATGCCTTTGTAAAAATTTCGTGGATTCAAAAAAAAGTTCACTGATATGAAAAAAGTTCTTAGGGTTCTGTAAAAAAGTTTCACAAATTTGAAAAAAAAGTGTCATCAATGAAAAATGTTCGCAAATTTGAAGAATGTGTTTGAATTGAAGAAACTTTCATGCATTTGAGAAATAAGGATAAGAAAAAAGAACAACGAAAAAAAGAAAGAGATAAAGAAAAAGAAAAATCAATCATAACCGGTCTAAAAAATGAAAAAAGAAAAACCAGACAAAAGCTTCCCAAATACGAGCCAGGAAACTTCTGCGTGCTTCCCAAAACCGGGAAAGGGAGCTCCCGCTGATGCCTTATACGGGTCGGGCCATAGAATATGTGTAGGGCGTGTGCATGTTGTACGATTTTGCCTTTAAAACAACAAGCGTAAATAGGAGACCAAGTAAGTGGAGGTTACCCCTTCGTGGGCACCTCAAGTCGTCACTTTTGGTGGCCAAGGATGCCAAGTGGTACGTCTAAGTCGCCGTCACATGTCACGTATTGGACGCTCTGTCTTGATTTTGTTTTCTTGATTTTTTGTATGCATTTTAAAGGTTTAGATGGTTTGTTTTTTACTTTTCAGTTCCACCCGATTTTCTTGGGGTTTTGGTAAAAAAAAAATGCGAGAAAAAAATGTGTGCTTTCACAAGAAGCACATATTTGCTTCTCGTGGAGGCACAACTATGCTTCTCGGAAAGGGAAAACAATCAGTGCTTCTATGAGAAACACCGATTTGTTTCTCGTGAAGGCACAAATTTGCTTCCATGCAGTTGTGTTTCTCGGAAAAAGAAAAATAGGTGCTTCTCATGGAGGCACAAATTTGCTTCGGTGATGTGCTTCTCGAAAAGAAAAGGTTCTGCTTTACAAGAAGCGTTTACTTCTCGTAGAGGCACAAATTTACTTATGCGAGAATCAAAGAAAAAATATGTGCTTCCACATGAAGCACAAATTTGTGCCTCAAGAAGCAAATATAAAACCAAGCCAAAAGTATGTTTTTTTGTTACTTTTTTCGTTTTCAAGAAGGACAAATTTGCTTCGCGTGAAGCCACATATGTGCTTCCGCAAGACGCACAGTTGTGTTTCTTGATAACGAGAAAAGCAACAACAAAACATACTTCCGACTCAGGGTTTTATCTTTTTTTTTTGTGATTTCTTTTTTTGAAATTTGTTAACATGAAATCTAGTTCTAATGATCTCGACGCAAGAGATCCAATGGTGAAAACGATTGAAGATTTAGATGTACAGTTTAAGAGTTAAAATGATTTTAATAGAAAAATCTATGAAAAAGAGAAAAATCTTAGATTGAGACAAGTGACACACATATGTCAACTAGAGTGAAGATGGGAGTGACATTCATGATTTCGGCTAAATAGCAGCTAGCTTCGTTGTCGGCGCTGCTATAGACCGCTCTAAGCGAGCAGGAGCATGACATTGCCCTCGCTTAAATGGACCGCATTCAAATACAGCACATTCACACAGGGACATTTTCTATCTTTTGTTTTATCCTTTCTCTTTTCTTTTACTTTTTATATCACGTGTATCTTAAAAAATGTTAGTTTTTTATAAAATATATTCACATATTAAAAAGAAGGAAAAAGCCGCCTCTGAATTGCACCCTATTGGAGTGTGGGCGGACTCCTACTCTATGCGGCATATATTAGGCGCATTGTAGCGACCACGATTCAAATGGACCAAAGTCTCTGTGTTCTGTGTCATCCCTGGATCGGTAATGCTGACACACACAGCATTTAAAGAATTTATAACAGAGTGGCAATCACACACTTATTACATCGAATTTATTACACTCTAGACGGCGGCGGCGGCGCGCTTTTCGAGGCGGGGCGGCGGGCTGGCGGCTAGGGTTTGCGGCTCGGGCGGGGTGGGCTGGCGGGGCGGCCGGCTGGGCTTTTAAAGGCCTCCCGGACGAAGTCCCGGTCGGACACGGCCCAGGTAGGTCGGTTCCTCTTTTTTTTTAAACAGTCCTGACGCAACAAAACGGACTAAACAAATACTAAACGGACTCAAACAATTCCGAAATAAATTTTCACCGTCCTCTAATAATACTTAGAACAAAGTGAACATTTTTCCGGGACCTAAATGCAATTTTGAAAAACACGCATTTTTCCTATGCAAATAAAATTGCAAATAAATCCCAATAAACTACCAAAGTTGATTTTAATATTTTTCCTACAATATTTCTTTTATTTTGGAGAAGTCATATTATCTCCGCTCATATATTTTATTATAAAATATTTTTCGGAGAGAAAAACAATTAAAATCAAAGTGATCCTCGTACCGGTATTTGAGAAAACTCAAACTCGAAAATGGTAAAATCCCCAACTCTCTCCGTGGGTCCTTGAGTTGCTTAGAATTTCGAGGATCGCAACACACGAATGCAATAAAATATGATATGCAATATGACATATGTATAACATTCCAAATTGAAAATTTGGATGTTACAAACCTACCCCCTTAAGATGAATCTCGTCCTCGAGATTCGGGTTGGCTAGAAAATAGGTGTGGGTGGTCCTTGCGTAGATCATCTTCTCGTTCCCACGTGGCTTCATCCTCGGTATGGTGACTCCACTGAACTTTGCAAAACTTGATAACCTTGCTGCGGGTGACTCTGCTTACAAACTCGAGGATCTTGACCGGTTTCTCCTCGTATGTTAGATCACTATCCAGCTGAATTGCTTCCAGGAGCACTGTATCTCTCAGGGGAATATCGGCCATCTTAGCATGGCACTTCTTAAGCTGGGAAACGTGAAACACGTCATGAACTCTTGACAATCCTTCGGGTAACTCCAATTTGTAGGAAACCTCTCCCATGCGTTCCAAAACACGGTATGGCCCTACAAATCTCAGGGCTAACTTTCCCTTAACACCGAATCGTTTAACTCCTCGCAGAGGTGACACTCTGAGATAGGCTTTGTCTCCGATTTAATAGACTACTTCCTTGCGCTTCGAGTCTGCATAACTCTTCTGCCTGGACTGAGCTACCTTCAGTCTATCTCGAATCAGCTTAACCTTCTCTTCTAACTCTTTGATTAGATCTGGTTCGAATAACTGACGGTCTCCGACTTCATCCCACATCAATGGCGTTCGCCATCTCCTCCCGTACAAGGCTTCGAACGGTGCCATCTTCAAACTGGCCTGGTAACTGTTGTTGTACGAAAACTCCGCGTAGGGCAAGTTGTCATCCCAACTAGATCCATAATCTAGCGCACAAGCTCTCAACATGTCCTCCAGAATCTGATTGACTCTCTCTGTTTGTCCATCAGTCTGGAGATGAAAGGTTGTACTGAACTCTAGCCTGGTTCCCAAAGTCTGGTGCAACTGATGCCAAAACTTTGATGTAAATTGTGTTCCTCTATCTGATACGATGGTCCTCGGAACTCCGTGCAGACATACGATCCTGGTCATGTATATATTGGCCAACTTCGCACTGGTATACGTGGTTTTCACGGGATAAAGTGGGCTACTTTGGTCAAGCGATCCACTACTACCCAGATTGAGTCATATCCCGATTGGGTCCTGGGTAATCCGGTGATAAAGTCCATACCAAGCTTATCCCACTTCCATTCGTGTATAGGCATAGGCTGCAATAATCCTGCTGGCTTCTGATGTTCTTCCTTCACTCTCTGACATACATCACATACGGCTACATACTCGGCAATATCCTTCTTCATTCCCGTCCACCAGAAACGTTCCTTCAAATCCAAATACATCTTAGTGTTTCCAGGGTGTATCGAGTATGGTGAATCATGTGCTTCCTGTAGTATCAACTTCCTGATCTCGGCGTTGTTGGGCACATAGATTCGGTCCTCTAACCACAAGGTGTCGTGTTCATCCTCACAAAATCCCTTGGCTTTTCCTTCACTCATCTTCTCCTTTATCTCAGCAATCTCTTTGTCATCTTTCTGGGCTTCTCGTATCTTTCCCAATAATGTTGACTGAACCTCCAAGGCTGCAACAAAACCTCTAGGAACTATCTCAAAACGAAGCTCCCTGAGATCTTCTGCTAACTCCTTTGGCAATCTTCCATTTACTAAGGTATTGCCATAACCCTTCCGGCTCAAAGCGTCTGCAACGACATTGGCCTTACCTAGATGATAGTGTAGCTTCATATCATAATCCTTTGTGAGCTCCAACCATCTCCTTTGTCTGAGGTTTAGCTCCTTTTGGGTGAAAATGTAGTTCAAACTCTTGTGATCCGTGTACACATCACAACTGTTCCCAATAAGGAAATGTCTCTAGGTTTTGAGCGCATGCACTACGGCTGCTAACTCCAAATCATGCGTAGAATAATTCAACTCGTGCGGTCGAAGTTGACGAGATGCATAAGAAACAACTCTTCCGTCCTGCATGAGTACTCCTCCAAGTCCTAAGCGTGAAGCATCGCAATACACTTGGAAATCCTTGCGTATATCTGGCAAGACTAGCACTGGGGCTGTCGTCAAACGTTTCTTCAGCTCCTAGAAACTTTCTTCGCACTCTTCAGTCCTATAAAACTTGGTGTCCTTCTTCAACAATGCCGTCATTGGCTTTGCTATCTTAGAGAAATTCTCTATGAATTCCCGGTAATATCCCGCGAGTCCAAGAAAACTGCAGATTTCTCCAACTGAGGTGGGTGCCAACCACTCAGTGACGCCTGCACCTTGATAGGATCCACTGCTATACCTTCTCCTGATATAACATGTCCTAAGAATCCAACTTCCTTCAACCAAAACTCACATTTCCTGAACTTGGCATATAACTGATGTTCTCCGAGCTTCTCAAGAACCAAACACAAATGCTCCTCGTGTTCCTCTTCGTTCTTCGAGTACACCAAAATATCATCAATGAATACCACGACAAACTTATCCAAGAACTCCATGAATACCTTATTCATCATACTCATGAAATAGGCAGGGGCGTTAGTCGATCCAAATGACATAACCGTGTACTCATATAGCCCATACCTTGTGGTGAAGGCTGTCTTAGGTATATCCTTCTCTCGGATCTTAAACTGGTGGTATCCTGATCGTAGATCGATCTTGGAGAATACTTTAGCTCCTTGAAGTTGGTTGAACAAATCATTGATCATCGGCAGCGGGTACTTATTCTTAATTGTCACTTCGTTCAATGCCCGATAATCAACGACCATCCTTCTTATCGACCAAAAGCACAGGGGCTCCCCAAGGTGATGAACTTCGTCGAATGAATCCTTTCTCCAACAACTCCTTAATATTCTTCTTGATCTCCTCCAGATCGTTCGCTGGCATCCGGTATGGTCTCTTCTATATCGGTTCGGTGCCTGGCAATAGCTCTATCAAAAACTCAATGTCCCGATCTGACGGCATGCCTGGTAGCTCCTTTGGAAATACATCCGGGTAATGCTTTACTACCGGCACTTCCTCCTGAACAACTCCCGATAGAGAATTTACGTGTGTCCTCCTAGGCGCATGCCTAGATACATACTTGATCCTTTTTCCCTCCGGGGTGGTAAGTAAAATTGATTTGCTGGCACAATCGATGTTCCCTCCATACATCGATAGCCAATCCATACATAGTATCACATCCAATCCTTGTGACTCCAAAATTATCAGATCCGAGGGAAAAACATGGCGTCCAATGGTCAATGGCACTTGAAAACATCCTTGACTTGCCATATACTCTGCCCCTGGGGAACTTACTAACATGGGGGTCTTAAGTACTTGGGTGGGAAACTTATATCTATTCACGAATCCCCTTGAAATATATGAATGCGATGCACCAGTATCGAAAAGAACTATTGCGGTAAATGACTTAACCAAAAACTTACCGACAACAGCATCAGGCTGCTCTTCAACCTCCTCCACATTCACGTGGTTCACTTGTCCCCTATTGAAAGGATTGGGCTTCTTCCCAGCGCTTCCATTGCCGTTCCCATTCTTCGCTTCAGGGCACTCCGTGGCGTAGTGTCCATTCTTCCCGCACTTGAAACATGTAATGTGACCTAAATCCCTCTTGGAGGGGGTGGATGGAGTAGAGCGGTTCTGATTATTGCTTGCTCCGTTCCCGTTCCCGTTCTTGGAGCCATTGTGGTTATGAGAACTCCCTCCAGTATGGGTGTGGCTTCCGTGGTTATGGGTGTAACCTCCCGAGTTCGGGGTGAAACGGGGCTTCTGCTACGCTCCAGAATTATTCTTTCCTTATCCATACTTCCTCTTGCGGCTCTCAATCTGTTGTTGCTTCCCTTCAATCATAAGAGCCTTATCTACCAACTCCTGGTAGTTGTTGAATGTTGCCACCATCAACTGTATGCCCATCTCATCGTTCAGCCCTTCCATAAACTTCTCTTGCTTTGCGGCATCTGTGGCCACATCATCATGGGCATAGCGAGATAGAGTACTAAACTCATCTACGTACTGAGCCATGGTACGATTTCCTTGGCGCAAGTTGCAAAACTCACACTTCTTCATGCTCATGGCTCCAGTTGAGACATGGGCGGTGCGAAAAGCTTGCTGAAACTGATCCCAAGTGACACTGGCTATGGGGAAAGTGGTTGTGTAATTCTCCCACCATGCTGTTGCTGGTCCAGCCAATTGATGTGCGGCAAAACGCACCTTCTCAGCATCCGTGCAATTCGCGGTGGTCAGCTCCCTTCCAATCCCGCGTAGCCAGTCATCAGCAACTATTGGCTCAATGCTACTAGAAAACACCGGTGGCTGCAACCTTAGAAAACGGGTTAAGTTGTCCATTCGTGGTGGTGGGGGAGGGTTGTTGTTGTTGTTGTTGTTCTGATTGTTCTGGTTGTTCTGGACAAGAAGTTGCATCAAAGTGTTCTGTTGCTGGATCAACTAAGTGAGCTCAGGGGGAAACTAAAATCCGAACTCACGTCTCGGAGGCATCTGATGGGTTTAGAGGGAAGAGATTAGAATAGAAATGAGGTCTAGGGGAAAATTCACTACCCATATGCACATGAGGCAAACACAATCATATCACCCCAATCAATTTCAAGCAAGGGCATACAAAACATCTAACTAACGTTACAAAAGTGCTCTAAATTCTACTCTATGGGGGAAATCTACTAGTCATAGGGTGGTCATCTAGAAATTTTGATCGGCGGAAGATTCCATGATATCTGCTCCAGCTTCATCTTCATAGTCATCATCACTATCATCAGGATCTGAGTCGGTGTCGTCGATGATGATGTATGTAAGTGCATCTAGTGCCCCTTAGTGATTTTGGTGTATTGAAGACTTATAGGTTAAGGGACTAATGTGTTTATGAGTGTACATAGGTCTTTAAGTCTATGAGGAGTTTGATATTTATAGAGAATGCCGATCCCTAAAAATGAAGTTCTTCGACTGAAGACTTTGGAATTCTGAAGACTTTGAAAGTGAAGAAATTGGTGTAACCTTGAAGACTTGGTATTAATTTAAGGAACATGAAGCGTGAAGACTTTTGTTTTCGTAGTTTCATTTTCTCCTTCTTGAGTCATAGGAAACACCGTACTGTTAAAGGGGGTCGAGGAAATACTAAGGAAAAAATTTCCATGTGATGCTCAACTCAAAATCCTACACCTACCAATCCCTTCGAGTGAAGCCATTGGAAATCTCATACAGTTCAGTCATATTCTTCAGTGACAGAGACGAAGCTCTTCTGGTCTCTGAGGAATTTGTTTTGACTAAGGAGTTAGGAATTCGCCAGTGCGGATTGCCTACACAGTGAGGAACATGATAGCCCTGAGGAATTTGATACTCAAATTTCCAACCGTTGCTGTGCTATGCGCCAGCTGTCCCAAAATATCTACCTACCTAACGGTCATATCATTAAAGGGCATTTATGTCTTATCATGTCGGGTTGCTCCCTAGGCTATAAATAGCCGCCTCCTACAACCACTAGCTGGTTGGCTGCTCCGAGAGAAACTGACACTTGTCATTAGCGCAACCCATCCTCCGAGGACTTTGAGCGAAAATCATCAAGTGAGGAAAAACCCAAAACCAAACCCAAACACCCACAAACCCAAAAGTGATTGAGCATCACTGAAGAGATTGATCCTGCGTGGATCCGACACTTGTTACCTTTGAAGACTGTGCTTCTTCCAGACGGTTAGGCGTCATGGTCTAGAGCATCCAAGAGGAATTGTGGGTCGCCGAGTGACCGAGTCTGTGAAGGTTCGGAAGTCACCTGAAGACTTACCACGAGTGATTGAGCGAGGTCTGTGTGACCTTAGCTCAAGGGGAATATGGTGAGGACTTGGTGTCTTGGACTGTGTGTCCAGGACTGGGTGTCTGGGACTGTGCGTCCTCAGGTCTAAATAGCTAGCCGCCCTAACCAGATGTACAACTGAGACATCAGTTGGAATTGGTCTAACAAATCATTGTCTTCACCAAGCTTACTGGTTCTATTTCCTCAACTCTTTCATTTCCTCATATCTGTGTTGTGTGCTTGTTCATATCTGTTTGAAGACTTTAACTGAAGACTTTCTCAATTTCCCCAGTTCAATTTCTTCAGTCTGTTTGTCTTCATCATGTGTTATCCTGTGATTACGCTTTGTGTACTCTGTGCTTGTCTTCATTTCTTCATGATGACCATGCTTGTGTTCTGTTATGTTTACTTTTGAGTACTTATTCCGCTGCAAGTAGTTCTTCGCTAAGGAATTTCCTCACCCGCAAATTCCTCAGGGAAGAATTCATAAAAATCGCCTATTCACCCCCCCGCTAGTCGATATAACGCACTTTCAATTGGTATCAGAGCAAGGTACTCCCTTGTTCTGTGTGATTTTGGTTTAACCGCCTGGAGTTTTAGTTATGTCGACCGCAGGTATGATCAAGGTCTCAGCTGGGTGTCCTACCTTTGATGGGACGGACTACCCCTACTGTAAGAACAAGATGCGAATGCATCTTGAGGCAATTGATAACGATCTCTGATATGTTGTGGAAAATGGTGTTCCCTCGGTATCACCTTCTCTGAATGCTGCTGATGTGAAGAGATTCAAGCAACTCGATTCTCAAGCGAAGAATATCATTTGTGGTCACCTGAGCAAAGGACAGTATGGAAGAGTGAGTGCTTTGGAAACTGCTAAGCTTATCTGGGATAGGCTATCCAAAGTCAATGAAGGAGTCTCAACACAGCGTGACTCTCGAGTTGATGTTCTTCGCAATCTCTTCAACCGTTTCAAAAGACTTGACAATGAAAATGTTCAGCAAACCTTCGATCGCCTCACTGACATCTCAAATGAACTTCAAGCACTTGGTGCCAGTGACATCACCGACCATGAGGTGGTGAAGAAATTGCTGAGATCGCTTGATTCCTCGTTTGATACTCTGGCATTGATGATTCACGAGCGTGGTGATTACAAGTCACTTGATCCCGCTGATATCCTCAAAAGGCTAAACACTCATGAGTTCCAGCTTGCTGAAAAGAGAGATCTCTATGGACCGAGCTACGGCAGATCAGGTGCCCTGAAGGCCAAGGTCATCTTTGAATCTGAAGGTGAAGATTCTGGTAGTAGCCTTGGTGATCCTGAAGAACTGAGCCAGGAGCTAGCACTGCTCGTGAAGAAATTCCAAAGGTTCTCAAGACGTGGTCACTTTGGAAACTTCTCAAAGAGAAATGATTCCTCATCCAGTGACTACAATAAGAGGCTATGTCACAAATGCAAGAAGCCTGGTCACTACATTCAAGATTGTCCTCAGTGGGAAAAGGAATCTAAGAAGAAGAAATACAAGGATTACAGTTCTGATGATGCAAAGAAGAAGAAGAAATCATCAAAATCTTCATCATCAAAATCCTCAAAGTCTTCATCTCACAAAAAGAACAGCTCCAAGAAAGCTCGGGCATTCATTGGCAAGGAAATGGACTCTGAAGCTGAATCTGAGGATCATGAGGAAGAGGAGGAATCCGAGGAGTCCGAGTCTGGTGTGGCAAGTCTAGCTCTCGCTACTGCATTCGTCAGCAAGTCTATCTTCAACACTGAAGAAAATGGTTTCACCAACAAGGCTGATGAAGACAATGATGACTATGCTCCCACCTATTGCTTCATGGCAAAGGGTACCAAGGTACTCAAATATACCTCCTCTGAGTCTAGTGAAAATGAATGAAAATCTTCAAAGACTTCAGTCCAAGTATGATAACCTTCAAGGTCATCATAACACTGTCTTGTCTGATCATGAGAAGCTTTCTTATGAATTTCTTCAAAGAAAGCAAGATCTTGAAAAGCTAAGAGTGAGTTATGAAGATCTTCAGAAGGAGCGCGATTCATTACTTGCTCAACAAATCAGCGCTTCCCAGGAAGAGTTCATTCCTCCATGCTTGAATTGCATTGAACAAGAAACTGCTAATTCTTCACCTGAATGTTCAAATGCTTCTAATGCTACAAATTCTTCAACTGTCTCTGCTGTCACTAATTCCTCATCTGAGGACATTGCTAGTATCACTGACAATGCAGGGCTGAAGGAATTGTACATGACAGGCATGTACAAAAGCCTCAAAGGGCATCAGACTCTGTGATGTGCTTAAAAAGCAGATCCTCAACAGGAACCCTAGGAAAGAGGGTATTGCCTTTGAGAGGAAACTTAATGCCGATGGTTCATATTGGAAGCCTGAGCAGTACCCCAAAATCTCATGGGTTGCCGCAAACGGACCTCCAGTTGATCCATCCAATTTATTTGGCTTTACATGTGAATCTCCTCATTTTCTAATGAGTCAATTGACTCCAACTATAAACTGTTCAAAAATCAGAATGGTGAAGTATTTGCTAGATATGTTGGAACTAACTGCAGGAATGATCCCCCTATGAAGAAAATCTGGGTCCCTAAGAGGCACCTTGAGAATCTTCAAGTGAATGTCCTCATGACACCTCGTGTGAGGAATAGGAACCCCAGATCCAATTCTTCATATGGATCAAAATCTTCAGATGGATTAAAATCCTCATACGGACCAAATTCCTCACGTGGATCAAATTCCTCAAAAGGATCAAAGTCCTCATATGAATATCATCGTGCTAACAACTCTGTCTCGCAAGGAAAAGCTAAGGGCTATGAATATGAGCATTATTCTTCTAACCATTATGTTCATAAGTCCTCGAAGAATTACTCTGCTTATTCATATGCTTATCCTAACTCCTCTTATGTGAAACGAAATGGGCTCGCGTCTATGCCACCTTTCTCATATGGAGCTCGCAGAGTGATGAACTCTTGGCCACCCCTTCAGATGTGGGTGGTGAAGAAAATAATTAATTTCTTCTGCAGGGTTAGGTCTCCAGACGTGCTCAAACGTCTGAAGAATTTGCTGGAGACCTGAAAAGTGCCTGAAAGGACGCAGGCTAATCATGAAGAAATGAACTCTCATTTCTCTTGTCCTCCTACTGCTTTATCTGTTGCATTGCTTGATGACATTGATCTGATGATTTGATGTCATATTCTTCACTGATGAAGTATATGAGTTTGTAAGCTGCACTAATTCATCTGCAGGATGATCAACCCAAAGCCTCTGTGTGGGTCCTCGATAGTGGATGCACAAATCACATGACTGGTGACAAGAATCTCTTGATGGATGCTCCCTTATCACCATCTCCTCTGAAGCATATCATCTTCGCTGACAAAGGCAAAAATCAGGTATTGGGTCTAGGTAAGGTTGCGATCTCAAAGGATCGAAACATGGACAAAGTCATGCTTGTCGAGTCCTTAGGATACAACATCATGTATGTCTCAATGCTTTGCGATCTTGATATGGTTGTAGTCTTCGGCAAATATCGTTGTGTTGTGGTCATGGAATCTGACAATTCTAAAGTCTTCCAAGGCTTTAGGAGAGGAGACTTGTATATTGTTGATTTCTCTACAGGATCTCAACCAGCTGTGTGTCTACTTGCAAAAGCTTCAGAAGGCTGGCTATGGCATCGACGACTAGGTCATGCAGGCATGAGGAATTTGCACACGCTTGCGAAGAAGAAGCATGTCATTGGCATTGAGAATGTCAAATTCCTCAAGGATCACTTATGCGGTGCCTGTGAAGCTGGAAAGATGACCAAGGCCAAGCATCCAACGAAGACTATCATGACTACTACTCGACCATTTGAATTGCTTCACATGGATCTCTTGGGTCCTAACCATTATTCAACAGTTTCAAATGATGCTTCTGAATATGGTTTTGTTATTGTTGATGATTACTCTTGATACACATGGGTACACATTGTTACTTACAAACATGAAGTGCAGGAAGTCTTCAAACGATTTTCCTCGAGGGCTTCAACCAACTTTGGTGTGAAGATCAAGCACATCAGAAGTGACAATGGAACTGAGTTCAAGAACTCTGGTCTCGATGACTATCTTGATGAACTTGGTATTACTCATGAGTTATCTGCTCCTTATACTCCTCAGCAGAATGGCGTCGTGGAGCGCAAGAACATGACTCTTGCTGAGATGGCTCGCACTATGCTTGATGAATACAAAATGCCTCATCATTTCTGGATTGATGCAATTGATACTGCATGCCACATCATCAACAGAGTATATCTTCACAAATTCTGCAAGAAGACTGCCTATGAACTTCTCACTGACAAGAAACCCAATGTGAGTTATTTCAAAGTCTTCGGTGCTAAATGTTGGATTAGAGATACTCATCACAACTCAAAATTTGCACCGAAATCACATGAAGGGTTTATGCTTGGTTACGGAAAGGACTCGCACACCTACAGAGTCTTCAACAACGTTCTTCACAAGGTTGTTGAAACTGTAGATGTGCGGTTCGATGAAACTAACGGCTCGCAAAGAGAGCGCCTACCTACTGTGATAGATGAACCAACACCTGATGAAACTATCAAATTCAAGGCTATTGAGGATGTCATTCCTACCGAAGAATCTGCCGAAGAATTCATTCCAGAACCCGATGAACGTCGAGCTAATGCACCTGAGGAAAATGCTGAAGAAAATGGTGCTGAAGAAAATGCTGATCAAATTCCTCGACGACAACCAGCTCATCCTCGCGTTGCAAAAGAAGTGGAGATTGAGAAAATCATCAGCGACATCAATATACCAGGTCCTCTCACATGCTCAAAAGCTTCACATTTATCTAACTTTTGTGGGCACTTTGCTTTTGTCTCTATCACAGAGCCCACTAAGGTAGATGAAGCATTTCTGGAGCCTGAGTGGATTCAAGCTATGCAAGAAGAATTACATCAATTCGAGCTCAACAACGCATCGGAACTAGTAAAATGTCCAGATCCTCGCAAGCATAATATCATTGGCACAAAGTGGATCTACCGCAACAAGCAAGATGAAAATGGCCTTGTGGTAGGAATAAGGCACGACTTGTAGCTCAAGGCTACACACAGGTTGAAGGAATTGATTTCGATGAAACTTTTGCACCTGTTGCTAGACTTGAGGCTATTCGCATATTACTTGCTTATGCTAACCATCATGATATCATTCTATATCAAATGGATGTGAAAAGTGCATTCCTCAATGGTAAGCTTGAGGAAGAAGTATATGTTACTCAACCCCCAGGTTTTGAAGATCCAAAGAATCCTGACAAAGTCTTCAAACTCAATAAGGCCCTCTATGGCCTCAAGCAGGCCCCTCGGGCGTGGTATGATACTTTGAAGGAATTCCTCATGAAGAAAGGCTTCAAACCCAGTTCACCTGATCCTACTCTTTTCACTAAATCTTATGATGGTGAATTATTTGTGTGCCAAATATATGTTGATGATATTATCTTTGGCTGTACTGACCAACGTTATAGTGATGAATTTGCCTATATGATGAGTGAAGAATATCAAATGTCTATGATGGGAGAGTTGAAATTCTTCTTAGGTCTTCAAATTCGTGAACAGCGCAATGGCATATTCATATCTCAGGAGAAATACCTCAAGGATGTACCGAGGAAATTCGGCATGCACGATTGCAAAGGCATCAAAATTCCTATGCCCACAAGTGGCCATCTATGCATTGATGAAAATGGTATTGACTTCGATCATAAGGTATACCGCTCCATGATTGGTTCTTTATTGTACTTATGTGCATCAAGGCCAGATATAATGCTTAGTGTTTGCATGTGTGCCTGATTTCAAGCTACACCGATGGAATCACACCATAAGGCTGTGGAACATATTCTTTGATATCTAGCTCACACACCAACACTTGGATTATGGTACCCCAAGGGCTCGGCTTTTGATCTCATTGGATATTCAGACTCTGACTATGCTGGTGATCGTGTGGACTGCAAGTCAACATCTGGTACATGTCATTTCCTCGGAAGATCTTTGGTCTGTTGGTCCTCGAAGAAACAAAACTGCGTATCACTGTCTACTGTTGAAGCTGGGTATATTGCTGTTGGCTCTTGCTGTGCTCAATTGTTATGGATGAAGAAACCTCTCAAGGACTATGACGACAACGTGAAGAATGTGCCTCTCTTCTGTGACAATGAGAGTGCCATCAAGATTGCTCACAACCCAGTTCAGCACTCGAAGACAAAGCACATTCAGTTTCGTCATCATTTTCTTTGTGATCAAGTGTTGAAAGGCGACATTTCTATTGAACATGTGAAGACTGAAGAACAGCTAGCCGATATCTTCACAAAGCCCTTGGATGAGAAGAGATTTAGCAAGTTGCGGTGTGAGCTAAATATCTTAGAATCTTCAAATGTTCTTTGAATTGGACACTCATCCTAACACTTATGCAAAATTGATGACTTAGATGTGCAACACATGAAGAAATTGTTTTTCTTCAAATCAATGAAGAATAACGCTCTAAGTGTGATTAAATTAATGAAGAATTTGATTCTCAGAACCCTACGACAGTTGTACGCGGTGTCTGAAATCATCATTCTTATACGGTGGGTCAAGCCAGCACAAAAGTTGAAAATCTTCAGTTTGAGTTTTTCTGAAATTCCTCAGTTGTTCATTTTCTTCAACTTTGCATTGTCTTCACCTTTTCCGTCTCTTTTCTTCATTGGCTATATATATGTATGAGTTTATGTCCTCTACAGCATTCACGTATTGCTATTTCTTCAAGTTGCTTTTACTACTAAGTGAATGTGATCGGACCCTTCCCCCTCTATGCTAAACTCAACCCATTCTATTCACAAATTCTTCATATGCATTCTACTTGATACCTGTTCAAAATCTTCACTGTGTCCTTGTCAGCTGAAGAAATTGCGAACGCAACGTTAAAACTTATCCTTTCCAAATTTTTCGGTTTTGCCGCTCGAATCGCTCTGCATCCCACGATAATACTTATCTACTCACCCACGATCTCACACGATCTCCACTACACAGTACGTGGGTGACACATGTCGTGCGAATGAGAAGGGTCAGGGACACGTTCGTCCAAACTCTTCGGCGAACGGTTATTCATCTCAGCTATAAATACCCCTCCCCTTCCCTCACTTCACTTTTTACTCCACTCGTTCTCACTCTCTCGCTCGAGCTTCTCCAACCCTAGCGCCGCCGCTACTTCATCGTCGCCAGTGAGGAAGAGCTTCACTGCCTCGACCTCGTCGCCGTCGTACTCGCGCCGGCCGCGGATTTCTTCACTCCGCCGCCGCCGTAGCTGTCTTCCTCTGCCAAGTTAGGGCGTGGAAGATCCTCACAGACGAACTTCACTTCTCCATCTCTCAGTTCATTGTGCTCTTCATCCAGGGTAATTAAAAGTTACTTTTAATGCCCTCTTTGTTTCGAATGTTTTCTTCAAAATTCTCAAAAGGTGTTTTCTTCTTCAAATCTTCACACACTAAACACCTCACATGTCATCTGTTCTTGATTTGATTTCTCTAAGCTATGTTTTTCTTCAAGATTCCTCAATTGTGTGGATTTTCAATCTACACAACTCTGGAACCTCAGACAAAGAACGCTTAGTCAAATTCTTCAAGACTCATCTGGTCAAATTCTTCAAACTTGTTCTTTTTACAAAACCTTCTCAGAACGCATATGACCTCTCCAAATTCCTCGCAACTATACTCTGTTCACAGGTACTCATGTACGCTGCTGAATCACTAGGTTCTCATCAACTTAACTCATTTGCAGCGCTCCTCGAAGATAAGTTGCATACTTCTTTAGTGAATTCAATTGTTCAAATTCCTCGTCTGAAAAAATGGCTGATGGAAAGAAGCCACAGAAGGGAGGAAAGAGGCCTGAGGTCAATACTGCTTTCGAGATACCTGAAGACATATATGCTGACTATTGCACTCCTGATGAGGCAAAGTTCGAAAAAAAGGACAAGAATCAGCGCAAAGTGCGCATACAAAGAATAGAGAGGAGATGGGCAAGAGAGTGGAGGGAGTACAGATATGTGACTCCCAAATACATGAAGAAATTCGCAATCAATCCTCCCCGCCCAATACCTCCATTGGCACATGGCCAAGTTGCTGATCCCACTAGCCTCAAGCGTGGTGAGGATTATCCTAATGAATGGGCTAAGCGCCAGGCCAAGTTGGCCAAACAAGATAAAGAAGCAGTGAGGAAATTTAATGAAGACTCTGCTGCTGCTGCCACTACTGAGGCCTCTGCCTCCAAGCCTAAGAAGGCCATGACAAAGAAGCCTGCTCACAAGCCAGGTGCTTCTTCTTCAATGCCCTCTCGGTCAGATTCTTCAAAGCCTTCACGGAAAATTCCTCAGACTGCTCCTGCTCCTCCTAAGTCCTCAACTGCTCCGTCAAAGTCTTCAGATGCTCCAGCAAAATCATCTGCCCCAGTGCATCTTGCCACATGTCAAAGGACTGCGGGCATATCCATTGCATCAGGAGCCTCTGCAAGTTCCTCAGCTGCTCCTAGTTCCTCAGCGATACCAAGTTCCTCAGCTGGTCCCTCGCTACTGAAGAAAAAGACCACTGCTGGACGCGGCTCTGGCCCAAGTCCTCACAAGAAACAAGTTGCTTTCCAAGTGCCGTCTAATGACGAAGCTGATGATGAAGAACTTGTTCAAATCACCAAAGACAGGCAAGAAAGGGCCGCTAGAGCCAAATGAAGCGAAGTGCCACTGCTTTTGGATCCAAAGGTGATCCTTGATTTCATTGATCTCTGGCATCAGGACCCCAACACTCCTATGCCTGACTTTAATTTGACACCTGGCCAAAGTCATATGCTGACCGCCTTCATAGGCGAAGAAAAATGGAAATTTGAAAAGGCTAGGTAGACAAAGAAAGCGTAGTACAAGAAGGAGCGCTTCCTGAAGAAGAATGTTGTCAACATGACAACTGAAGAACTTGTCAAGCTTCAGGGTGAAATCAAAACCCTCAGTGATGAATTTGATGCATATCGCGCAGACTGGATGGGCGCCAAAGTCAGATTTGTGAATTTGACTAAAGGTTTTCCTTCAAGTGTTGCTCGACAAACGCACATTAAAATTCCTCAGGCTGAAGCATCTGCTCAGTCTACTGAAGGACATGCTAGCACCGCTGAAGAACATCAGGCTGCTGAAGAAAATGAAAATACCAGGGCTGATGACTGCATTCCAGTTGCTGAAGAAATTGCCAGGGCAACCTCCAGTGTTGTGCCTGAAGAAAATGTCAGGCTGACTGAAGCTCAAAAGGCTGCGCCTGAAGAACATGAAGAAGTCAGGGTAACTGCATCAATTGTGCCTGAAGAAAAACAACCAAATTCCTCTGCTCCTCCTGCACCTACACCAACTCCAATCCTTCCATTTGCATCAGATGTGAAGAAAACAAAGGCTGCAGAGCGTGCAGCTGCGAAGAAAAGGAAGGCATCAGCTTCATCAGATTCTTCAGCCCCGAAGAAGATGAAGCCTTTGACAAGCTCAGCTGAAAATTCAATTGATGTCGTTCCAATTTCCGCCATGCCATCAAAGGAACTTATTCCTTTTGATGAAGAATTTGTGATTCCTAGTGAATCAGATGAAGATATTCCCTCTGCTGCTTCCTCAGAGCAGACAGCCGAAGAAATTGTAGTGGATGCAATCCCTTCAACCCCAATCATCTCCTCGCCTATGCCTCAGTTTACTGCTGAAGAGGACGGCGTTGAGGAATTGGAAGAACAAGACTCGGATGTGGACATTGGGAGTGCCACTCCTTTGATGAATGATGAATTTTGGGATAGTCAGCATCCTAACTCTCCTCTGTTCACGCCGCTGCAACAAATTCCTCATTCACCAGCACAAACTGTTCCCCTGGGCTCTGAAGAAACTCATCCCACTGAATCTGTTCATGAAGACATTCCAGCCACTAGTGCTGAAGAAACCGCTGCTGCTGCTGAATCTGTGAAGACTGCCACTGAAGAGGAACCAGAAATTCCTCAGACTAAAGAACCTGAGATTGCGAATCCAGAGGTTGTGATGCAATTGACTGACACTCCTCAACCCAAGCCAAAGGATCCTTTCTCAAGAAAGCATACTTTCAAGAAGGCTGATTTCTTCGGCGAGCATGTGTTCTTCACTGACTTCAATCCTTATGACTCTGCTCGCATTAGGAAGAGGCGTTTCTGGACTGCCAGTCAGGCAAATTTCTATTCCTCAGTGCTATACAATAAAGACAAAGTCTTCGATCATCAGCATATTCCTCACGTGGATATGGAATCTCTGCCGTGCTTCGTGCCAGTCCTCAGTGTTCTTCACGATGTTGGACTGTTGGGTTTCTGCACTGACATATGCGATTGGAATGAAGAACTGATCCTTCAATTCTATGCAACACTGCACATCACTGGCAATTCTGAAGATGTGAATTCATGGGTGCTGAACTGGATGATCGAAAACACTCACTACAAGGCACCAGCCTCTGAATTACTTCAGGCTCTGCCTCTCAGTCCTCCCACTGAAGCAGCACGTTGCATGTATGAAGAAACTGAACTCACTGATCACTACATGCAAGTCCTTATGAAGCCTGGTCAAGCCCCACGGACCAAATTCCCCGTGAAGGAATTGTTGTTTCTGCCACGGACTGCCTATCGCATTCTGACGAAGACATTGAGTCCAATCAAGGGCCACAACTCAAATGATGAAGAAGTCGTTGGCATCATGAAGAATCTGCTGTTCAACATCATCCATGGCGTTCCCGTCAACTTCCATGATTTCTTCATGAGGACTATGGCAAATGTTGCACTGTCCCCTTTCAGCCTGAAGCCTTATGCTCCATGGATTATGAGATTCATCAGGACAAGGTCTTCAGTGAACTACAAAGCTGACACACTGAATCATTGCAGCTACTTGCCCCCAATTGAAGTCCTCAAAAGGACATTTTCCTCAGCTAATGACAAGGGCAAGGCCACTGCTGTTTTTGATGAAAGCATTCGTCCATTGGATGGTCAATTTCGCAAAGCTGCATCTTACTCCACCAATGATGACTCTGCCACTCATGACTCTGCGCTCCCAAGGCAAATCCTCAAGGCACAGCTCCCAGGGTGATGACTGATCGTGAGCTTCTCCTCAGTCTTCATCAGAAGGTTGATCGCAACCACAAATGGGTCAAGCATCAGTTTGGTTCAATTCTTCACAACATGACCTCTACACACAATGCAGTGAAGAAAAACCATTACTACCTTCATGAAACCCTCAACCGCACCTGGGCTGTTCTGTCTCATCTGTATGGCGAAGAAGATCTGAAGAAAATGGGTCTCAAGGATGACTTTGACTGGTCTGCTCCTCCTCCGGAGAAATACAAGAAGGTCAAGGTTCCTCCCTTGATGGCCAGCTCCTATTCTTCATCGCGCGAAACCGACGAGTATGAAGACTTGGACAACACTGCGGCAGGCCCTATTTCAACCATCGACCCCAACAACGTTGGCGCTCGTTCATCGTCTTGAGTTTCTTCAGGGGCGTTAGTCCTCAGTTTCGATCCTTTTGGTCATTCGATGACAAAGGGGGAGAAATTTGAGTTAGTCTTCGGGTCTATATGTATGGGCGTTTTTTTGCTAAGTTACAACTCTCGTTCTTCTGATGACTTTGTGGATCGAGTTGTAAACTTAAACTCTATGGTGACCTGACACTTTTGCTGTGGTGTTTCTGCATGCTTATTCCTCATTAATGTTTATGCACGCATGCTGAATTACATCAGTCACCATATTTCATCATGCATTTCAAATTCTTCATATTATATGTCAAATGCGTGTATGAATTACAAGATATAGGGGGAGATCTCCATGATTCTACTCTTCAAGTGTGCTTTGCTTCAAAAGCAAATTCCTCAATATGCACATCTTCAGGGGGAGTTCTTCTATACCTTGCAATCAAATTCCTCAATTTCAGTATTTACACTTTTTATGTTTATCCCCGTTGAAAACTTAACCTATATTGTCATCAATCACCAAAAAGGGGGAGATTGTAAGTGCATCTAGTGCCCCTTAGTGATTTTGGTGTATTGAAGACTTATAGGTTAAGGGACTAATGTGTTTATGAGTGTACACAGGTCAATAAGTCTATGAGGAGTTTGATATTTACAGAGAATGTCGACCCCTAAAAATGAAGTTCTTCGACTGAAGACTTTGGAATTCTGAAGACTTTATGAAGACTTTGAAAGTGAAGAAATTGGTGTAACCTTGAAGACTTGGTATTCATTTAAGGAACATGAAGCGTGAAGACTTCTGCTTTCGTAGTTTCATTTTATCCTTCTTGAGTCATAGGAAACACCATACTGTTAAAGGGGGTCAAGGAAATACTAAGGAAAAAATTTCCATGTGATGCTCAACTCAAAATCCTACACCTACCAATCCCTTCGAGTGAAGCCATTGGAAATCTGATACGTCCAAAACGTATCTATAATTTCTGCTTGCTCCATGCCACTTTTGGGTGATATTGCTATGATATTCATACACTTCCATACACTTTTGATCATATTTGGACTAACCTACTAATCCAGTGCACCCCGGTGCCAGTTTCTGTTTTCGGCTGTTTTTGTATTTCAGGTTTTCACGTTACGAGAACTGCCAGGAAAAATCCAGAAAAATTATATAAAAAATCAGCATTCCAGAACCTACCT
>LR738715.1:60759231-60774807 GCA_902687465.1 Secale cereale
GGGGGGGGGGGGGGGGGGGGGGGGGCACCAGGGCTCCAGGCGCCATGGCGGCGCGCCCCCCCTGGGCCGCGCCGGGGGGGCGCCTGGGCCCCCCGAGCCCCGTCTGGTGCCCCCCTTCGGCATATATTTAGAGCGTCCTTCGAAACCCTCGGGACGGGAACTCTTTTTTGCGATCTCATCTCTGTTCCGCCGCCGCCGCCGCTTCCAAGATCGGGAGCACCAGGAGAACTCTTCCCGGCACCCTGCCGGAGGGGAGGATCACCATCGGGAGCCTCTCCACCACCATGGACGCCTCCCGGATGAGTTGTGAGTAGTCTCCCTTGGACCATGAGTCCATGACCAGTAGCTATGTGATGTTCTCCTCCCGTTCTTGTGCTTCACTAATTAGTCCTCATGAGCTGCCCTACATGATCGAGGCACATATGTAATCCTTATGCTGTTGCTATAATGAGTTTGCTGGGATCCGATGGATTATGAGATTATGTTTAGATTTTTCTTGAGTAATATATTTGATCTACCTCTTTTATATTTATGTTCATAAGTAATTCTTGCATGTTCTCCGTTGTTATTTATTGCTTTGGCCAAGTAATACGTAGTGACTCCAAGAGGGAACGTTATGCTTGATTGTGGGTTCATGCCCCTCGATGACTAGCTTGAGTGACAGAAACATGAGTCTAGGGGATGTGCTGTTGCCACAAGGGGGGAAACAACGGTGCTTGTGCCCGCGGGTGCAAGGATTGTTTACTTTACGCAAAGTTCTTTTAATGCAGTTGTCTGTTGCTTTGAGTTTACACTATGGGTGGGGCTCGCAACTTAATACCAGCGAGATGTTCTGGATAGATATCTCAAGGTGGATGATTAGTAGTAGATATTGATGGATTTCGGTCTACTTACTTTGGCGTACCGCCCATGCTTTGAACCTCAACCTTTCTTGCAATGTAGTCAGCATTGGTTTGCGTTCGTGGTCCTGTCAATTGCCCAGCTGTAATTCGTTTACCTCACATAGCTGTTTTATCGTCTTTTGGGAGAGAGACATCACTAGTGAACATCATGAGACTCCGGTATATATTACCATCATTGATCACATCCGCTATTTACTTTTCGCTATTATTTACTATTGCAAACATTATCTATCACTACTATCATTTGCGTTTAATCCTTTGTGAACTACAAGGCCGGAGGGATTGACAACCTCTCTGTACTCGTTGGGAGCAAAGTTATTTGTATCTGTGTGTAGGTCCACGTTGATTGCTAATCCGTGCCGTTAGCAGTTGACACCTACTTGTTGAACCTAGGAGTCTCTGGGGATTCGATCCTTGGCATCTTTGCTAAGGGAAAAAACTTCCACAACACTGCATCTTACACCTTCCACTTGGGGTAACCAACGAGGGGTTAGAGGCCCATCAAGGAGTATTTTCTGGCACCGTTGCCGGGGACTCCACTCTTCTGGATAGGGGAGTTGCACGCTATCTTTTACCTTTGCTTTTAGTCTTGTTAGTTTACCTTTCAGTTTTCTTTATGTCTTTTCACCAGTTATGCTTATGGACAACCTTGTTATTGGATCGTTGCTTGCGGGAAGACGCCCCACACCTGTGGTGGTTGCTCCTCCCCCTACTGAAATTGTGCCCTATAAAATACCAGCTGGTATTATCAATTATATCTTGGCTAATCGTTATGCAGGAGACAGACATCCCGGTGAACACTTGCTATATCTGTCACAATTTTGTTCATTATTTAAGCTTGCAGGTGTATCAAGGGAGTTTGTCATGAGGAAATTGTTCGCCGTATCACTTATAGATAAGGCTTCAGATTGGTATAAGCTTCTCGATAACTCGCACTTGCTTGATTGGCAAGAGCTTATGTCTCTCTTTTATACTAAGTTTTATCCTCTTCATGATGCTTATGTGGAGAGTAAGAGTACCTTTTTGCATGTGGATCATGGTAACAATGCTTTATGCGATGCTTATATTGTTGAGTTTATTCGTGATCCCACTAAAAATTATTATGAGAAGGGAACATATGCTTATAGATATTTCAATAATATTAAGTTCCCTCTCTTTATGTTGAAGGTTTTGAAGCTGCACTTGTTTTGTCTTCCTATGCTTATTGATTTGTGCTTCAATGAATTATTCTATTGCAATATTCCTATGCATAGGAAGCATGTTAGGCTTAAATGTGTTTGGTATTTGCTTCTTGATGCTCTCTTTTGTTCTTCTTCCTACGAGAGCATCATTAAAGTCTTAAGCCTATCTTTATGGCTATAAAGAAAGAGCTCTAGGGAGACAACCCTTGTTATCTTTACTTTCAGTTTGTTCTTTCAGTTTTTAGTGGTCTTGATGTTGTTACTACAGTAGCATCATCATTGTATCTTTGCTTTTCATATTTGTGCCAAGTATAGCCTCTGATTGCTAGAAAGTTCAAAAGTTGTGAGGTGCTGTCCAGGAAACAGATTCTGTCCTTGGATAGAAAAATTCGTATAAAATCACCAGATCATCTTTTTGGTCTGAATTTTTTCGACAGCGTTCTCTATATAATTGTCTTTCGTGCGTCTGTTCTGAGTTTTTTGATTTGAGTTGCAGAAGTGCCCCGAACAAATCAATTACTACCTGCTGTTCTGTTTTTCACAGATTCTGTCCTGTTTTGCCTTTCCTTCATTTTGCAAATCAAGAGCTTGCTTTTTCTTTGCAAAAACCTTTTGGCAATCTTGAGAAACAGTAGAACTTCAAAAATATCTTTATTTCCAGCAAGGTGCAATTATTTTATTTAGGGTACTAACCTCGCTAATCAGATTATAATGAGTTATGTATGAAGGGAGTTTTCAAGTGTGCGAGGGAAGATGATAAAAAGATTCAGGAGTGTCAAGCGCTCAAGCTTGGGGATGCCCCCGTGCACCCCCAAGAAATATTCAAGGAGACTCAAGCGTCTAAGCTTGGGGATGCCCCCGTGCATCCCCTTCTCCATCAACATTATCAGTTCGTCTTTCGTTCCACTATATTTTTATCACTTCATGTGTTAAGTGCTATGCTTGGAGTGTCTTGCTTTTAGTTTTCTTTTTATTTTTTCATAACGAGTCGGAACTCAGCGTTCTTTATGTGGGAGAGAAACACACTCCACTTCTACCTAGAACATAACATAGAATTTTCATGTCTATCTTTGCTGTGTGTGTTCTTCGTCTTTTAAATAGCTACTATCATGCTCTGCTCTTAGTATCCATGCTTATCTTTTCAAAGAGCTTTTGTTTAGTTGGTTGCTTGAACTCTCTTTAATTATCATGCTTACCTTATTAAGAGAGTTTGCTTCCGTTGCATTGGTTGATATGTCTATGATAAAGATGCTACGTGCATAATGGCACTTAGTAGTTCAGGTTTTCTTATGGTTAGTCTCAAATAGCTGGGGGATTCCCAATGTGTTATTGGAGTACCAACTTGATTTGTTTGCCAATGATGTGGTATGGTTTAGTAATATCTTCCTTCGAGAATTTATTTTGATTGACTTGGCGTATGCTCACGCATATTTAAGACTGTAAAGAAAGTCTGTCAAGCCTTGATGATCTTTTATTTCTGAGTAGCGATATAATTTCCATGCCTGATTCAATATTGCTTTGTCGCTCTGCATGATTATGACCGTCATTGCTCTCTTAGTTGGTCGCTCCTAGTCTTTTGCTAACCTCCACCTGTACTAAGCAGACTAACTTTGCAATACATAGCTCATGGGAAAGTAGCTTAAAAACTATTGTGGTAAAGAATATGTTGCCTATGTATCTTATTTCTTATAAGTTGCTTGCTGAGCGGTAACCATGTTTCTGGGGACGCCATCAACTGTCACACTTTTGTTGAATATCATGTGAGTTGCTATGCATGTTCGTCTTGTCTGAAGTAAGGGTAATTTGCCATGGGTTGAATGAGTATGCATATTGTTAGAGAAGAACATTGGGCCGCCAACCAAAGCCATGTATCATGGTGGAAGTTTTAGCTTGGACATTAATCCTCAATCTCTTATGAGAGTATGCTTATGCATTAAAGAGGAGTCCATCATCTATTTTCTATGTTGTCCCAGTATGGATGTCCTCAAGTTGAGATCTATCAAAAACGAGAAATCAAATGCGATTTATCTCCTTGGACCTTTGTACAGGTGGCATAGAGGTACCCCTTTGTGACACTTGGTTGAAACATATGTAATGCAATGATAACCCATGGAAATCCGAGCTAATTAGGACAAGGTGCGAGCACTATTGGTATTCGATGCATGAGGCTTGCAACTTATAGGATGTCTTATGCATGACACATATGAAGTACTACTACCGTTGACAAAATTGCTTCTATGTTTTCAAAATAAAAAGCTCTAGCACATAACCATTCTTTTACTTTTATGTTGAGTCTCCACCTCCTTTTAAAAGCACCAACTACTGAGAGCATGATTGTCATTCTGAGTGTAATGTGCATTGTCCCAAAGTAGCATTGTCTTTTGCATGATTGTGATATCATTATTTCTGAAATCATTGTATCTAGTCATCACTTAAACCTTGAAGGTGCCCCTGCATTTATGTTTTGCTTCACTAAAGGGGGCAAGCTAGATATCACTTTATCATATTTGCACATCATGTTCATTGCAAATCTATTTGATGCTTCAATGTCATGTTGTAAAACTTTCAGTCATTTGTGATTTTCTCATGAGGCAACTTAATTACTATGGAATCATTGTCTCAGTAAGCTTTTGTCATATGACTATGAATAAGTCCTATATGGTTAATAGCATGTCACCACAGAAATTATTCTTGTTATCATTTACCTACTCGAGGACGAGCAGGAATTAAGCTTGGGGATGTTGATACGTCCAAAACGTATCTATAATTTCTGCTTGCTCCATGCCACTTTTGGGTGATATTGCTATGATATTCATACACTTCCATACACTTTTGATCATATTTGGACTAATCTACTAATCCAGTGCACCCCGGTGCCAGTTTTTGTTTTCGGCTGTTTTTGTATTTCAGGTTTTCACGTTACGAGAACTGCCAGGAAAAATCCAGAAAAATTATATAAAAAATCAGCGTTCCAGAACCTACCTTGCGCCCGAAGGACAGCCGGGGGAGCCACCAGGGCTCCAGGCGCCTTGGTGGCGCCCCCCCTGGGCCGCGCCGGGGGGGCGCCTGGGCCCCCCGAGCCCCGTCTGGTGCCCCCCTTCGGCATATATTTAGAGCGTCCTTCGAAACCCTCGGGACGAGAACTCTTTTTCGCGATCTCATCTCTATTCCGCCGCCGCCGCCGCTTCCAAGATCGGGAGCACCAGGAGAACTCTTCCCGGCACCCTGCCGGAGGGGAGGATCTCCATCGGGAGCCTCTCCACCACCATGGACGCCTCCCGGATGAGTTGTGAGTAGTCTCCCTTGGACCATGAGTCCATGACCAGTAGCTATGTGATGTTCTCCTCCCGTTCTTGTGCTTCACTAATTAGTCCTCGTGAGCTGCCCTACATGATCGAGGCACATATGTAATCCTTATGCTGTTGCTATGATTAGTTTGCTGGGATCCGATGGATTATGAGATTATGTTCAGATTGTTCTTGAGTAATATATTTGATCTACCTCTTTTATATTTATGTTCATAAGTAATTCTGGCATGTTCTCCGTTGTTATTTATTGCTTTGGCCAAGTAATACGTAGTGACTCCAAGAGGGAACGTTATGCTTGATTGTGGGTTCATGCCCCTCGATGACTAGCTTGAGTGACAGAAACATGAGTCTAGGGGATGTGCTGTTGCCACAAGGGGGAAAACAACGGTGCTTGTGCCCGCGGGTGCAAGGATTGTTTACTTTACGCAAAGTTCTTTTAATGCAGTTGTGTGTTGCTTTGAGTTTACACTATGGGTGGGGCTCGCAACTTAATACCAGCGAGATGTTCTGGATAGATATCTCAAGGTGGATGATTAGTAGTAGATATTGATGGATTTCGGTCTACTTACTTTGGCGTACCGCCCATGCTTTGAACCTCAACCTTTCTTGCAATGTAGTCAGCATTGGTTTGCGTTCGTGGTCCTGTCAATTGCCGAGCTGTAATTCGTTTACCTCACATAGCTGTTTTATCGTCTTTTGGGAGAGAGACATCACTAGTGAACATCATGAGACTCCGGTCTATATTACCATCATTGATCACATCCGCTATTTACTTTTCGCTATTATTTACTATTGCAAACATTATCTATTACTACTATCATTTGCGTTTAATCCTTTGTGAACTACAAGGCCGGAGGGATTGTCAACCTCTCTGTACTCGTTGGGAGCAAAGTTATTTGTATCTGTGTGCAGGTCCACGTTGATTGCTAATCCGCGCCGTTAGCAGTTGACACCTACTTGTTGAACCTAGGAGTCTCTGGGGATTCGATCCTTGACATCTTTGCTAAGGGAAAAACTTCCACAACACTGCATCTTACACCTTCCACTTGGGGTAACCAACGAGGGGTTAGAGGCCCATCAAAATCTCATACAGTTCAGTCATATTCTTCAGTGACAGAGACGAAGCTCTTCTGGTCTTTGAGGAATTTGTTCTGACTGAGGAGATAGGAATTCGCCAGTGCGGATTGCCTACACAGTGAGGAACATGATAGCTCTGAGGAATTTGATACTCAAATTTCCGACCGTTGCTGTGCTATGCGCCAGCTGTCCCAATATATCTACCTACCTAACGGTCATATCATTAAAGGGCATGATACGTCTCCAACGCATCTATAATTTTTTATTGTTCCATGCTATTATTTATGATGTCTTGGATGTTTAATGGGTTTGTCATACACTTTTATATCATTTTTGGGACTTACCTACTAACCCAAAGGCCCAGTCCAGATTGCTGTTTTTTGCCTGTTTCACGGTTTTGCAGAGAAGGAATAACTAACGGAGTCCAAACGGAATGAAACCTTCGGGACAGATATTTTTTGAGAAAATCACGCACGGGAGACTTGAGAACCACGGAGTAGGGGCCACGAGGTGGGGGGCGCGCCCCCTTCCCAGGGTGCGCCCCCTGCCTCGTGGGCCCCTCATGAGTCCCCCGGTGTGCTCCTTCCTCCTATATAAGCCTACGTACCCCGAAACCATCAGCAACAGAGAGAAAACCCTAATTCCACCGCCGTAACCTTATGTTCCCATGAGATCCCATCTTGGAGCCTGTTCTGGAGCTCCGCCGGAGGGAGGATCCATCACGGAGTGCTTCTACATCATCATCATCATCGCCCTCACCATGAGTTGTGAGTAGTTTACCACAGACCTTCTGGTCCATAGCTAGTATCTAGATGGCTTCTTCTCTCTCTCTCTCTGGATCTCAATACAAAGTTCTCCTCGGTCTTCGAGGAGATTTATTCGATGTAATCTCTTTTTGCGGTGTGTTTGCCGAGCTCCGATGAATTGTGGGTTTATGATCAAGATTATCTATGAGACATATTTGGTTCTTTTCTGAAATCTTTATGTGTGCTCATAATATCCTTGCAAGTCTCTTCGAATTATTGGTTTGGTTTAGCCTACTAGATCTATAGTTCTTGCAATGGGAGAAGTGCTTGGCTTTGGGTTCAATCTTGCGGTGTCCTTTCCCAGTGACAGTAGGGGCAGCAAGGCACGTATTGTATTGTTGCCATCGAGGATAAAAAGATGGGGTTTATATCATATTGCTTGTGTTTATCCCTCTACATCATGTCATCTTGCTTAAGGCGTTACCCTCTTCTTATGAACTCAATACACTAGATGCATGCTGGATAGCGATCGATGTGTGGAGTAATAGTAGTAGATGCAGGCATGAGTCGGTCTACTTGTCTCAGATGTGATGCCTATATACAATGATCATGACTAGATAGTCTCATAATTATTCGCTTTTCTATCAATTGCTCAACAGTAATTTGTTTACTCGACGTAGAATATCGCTATCATGAGAGAAGCCACTAGAGAACACTATGGCCCCCGGGTCTATTCTCAACATATCAATCTACATCTACTTTACTTTTTCCACTTTTACTTTCTGTTCTTATAAACAAAAATACCAAAAATATAAACTATCATCTCTATGAGATCTCACTTTCGTAAGTGACAGTAAAGGGATTGACAACCCCTTATCGCGTTGGCTGCGAAGTTCTTATTTGTTTGTGCAGGTGCGAGGGACTTGCGCGTGGTCTCCTACTGGATTGATACCTTGGTCCTCAAAAACTGAGGGAAATACTTACGCTACTGTGATGCATCTCCCTTTCCTCTTCGAGGGAATACAACGCAAGCTCGAGAAGTAGCAAGAAGAATTTCTGGTGCCGTTGTCGGGGAGGCTTACGCAAAAGTCATATACCAAGTACCTATCACAAACCCTTATCCTTTGCATTACATTTTTGCCTCTCGTTTTCCTCTCCCCCACTTCACCCTTGCCGTTTTATTTGCCCTTCTTCTGCCGTGTGTTTATCGTTCGCTTGCTTCTTGTTTGCTTGTGTGTGTTGGATTGCTTGCTTGTCACTATGGCTCAGAACAATACCAAATTGTGTGACTTCTCCAATACCAACAATAATGATTTTATTAGCACTCCGATTGCTCCTATTACCGATGCTGAATCTTGTGAGATCAATGCTGCTTTGTTGAATCTTTCTATGAAAGATCAATTCTCCGGCCTTCCTAGTGAAGATACCGCTACCCATCTGAACAACGTTGTTGATTTGTGTGATATGCAAAAGAAAAGGGATACGTATAACGATATTGTTAAATTGAAGTTATTTCCGTTTTCACTTAGAGGTCGTGCTAAAACTTGGTTTTCCTCTTTGCCTAGAAATAGTATTGATTCGTGGAATAAGTGCAAAGATGCTTTTATCTCTAAGTATTTCCCTCCTGCTAAGATCATCTCTCTTAGAAACGATATTATGAACTTTAAGAAACTAGATCATGAGCATGTTGCACAAGCTTGGGAGATAATGAAACTAATGATACGTAATTGCCCTACAAATGGTTTGAATCTATGGATGATTATTCGGAACTTTTGTGCTGGCTTGAATTTTGCTTCTAGAAATCTTTTAGACTCGGCCGCAGGAGGCACTTTCATGGAAACTACCTTAGGAGAAGCTACCAAACTCCTAGATAATAGTATGGTTAATTATTCTCATTGGCACACCGAAAGATCTACTAGTAAAAAAGTGCATGCTATTGAAGAAATTAGTGTTTTGAGTGGAAAGATGGATGAACTTATGAAACTATTTGCTGCTAAGAGTGCTTCTTCTGATCCTAATGATATGCCTTTGTCCACTTTGATTGAAAATAACAATGAATCTTTGGATGTGAATTTTGTTGGTAGGAATTATTTTGGTAACAATGCTTATAGAGGAAATTTTAATACTAGGCCTTTTCCTATTAATTCCTCTAATAATTTTGGTAATTCCTACAACAACTCTTATGGAAAGATGCCCTCTGAATTTGAAACTAGTGTTAAGGAGTTTATGATCTCGCAAAAGAATTTCAATGCTATGCTTGAAGAGAAATTGCTTAAGATTGATGAATTGGCTAGAAGTGTGGATAGAATTACTCTTGATGTTGATTCTTTGAAACTTAGATCTATCCCACCTAAGCATGATATCAATGAGTCTCTCAAAGCCATGAGAATTTCTATTGATGAATGCAAAGAAAGAACCGCTAGGATGCGTGCTAAAAGAGAGAATTATATTAAAGCGTGTTTGATGAAGATAGGATTGGAGATGATTCTGCTTTAAGGTGTCCCAATGATTTAGAGTTTTTAGATCTTGATGCTAAAATTGTTAAAAGTGGGAGTGAAGAGATTAAAACTTTGCATAGGGATGAACCCACTACTTTGGATTTCAAGGGATTCAATTATCATAATTGCTCTCTGATTGATTGTATTTCCTTGTTGCAATCCGTACTAAATTCTCTGCATGCTTATTGTCAAAATAAAGCTTTCACCAAACACATAGTTGATGCTTTGATGCAATCTTATGAAGAAAAACTTGAGTTAGAAGTTTCTATCCCTAGAAAGCTTTATGATGAGTGGGAACCTACTATCAAAATAAAAATTAAAGATCATGAATGCTATGCTTTGTGTGATTTGGGTGCAAGTGTCTCCACTATCCCAAAAACTTTGTGTGATTTGCTAGGGTTCCATGAGCTTGCTGATACGTCCAAAACGTATCTATAATTTCTGCTTGCTCTATGTCACTTTTGGGTGATATTGCTATGATATTCATACACTTCCATACACTTTTGATCATATTTGGACTAACCTACTAATCCAGTGCACCCTGATACGTCCAAAACGTATCTATAATTTCTGCTTGCTCCATGCCACTTTTGGGTAATATTGCTATGATATTCATACACTTCCATACACTTTTGATCATATTTGGACTAACCTACTAATCTAGTGCACCCCGGTGCCAGTTTCTGTTTTCGGCTGTTTTTGTATTTCAGGTTTTCACGTTACGAGAACTGCCAGGAAAAATCCAGAAAAATTATATAAAAAATCAGCGTTCCAGAACCTACCTTGCGCCCGAAGGACAGCCGGGGGGGCCACCAGGGCTCCAGGCGCCCTGGCGGCGCGCCCCCCCCGGGCCGCGCCGGGGGGGTGCCTGGGCCCCCCGAGCCCCGTCTGGTGCCCCCCTTCGGCATATATTTAGAGCGTCCTTCGAAACCCTCGGGACGGGAACTCTTTTTCGCGATCTCATCTCTGTTCCGCCGCCGCCGCTTCCAAGATCGGGAGCACCAGGAGAACTCTTCCCGGCACCCTGCCGGAGGGGAGGATCACCATCGGGAGCCTCTCCACCACCATGGACGCCTCCCGGATGAGTTGTGAGTAGTCTCCCTTGGACCATGAGTCCATGACCAGTAGCTATGTGATGTTCTCCTCCCGTTCTTGTGCTTCACTAATTAGTCCTCGTGAGCTGCCCTACATGATCGAGGCACATATGTAATCCTTATGCTGTTGCTATGATGAGTTTGCTGGGATCCGATGGATTATGAGATTATGTTCAGATTGTTCTTGAGTAATATATTTGATCTACCTCTTTTATATTTATGTTCATAAGTAATTCTTGCATGTTCTCCGTTGTTATTTATTGCTTTGGCCAAGTAATACGTAGTGACTCCAAGAGGGAACGTTATGCTCGATTGTGGGTTCATGCCCCTCGATGACTAGCTTGAGTGACAGAAACATGAGTCTAGGGGATGTGCTGTTGCCACAAGGGGGAAAACAACGGTGCTTGTGTCCGCGGGTGCAAGGATTGTTTACTTTACGCAAAGTTCTTTTAATGCAGTTGTCTGTTGCATTGAGTTTACACTATGGGTGGGACTTGCAACTTAATACCAGCGAGTTTTTCTGGATAGATATCTCAAGGTGGATGATTAGTAGTAGATATTGATGGATTTCGGTCTACTTACTTTGGCGTACCGCCCATGCTTTGAGCCTCAACCTTTCTTGCAATGTAATTAGCATTGGTTTGCGTTTGTGGTCCTGTCAATTGCCCAGCTGTAATTCGTTTACCTCACATAGCTGTTTTATCGTCTTTTGGGAGAGAGACATCACTAGTGAACATCATGAGACTCCGGTCCATATTACCATCATTGATCACATCCGCTATTTACTTTTTGCTTTTATTTACTATTGCAAACATTATCTATCACTATTATCATTTGCGTTTAATCCTTTGTGAACTACAAGGCCGGAGGGATTGACAACCTCTCTGTACTCGTTGGGAGCAAAGTTATTTGTATCTGTGTGCAGGTCCACGTTGATTGCTAATCCGCGCCGTTAGCAGTTGACACCTACTTGTTAAACCTATGAGTCTCTGGGGATTCGATCCTTGGCATCTTTGCTAAGGGAAAAAACTTCCACAATACTGCATCTTACACCTTCCACTTGGGGTAACCAACGAGGGGTTAGAGGCCCATCAAGGAGTATTTTCTGGCGCCGTTGCCGGGGACTCCACTCTTCAGGATAGGGGAGTTGCACGCTATCTTTTACCTTTGCTTTTAGTCTTGTTAGTTTACCTTTCAGTTTTCTTTATGTCTTTTCACCAGTTATGCTTATGGACAACCTTGTTATTGGATCGTTGCTTGCGGGAAGACGCCCCACACCTGTGGTGGTTGCTCCTCCCCCTACTGAAATTGTGCCCTATAAAATACCAGCTGGTATTATCAATTATATCTTGGGTAATCGTTATGCAGGAGACAGACATCGCGGTGAACCCTTGCTATATCTGTCACAATTATGTTCATTATTTAAGCTTGCAGGTGTATCAAGGGAGTTTGACATGAGGAAATTGTTCGCCGTATCACTTATAGATAAGGCTTCAGATTGGTATAAGCTTCTCGATAACTCGCACTTGCTTGATTGGCAAGAGCTTATGTCTCTCTTTTATACTAAGTTTTATCCTCTTCATGATGCTTATGTGGAGAGTAAGAGTACCTTTTTGCATGTGGATCATGGTAACAATGCTTTATGTGATGCTTATATTGTTGAGTTTATTCGTGATCCCACTAAAAATTATTATGAGAAGGGAACATATGCTTATAGATATTTCAAATATATTAAGTTCCCTCTCTTTATGTTGAAGGTTTTGAAGCTGCACTTGTTTTGTCTTCCTATGCTTATTGATTTGTGCTTCAATGAATTATTCTATTGCAATATTCCTATGCATAGGAAGCATGTTAGGCTTAAATGTGTTTGGTATTTGCTTCTTGATGCTCTCTTTTGTTCTTCTTCCTACGAGAGCATCATTAAAGTCTTAAGCCTATCTTTATGGCTATAAAGAAAGAGCTCTAGGGAGACAACCCTTGTTATCTTTACTTTCAGTTTGTTCTTTCAGTTTTTAGTGGTCTTGATGTTGTTACTACAGTAGCATCATCATTGTATCTTTGCTTTTCATATTTGTGCCAAGTATAGCCTCTGATTGCTAGAAAGTTCAAAAGTTGTGAGGTGCTGTCCAGGAAACAGATTCTGTCCTTGGATAGAAAAATTCGTATAAAATCACCAGATCATCTTTTTGGTCTGAATTTTTTCGAAAGCGTTCTCTATATAATTGTCTTTCGTGCGTCTGTTCTGAGTTTTTTGATTTGAGTTGCAGAAGTGCCCCGAACAAATCAATTACTACCTGCTGTTATGTTTTTCACAGATTCTGTCCTGTTTTGCCTTTCCTTCATTTTGCAAACCAAGAGCTTGCTTTTTCTTTGCAAAAACCTTTTGGCAATCTTGAGAAACAGTAGAACTTCAAGAATATCTTTATTTCCAGCAAGGTGTAATTATTTTATTAAGGGTACTAACCTCGCTAATCAGATTACGATGAGTTATGTATGAAGGGAGTTTTCAAGTGTGCGAGGGAAGATGATAAAAAGATTCAGGAGTGTCAAGCGCTCAAGCTTGGGGATGCCCCCGTGCACCCCCAAGAAATATTCAAGGAGACTCAAGCGTCTAAGCTTGGGGATGCCCCCGTGCATCCCCTTCTCCATCAACATTATCAGTTCGTCTTTCGTTTCGCTATATTTTTATCACTTCATGTGTTATGTGCTATGCTTGGAGCGTCTTGCTTTTAGTTTTCTTTTTAGTTTTTCATAACGAGTCGGAACTCAGCTTTCTTTATGTGGGAGAGAAACACGCTCCACTTCTACCTAGAACATAACATAGAATTTTCATGTATATCTTTGTTGTGTGTGTTCTTTGTCTTTTAATAGCTACTATCATGCTCTGCTCTTAGTATTCATGCTTATCTTTTCAAAGAGCTTTTGTTTAGTTGGTTGCTTGAACTCTCTTTAATTATCATGCTTATCTAATTAAGAGAGTTTAATTCCGTTGCATTGGTTAATATGTCTATGATAAAGATGCTACGTGCATAATGGTGCTTAGTAGTTCAGGTTTCTTATGGTTAGTCTCAAATAGCTGGGGGATTCCCAATGTGTCATTGGAGTACCAACTTGATTTGTTGGCCGATGATGTGGTATGGTTTAGTAATATCTTCCTTCAAGTATTTATTTTGATTGACTTGGCGTATGCTCACGCATATTTAAGACTGTAAAGAAAGTCTGTCAAGCCTTGATGATCTTTTATTTCTGAGTAGCGATATAACTTCCATGCCTGATTCAATATTGCTTTGTCACTCTGCATGATTATGACCGTCATTGCTCTCTTAGTTGGTCGCTCCCATTCTTTTGCTAACCTCCACCTATACTAAGCAGACTAACCTTGCAATACATAGCTCATGGGAAAGTAGCTTAAAAAACTATTGTGGTAAAGAATATGTAGCCTATGTATCTTATTTCTTATAAGTTGCTTGCTGAGCGGTAACCATGTTTCTGGGGACGCCATCAACTGTCACACTTTTGTTGAATATCATGTGAGTTGCTATGCATGTTCGTCTTGTCTGAAGTAAGGGTGATTTGCCATGGGTTGATTGAGTATGCATATTGTTAGAGAAGAACATTGGGCCGCCAACCAAAGCCATGTATCATGGTGGAAGTTTTAGCTTGGACATTAATCCTCAATCTCTTATGAGAATATGCTTATGCATTAAAGAGGAGTCCATCATCTATTTTCTATGTTGTCCCGGTATGGATGTCCTCAAGTTGAGATCTATCAAAAAGGAGAAATCAAATGCGATTTATCTCCTTGGACCTTTGTACAGGTGGCATAGAGGTACCCCTTTGTGACACTTGGTTGAAATATATGTAATGCAATGATAACCCATGGAAATCCGAGCTAATTAGGACAAGGTGCGAGCACTATTGGTATTCGATGCATGAGGCTTGCAACTTATAGGATGTCTTATGCATGACACATATGAAGTACTACTACCGTTGACAAAATTGCTTCTATGTTTTCAAAATAAAAAGCTCTAGCACATAACCATTCTTTTACTTTTATGTTGAGTCTCCACCTTCTTTTAAAAGCACCAACTACTGAGAGCATGATTGTCATTCTGAGTGTAATGTGCATTGTCCCAAAGTAGCATTGTCTTTTGCATGACTGTGATATCGTTTATTTTGAAATCATTGTATCTAGTCATCACTTAAACCTTGAAGGTGCCCCTGCATTTATGTTTTGCTTCACTAAAGGGGGCAAGCTAGATATCACTTTATCATATTTGCACATCATGTTCATTGCAAATCTATTTGATGCTTCAATGTCATGTTGTAAAACTTTCAGTCATTTGTGATTTTCTCATGAGGCAACTTAATTACTATAGAATCATTGTCTCAGTAAGCTTTTGTCATATGACTATGAAAGTCCTATATGGTTAATAGCATGTCACCACAGAAATTATTCTTGTTATCATTTACCTACTCGAGGACGAGCAGGAATTAAGCTTGGGGATGTTGATACGTCCAAAACTTATCTATAATTTCTGCTTGCTCCAAGCCACTTTTGGGTGATATTGCTATGATATTCATACACTTCCATACACTTTTGATCATATTTGGTCTAACCTACTAGTCCAGTGCACCCCGGTGCCAGTTTCTGTTTTCGGCTGTTTTTGTATTTCAGGTTTTCACGTTACGAGAACTGCCAGGAAAAATCAAGAATAATTATATAAAAAATCAGCGTTCCAGAACCTACCTTGCGCCTGAAGGACAGCC
>LR738715.1:60776541-60831796 GCA_902687465.1 Secale cereale
GGGGGGGCACCAGGGCTCCAGGCGCCCTGGCGGCGCGCCCCCCCTGGGCCGCGCCGGGGTGGCGCCTGGGCCCCCCGAGCCCCGTCTGGTGCCCCCCTTCGGCATATATTTAGAGCGTCCTTCGAAACCCTCGGAACGGGAACTCTTTTTCGCGATCTCATCTCTGTTCCGCCGCCGCCGCCGCTTCCAAGATCGGGAGCAACAGGAGAACTCTTCCCGGCACCCTGCCGGAGGGGAGGATCACCATCGGGAGCCTCTCCACCACCATGGACGCCTCCCGGATGAGTTGTGAGTAGTCTCCCTTGGACCATGAGTCCATGACCAGTAGCTATGTGATGTTCTCCTCCCGTTCTTGTGCTCCACTAATTAGTCCTCGTGAGCTGCCCTACATGATCGAGGCACATATGTAATCCTTATGCTGTTGCTATGATGAGTTTGCTGAGATCCGATGGATTATGAGATTATGTTCAGATTGTTCTTGAGTAATATATTTGATCTACCTCTTTTATATTTATGTTCATAAGTAATTCTTGCATGTTCTCCGTTGTTATTTATTGCTTTGGCCAAGTAATACGTAGTGACTCCAAGAGGGAACGTTATGCTCGATTGTGGGTTCATGCCCTCGATGACTAGCTTGAGTGACAGAAACATGAGTCTAGGGGATGTGCTGTTGCCACAAGGGGGAAAACAACGGTGCTTGTGCCCGCGGGTGCAAGGATTGTTTACTTTACGCAAAGTTCTTTTAATGCAGTTGTCTGTTGCATTGAGTTTACACTATGTGTGGGACTCGCAACTTAATACCAGCGAGATGTTCTGGATAGATATCTCAAGGTGGATGATTAGTAGTAGATATTGATGGATTTCGGTCTACTTACTTTGGTGTACCGCCCATGCTTTGAGCCTCAACCTTTCTTGCAATGTAATCAGCATTGGTTTGCGTTCGTGGTCTTGTCAATTGCCCAGCTGTAATTCGTTTACCTCACATAGCTGTTTATCGTCTTTTGGGAGAGAGACATCACTAGTGAACATCATGAGACTCCGGTCCATATTACCATCATTGATCACATCCGCTATTTACTTTTCGCTTTTATTTACTATTGCAAACATTATCTATCACTACTATCATTTGCGTTTAATCCTTTGTGAACTACAAGGCCGGAGGGATTGACAACCTCTCTGTACTCGTTGGGTGCAAAATTATTTGTATCTGTGTGCAGGTCCACGTTGATTGCTAATCCGTGCCGTTAGCAGTTGACACCTACTTGTTGAACCTAGGAGTCTCTGGGGATTCGATCCTTGGCATCTTTGCTAAGGGAAAAAACTTCCACAACACTGCATCTTACACCTTCCACTTGGGGTAACCAACGAGGGGTTAGAGGCCTATCAAGGAGTATTTTCTGGCGCCGTTGCCGGGGACTCCACTCTTCAGGATAGGGGAGTTGCATGCTATCTTTTACCTTTGCTTTTTAGTCTTGTTAGTTTACCTTTTAGTTTTTGCTTTAGTACCTTTTATCAAAAATCACAAAAACAGTTATCTCGTTCTTTAGTTGTCATTATGTCGGGTCCTTTTGTCTTTGACGAGGCAGAAGTTCTCACCTTTAAACAGAGAGGTGGGGAAAGTTTGAAAGATGCTTGGTATAGAATTAATGATTCACAAAAAAGAGCCACCAAGAAGCAACCTACTACTATCTTGCATAGAAATTTTTATGTTGGAATTACTTCTTGGAATAGGTTTATTCTAGATACTGCTATCAATGGGAATTTCCTAGAGGCCCCAGTTTGGGAGTCTCTTAGTATTATTGAAAATCTTGTTGGGAATCTCCCTGTTGTTAGCATTCGAGAGGACATCACCCTAGCTCACATTATGAAAAAACTTGAAAAGATAGAGCTAGAGATGCCAAGCATTAATAAGATAAATGAGTTGGATCGTAAGATCCAAGGGAATTTGAATAGACTTGATAGCTCCATGCATAAATTTTTTAAAATTTTGGAGACTGTCAAATTCCATGACTTGGACTCTTCTAGGATAGACAAGATTGAGGAAATATTTGATACCCTAGGAACTACCTTCTCCTCGATTAAAACCAAAAAGGTAGAAACTCCAGCAAAGAGGGAGCCTAAGTTCGTTCACGTTCCAAAGGCTCCCCGTTCTAAAAGTAATTCATCTATTGCCAAAGGGGTTGAAACTGTAAAGACCTTGGAAGAAACACCTGTCTTTGATAAATTTATAAATGAATCTTCCCTTGACTTTTATCCTTTTGGTCTTCTACCTAGGAGTATCTCTATGAGGCCTTTATTTGAGAGTCCTCTTAAGACTAGTTGTATTATTGAAGAGCTTTTTGATGATCTTGATGATGGTTCAATTGATACAACTTGATCTATATGCATTATGCCTAGCTTAAAGGCATAAAAGAAAGCGCTTTTGGGAGGCAGCCCACATGAATAAATTTTCATATTTTGCTTTTGTTGTGTCTTGATGTTGTTTACTACAGTAGCATCATCATTGTATCTTTGCTTTTCATATTTGTGCCAAGTATAGCCTCTGATTGCTAGAAAGTTCAAAAGTTGTGAGGTGCTGTCCAGGAAACAGATTCTGTCCTGGATAGAAAAATTCGTATAAAATCACCAGATAATCTTTTTGGTCTGAATTTTTTCGACAGCGTTCTCTATATAATTGTCTTTCGTGCATCTGTTATGAGTTTTTTGATTTGAGTTGCAGAAGTGCCCCGAACAAATCAATTACTACCTGCTGTTCTGTTTTTCACAGATTCTGTCCTGTTTTGCCTTTCCTTCATTTTGCAAATCAAGAGCTTGCTTTTTCTTTGCAAAAACCTTTTGGCAATCTTGAGAAACAGTAGAACTTCAAGAATATCTTTATTTCCAGCAAGGTGCAATTATTTTATTAAGGGTACTAACCTCGCTAATCAGATTATAATGAGTTATGTATGAAGGGAGTTTTCAAGTGTGCGAGGGAAGATGATAAAAAGATTCAGGAGTGTCAAGCGCTCAAGCTTGGGGATGCCCCCATGCACCCCCAAGAAATATTCAAGGAGACTCAAGCGTCTAAGCTTGGGGATGCCCCCGTGCATCCCCTTCTCCATCAACATTATCAGTTCGTCTTTCGTTCCGCTATATTTTTATCACTTCATGTGTTATGTGCTATGCTTGGAGCGTCTTGCTTTTTGTTTTCTTTTTAGTTTTTCATAACGAGTCGGAACTCAGCTTTCTTTATGTGGGAGAGAAACACGCTCCACTTCTACCTAGAACATAACATAGAATTTTCATGTCTATCTTTGCTGTGTGTGTTCTTTGTCTTTTAATAGCTACTATCATGCTCTGCTCTTAGTATTCATGCTAATCTTTTCAAAGAGCTTTTGTTTAGTTGGTTGCTTGAACTCTCTTTAATTATCATGCTTATCTTATTACGAGAGTTTGCTTCCGTTGCATTGGTTAATATGTCTATGATAAATATGCTACGTGCATAATGGTGCTTAGTAGTTCAGGTTTCTTATGGTTAGTCTCAAATAGCTGGGGGATTCCCAATGTGTTATTGGAGTACCAACTTGATTTGTTTGCCAATGATGTGGTATGGTTTAGTAATATCTTCCTTCGAGAATTTATTATGATTGACTTGGCATATGCTCACGCATATTTAAGACTGTAAAGAAAGTCTGTCAAGCCTTGATGATCTTTTATTTCTGAGTAGCGATATAACTACCATGCCTGATTCAATGTTGCTTTGTCGCTCTGCATGATTATGACCGTCATTGCTCTCTTAGTTGGTTGCTTCCAGTCTTTTGCTAACCTCCACCTGTACTAAGCAGACTAACCTTGCAATACATAGCTCATGGGAAAGTAGTTTAAAAACTATTGTGGTAAAGAATATGTTGCCTATGTATCTTATTTCTTATAAGTTGCTTGCTGAGCGGTAACCATGTTTGTGGGGACGCCATCAACTGTCACACTTTTGTTGAATATCATGTGAGTTGCTATGCATGTTCGTCTTGTCTGAAGTAAGGGTGATTTGCCATGGGTTGAATGAGTATGCATATTGTTAGAGAAGAACATTGGGCCGCCAACCAAAGCCATGTATCATGGTGGAAGTTTTAGCTTGGACATTAATCCTCAATCTCTTATGAGAATATGCTTATGCATTAAAGAGGAGTCCATCATCTATTTTCTATGTTGTCCCGGTATGGATGTCCTCAAGTTGAGATCTATCAAAAACGAGAAATCAAATGCGATTTATCTCCTTGGACCTTTGTACAGGTGGCATAGAGGTACCCCTTTGTGACACTTGGTTGAAACATATGTAATGCAATGATAACCCATGGAAATCCGAGCTAATTAGGACAAGGTGCGAGCACTATTGGTATTCGATGCATGAGGCTTGCAACTTATAGGATGTCTTATGCATGACACATATGAAGTACTACTACCGTTGAAAAATTGCTTCTATGTTTTCAAAATAAAAAGCTCTAGCACATAACCATTCTTTTACTTTTATGTTGAGTTTCCAACTTCTTTTAAAAGCACCAACTACTGAGAGCATGATTGTCATTCTGAGTGTAATGTGCATTGTCCCAAAGTAGCATTGTCTTTTGCATGACTGTGATATCGTTTATTTCTGAAATCATTGTATCTAGTCATCACTTAAACCTTGAAGGTGCCCCTGCATTTATGTTTTGCTTCACTAAAGGGGGCAAGCTAGATATCACTTTATCATATTTGCACATCATGTTCATTGCAAATCTATTTGATGCTTCAATGTCATGTTGTAAAACTTTCAGTCATTTGTGATTTTCTCATGAGGCAACTTAATTACTATAGAATCATTGTCTCAGTAAGCTTTTGTCATATGACTATGAATAAGTCCTATATGGTTAATAGCATGTCACCACAGAAATTATTCTTGTTATCATTTACCTACTCGAGGACGAGCAGGAATTAAGCTTGGGGATGTTGATACGTCCAAAACGTATCTATAATTTCTGCTTGCTCCATGCCACTTTTGGGTGATATTGCTATGATATTCATACACTTCCATACACTTTTGATCATATTCGGACTAACCTACTAATCCAGTGCACCCCAGTGCCAGTTTCTATTTTCGGCTATTTTTGTATTTCAGGTTTTCACGTTACGAGAACTGCCAGGAAAAATCCAGAAAAATTATATAAAAAATCAGCGTTCCAGAACCTACCTTGCGCCCGAAGGACAGCCGGGGGGGCCACCAGGGCTCCAGGCGCCCTGGCGGCGCGCCCCCCCTGGGCCGCGACGGGGGGGCGCCTGGGCCCCCCGAGCCCCGTCTGGTGCCCCCCTTCGGCATATATTTAGAGCGTCCTTCGAAACCCTCGGAACGGGAACTCTTTTTCGCGATCTCATCTCTGTTCCGCCGCCGCCGCCGCTTCCAAGATCGGGAGCACCAGGAGAACTCTTCCCGGCACCCTGCCGGAGGGGAGGATCACCATCGGGAGCCTCTCCACCACCATGGACGCCTCCCGGATGAGTTGTGAGTAGTCGCCCTTGGTCCATGAGTCCATGACCAGTAGCTATGTGATGTTCTCCTCCCGTTCTTGTGCTTCACTAATTAGTCCTCGTGAGCTGCCCTACATGATCGAGGCACATATGTAATCCTTATGCTGTTGCTATGATGAGTTTGCTGGGATCCGATGGATTATGAGATTATGTTCAGATTGTTCTTGAGTAATATATTTGATCTACCTCTTTTATATTTATGTTCATAAGTAATTCTTGCATGTTCTCCGTTGTTATTTATTGCTTTGGCCAAGTAATACGTAGTGACTCCAAGAGGGAACGTTATGCTCGATTGTGGGTTAATGCCCCTCGATGACTAGCTTGAGTGACAGAAACATGAGTCTAGGGGATGTGCTGTTGCCACAAGGGGGAAAACAACGGTGCTTGTGCCCGCGGGTGCAAGGATTGTTTACTTTACGCAAAGTTCTTTTAATGCAGTTGTCTGTTGCTTTGAGTTTACACTATGGGTGGGGCTCGCAACTTAATACCAGCGAGATGTTCTGGATAGATATCTCAAGGTGGATGATTAGTAGTAGATATTGATGGATTTCGGTCTACTTACTTTGGCGTACCGCCCATGCTTTGAACCTCAACCTTTCTTGCAATGTAGTCAGCATTGGTTTGGGTTCGTGGTCCTGTCAATTGCCCAGCTGTAATTCGTTTACCTCACATAGCTGTTTTATCGTCTTTTGGGAGAGAGACATCACTAGTGAACATCATGAGACTCCGGTCCATATTACCATCATTGATCACATCCGCTATTTACTTTTCGCTATTATTTACTATTGCAAACATTATCTATCACTACTATCATTTGCGTTTAATCCTTTGTGAACTACAAGGCCGGAGGGATTGACAACCTCTCTGTACTAGTTGGGAGCAAAGTTATTTGTATCTGTGTGCAGGTCCACGTTGATTGCTAATCGGCGCCGTTAGCAGTTGACACCTACTTGTTGAACCTAGGAGTCTCTGGGGATTCGATCCTTGGCATCTTTGCTAAGGGAAAAAACTTCCACAACACTGCATCTTACACCTTCCACTTGGGGTAACCAACGAGGGGTTAGAGGCCTATCACTTGCTGATTGTTCTTTAAATTTGCATCTTGCGGATTCTACTATTAAGAAACCTATGGGAAGAATTAATGATGTTCTTATTGTTGCCAATAGGAATTATGTTCCCGTAGATTTCATTATTCTTGATATAGATTGCAATCCTTCATGTCCTATGCCGGTGTACAAAAAGAGGGGTACACTTTTTGTACCCCTATGACTGTGCACGGGCTGTCTGAGCCACGGGCACCACCACACCGAGCATGGCGAGGGAGGCGAGCCGGGGCAAAACCGAGCTTGATGGAGACTGGAGCGACGCCAAGAACAAGACCACAAAGAGCAAAGGGACGAAGCGGCTCTCCCCGGCAAGATCCTTGCCGGGGCCAGCACTGGCAGCCTCGGCAAGACCCTTGCCGCGGCAGCTCGCCCCGCGCCTACGCAGCGGATCACCCTTGAGTCCACCGCCCCCATGGGGCGAGGATTCAGGAGATGTCCCCGTGGTGGCATGCAGATCTTTGTGAAGACATTCAAGATCGGATGCAAGTTAAGAAGACGACGACCCTTGGCGGGATTCCAGCCAAGGAGAACCACAAGGCCCCCGGCAAGCACCTTGCCGGGGATGACAGCAGGCGCCACGGCAGGACCCTTGCCGGAGCCCCGGCAAGGCCCTTGCCAAGGACAACCGCAGGGCCACCGTCAGGCCACACCAACTGGGTCCCCACCGACCCACGCGGCCGCCGACCCGACCAGACGGACGGGCTCCTGCGTGGCAACCCACAGATCTTCGTGGAGACCCACTGTTACGCCACCTCAGCTACCTGTCTGCCTACATGGCGCCTCAGGCACTGCTGGCCAGGGCGCGTGTCAACACAAGGAGGGGCGGCGACGGACAAGACGGACGTCTCCCCCCGTCCCCGATAAAGCAAGGACACCTAAGCTGGGCGCATTAAATGTGCCTTGTCCTGTAATGTGAGGGATAACCTCGCATCACTGTACCCTTTCCACCTCCTATGTGCTACTGTGGCAGCCCCTTTTTCCTATAAAAGGAGGCCCAAGGCGACCAGGAGAAGGATTCGGCTTTTTAGAACTCCTCACGACTCTCTTGGAGCTCCTCACTAGCTGAAGAACACCAACATATAATCCACCAAAGCAGGAGTAGGGTTTTACGCATCTTTGCGGCCCGAACCTGGGTAAAGGAACCGTGTCCTGACTGTTAGATCTGCTCTTCTCTCCACCCCGCGCCCCACAACCATAGTAGGGATTCTTGTGATCCCATAGGTGTCGATCCAAATACACCGACATCTTTGGCGCGCCAGGTAGGGGGCGCAGTTGTGAGAATCGGCTCTAGTGGTCGGCCCGACGCTCTCTCGTCTTCGTGGCCCTTTGAGGAGGCCAGAAGACTCGCGCTCGAGCGACCGCAAATAAAAGCTAAGTTACATCGAACTTTGGATATTTCTACCCTATTGTTTAAAGTTATTATCCTCGGAGCTGTCATTCTTTGTGCAAAAAGAAACCTGCATGCAGATGGGGCCCTTCCCGATCGGCAACGCCTTTGTTCTGTTTTGAGTCAGCTCAATAGTTCAGACGGCTGCGTTTGAAACGGTAGGGTAGCCTTCCGCAATTGACAAAGCTCTTGACTCTGACTCGAGTCAAACTCGACAGTTCGAGCGGCTGCATGGAGAGCGGCAAGGTGGCAGACCCGGCAGCACGCTCACCCGGCAGGCCAATGGGGACCCGTCCCCAAGACGCCGCCTTGGGTATTCCGCGCTGGCAAGCCTACCCAGTTAACGTAGGGTGGAAACACAAAGAGGCAGCAAACAGGAAAATAACATGCATGATTCTGAAGATATTTCAAAGTTATCTTACATCATGCCATCGCTGCGGTTCTAACTAAAGATAAAATTTGTCTTGGGCATGAACCCGCAGCGGCAAAGAAGAACGCGATGCTTAATCCCGGCGCTGGCCCTCCACCCTCTTGATTTCATCGATGCGGCTGATGACAGGCTTGATGCGCTCCTTGAGCGTCGTGAGGTTGGCATCCTCCGGCAAGCTGTCCATCGCGGCTTCGAAGTCGAGGGCGGGGTTCCAGAACGCCACCTTGGTGAGGACCTTGGTCATGACTCCCCGGCAGAGCCGCCGGGCCTCCCCGGCGAGCGTGGCCGTTTTGTTGGAGTGAAGATCAGTCAAGGCGCTGAGGATGCCCTCGAAGAATAGGGTCAGCTTGGCGTTGACGGACCCGCTCCATTCAGGGGCATACCTCACGTTTGGCATCCCCATGAGGGCCAACTGTGAGGTAACCCTACCGGCGATGTCCTCCAGCCGGCTGATCCACCTGTTCTCCTCCACCACGTATTCTTGGTGGGAGGCGCCCTCATCCGCCCGCAACTGCTTCTCCTCCTCCAGGCTCTTGGCCAAGGCCTCCTCCCGAGTGGAGCCCTCCGCCAACGTCTTATCAAGATTCTCCAGCCTCAGCCTGAGATCTCTGATGGAGTTTTGTGCCTCGGAGAGCTCCCTAGTCCTGCTGATGACCGCTCCCTGCGCCTCTGTCAAGGCGCAGTTGAGCATGTCCTCGTCGGACAGCCTGAGGGCCTGCTCCTTCAGCCCGTCCCGTTCCACCTCCAGTTCTTGTATCTTGCCGGCATGGGCCAGAGCCTGGGCATCGAGCGCCTCCTTGTGCCTCTGCCCCAGCTCGCGAGTCCGCCGCTCGACAAGAGCCTCAAGCTCCTCGTCCTTGCCGCGGAGTGTTGTGGCAAGCTTCGCCTCACGCGCGGAGAGGACTTCTTCCTGGGAATCGAGGACGGCTTGATGCTGGTTCCGGGCGGCCTCCGCCGCGGCAGCCAAGTTCGCCGCCTCTTCCTGGGCCTTCTCGATGGCGGCCATCTTCATGATGAGCTCCATGTTACGCTTGGCCAGTTCTTCCTGGGAGGCCCTCAGCTCCTCGCGGGACTGGTGGAACCAGGTTTGCGCCTCAGCGACGCGCGCCTGGAAGTCCGCCTCCGCGTCGTCCACCGCCGCCGTTCTGGACTTAACCTTGTCCAAACAGGCACGGTAGAGCGCCTGGAGCTTCCGGAAGTTGGCCCCCATGGCCCGGAAGAGCTGCTCCTCTAGAGAGCCGTCGCCGCCGGCGCTCGGTTCATCAACAACCTCGAGCCCGGTGGCGGCGAACACCTCGCCATCAAAGACTTCCTCCCCAGCGGGCGCCCGGGAGCTTGACACCCCGGCGAGATGGACGAAAAGGTTGTCGCCCACCTTCAGATACCTGCCGGGGCCCGTGGTCGCGGAGGAAGAAGGCTGATCATTGATCACCTCTTCCTCGGCTATGGCCTTGCCGGCCTCCCCGGCAGGCCCACCGCCAGCACCCTCGGCGGCACCCTTGGCGGCATCCTCAGCAGCCTTGTCCGCGGCGGCCCCGGCGGCGTCCTTGGCGGCCTCCTCGGCGGCGATCTTGCCAGCCTCCGCCGCGGCCTCCTCAGCAACCTCCTTGATGACGGCGTCCATGTCCTCCGCATTCGTTGGAGAAGGGCCTGGGCCATGACGGGGGTAATGAAGTCAAGAAAAAGCGCAAGGGAAAAGCAAAGGCGAAAGGCAGGCGGCTCACCAGCGCCGGGCTGTGAGGCGGAAGTTCCCTCCCCGCCGGCATCGGACGCCGGGGCCGGACCGCCAGCGCCTAAGTTCCCCTCCTCCTCCATGCGTGCTGATACGTCCAAAACGTATCTATAATTTCTGCTTGCTCCATGCCTCTTTTGGGTGATATTGCTATGTTATTTATACACTTCCATACACTTTTGATCATATTTGGACTAACCTATTAACTCAGTGCACCCCAGTGCCAGTTTCTGTTTTCTGCTGTTTTTGTATTTCAGGTTTTCCCGTCACGAAAACTGCCAGAAAAATCCCGGAAAAATTATATAAAAAATCAGCGTTCCGGAAGCTTCCACACGGTCGAAGTAGGGCCGGAGGGGGGCCACCAGGGCTCCAGGCGCCCTGGTGGCGCGGCCCCCCTCCTGGCCGCGCCGGGGGGGCGCCTGGGCCCCCCAGGCCTCCGCTGATGCCCCCCTTTGGCATATATTTATATCGCTGATACGTCCAAAACGTATCTATAATTTCTGCTTGCTCCATGCCACTTTTGGGTGATATTGCTATGATATTCATACACTTCCATACACTTTTGATCATATTTGGACTAACCTACTAATCCAGTGCACCCCGGTGCCAGTTTCTGTTTTCGGCTGTTTTTGTATTTCAGGTTTTCACGTTACGAGAACTGCCAGGAAAAATCCAGAAAAATTATATAAAAAATCAGCGTTCCAGAACCTACCTTGCGCCCGAAGGACAGCCGGGGGGGGCCACCAGGGCTCCAGGCGCCCTGGAGGCGCGCCCCCTGGGCCGCGCCGGGGGGGGGGGGGGGCGCCTGGGCCCCCCGAGCCCCGTCTGGTGCCCCCCTTCGGCATATATTTAGAGCGTCCTTCGAAACCCTCGGGACGGGAACTCTTTTTCGCGATCTCATCTCTGTTCCGCCGCCGCCGCCGCTTCCAAGATCGGGAGCACCAGGAGAACTCTTCCCGGCACCCTGCCGGAGGGGAGGATCACCATCGGGAGCCTCTCCACCACCATGGACGCCTCCCGGATGAGTTGTGAGTAGTCTCCCTTGGACCATGAGTCCATGACCAGTAGCTATGTGATGTTCTCCTCCCGTTCTTGTGCTTCACTAATTAGTTCTCGTGAGCTGCCCTACATGATCGAGGCACATATGTAATCCCTATGCTGTTGCTATGATGAGTTTGCTGGGATCCGATGGATTATGAGATTATGTTCAGATTGTTCTTGAGTAATATATTTGATCTACCTCTTTTATATTTATGTTCATAAGTATTTCTTGCATGTTCTCCGTTGTTATTTATTGCTTTGGCCAAGTAATACGTAGTGACTCCAAGAGGGAACGTTATGCTTGATTGTGGGTTCATGCCCCTCGATGACTAGCTTGAGTGACAGAAACATGAGTCTAGGGGATGTGCTGTTGCCACAAGGGGGAAAACAACGGTGCTTGTGCCCGCGGGTGCAAGGATTGTTTACTTTACGCAAAGTTCTTTTAATGCAGTTGTCTGTTGCTTTGAGTTTACACTATGGGTGGGGCTCGCAACTTAATACCAGCGAGAAGTTCTGGATAGATATCTCAAGGTGGATGATTAGTAGTAGATATTGATGGATTTCGGTCTACTTACTTTGGCGTACCGCCCATGCTTTGAACCTCAACCTTTCTTGCAATGTAGTCAGCATTGGTTTGGGTTCGTGGTCCTGTCAATTGCCCAGCTGTAATTCGTTTACCTCACATAGCTGTTTTATCGTCTTTTGGGAGAGAGACATCACGAGTGAACATCATGAGACTCCGGTCCATATTACCATCATTGATCACATCTGCTATTTACTTTTCGCTATTATTTACTATTGCAAACATTATCTATCACTACTATCATTTATGTTTTAATCCTTTGTGAACTACAAGGCCGGAGGGATTGACAACCTCTCTGTACTCGTTGGGAGCAAAGTTATTTGTATCTGTGTGCAGGTCCACGTTGATTGCTAATATCTGGCGCCGTTAGCAGTTGACACCTACTTGTTGAACCTAGGAGTCTCTGGGGATTCGATCCTTGGCATCTTTGCTAAGGGAAAAACTTCCACAACACTGCATCTTACAAGTTCCACTTGGGGTAACCAACGAGGGGTTAGAGGCCCATCAAGGAGTTTTTCTGGCGCCGTTGCCGGGGACTCCACTCTTCAGGATAGGGGAGTTGCATGCTATCTTTTACCTTTGCTTTTTAGTCTTGTTAGTTTACCTTTCAGTTTTTGCTTTAGTATCCTTTATGGAAAATCACAAAAAATAGTTATCTTTCTTGCTTGCTATTATGGGTTCTACCAAAAACACTAAATGGGAGGAGTACACCCCTTCTTCCATTACCCCAATTACCACCGTCCGGATCTACAAAAGTAATAAACCTTGTGATTATATTAGTCTTGACGGAGGGTTATGCCCATGGCATGGTCTTCCAGGAAAAGAGTATGAGCCTCAGTTTAAAATTGCTCCTAAGCTTCCCCAAACTTGGGAAGATGTTCAAACTCTTATAATAGAGAGCGATTCAAACAAAGAGGATGACACTACAATTCTGCCCACTAATGATAAAATTGATTTTGATAATTGTAGTATTTCAGAAGTTGTCACCTTTCTACAAGGAATGGCCAAAGATCCCCACACTAGCACGCTTAATCTTGCCTTCACAGAGCACGTCACTAATGCTCTTATCAAAGCTAGGGAGGAGAAACTTAGAGTAGAAGCCTCCATACCTAGAAAGCTAGAAGATGGTTGGGATCCTATGATTAAAATTAAGATAAACAACTTCTCATGCTATGATTTATGTGATATTGTAGCCAGTACTTCTATCATGCCCAAAAGACTATATGATATGCTTAAATTGAAACCTTATGATTCTTGTTCTTTTGGTGTTCGTCTCATTGATTCTTCCATAAAGAAACCTTTGGGGAGGATCGACGATGTTCTTATCGTTGTCAATGATAATTATGTTCCCGTTGATTTTACTATTATGGATATTGAATGTGATCCTTCATGTCCGATTATTATGGGACGTCCCTTTTTACGCACTGTTGGTGCTATCATTGACATGAAAGAGGGTAATATAAAATTTCAGTTTCCTCTCAAGAAAGGGATGGAACACTTCCCTCGAAAGAAGATCAAGTTACCTTTTGAGTCCGTTGTACGGGCTAGCTATTCTTTTACTCTTGATAAAACTTGATCTATATGCATTATGCCTAGCTTAAAGGCATAAAAGAAAGCGCTTTTGGGAGGCAGACCACATGAATAAATTTTTATATTTTGCTTTTGTTGTGTCTTGATGTTGTTTACTACAGTAGCATCATCATTGTATCTTTGCTTTTCATATTTGTGCCAAGTATAGCCTCTGATTGCTAGAAAGTTCAAAAGTTGTGAGGTGCTGTCCAGGAAACAGATTCTGTCCTTGGATAGAAAAATTCGTATCAAATCACCAGATCATCTTTTTGGTCTGAATTGTTTCGACAGCGTTCTCTATATAATTGTCTTTCGTGCGTCTGTTCTGAGTTTTTTGATTTGAGTTGCAGAAGTGCCCCGAACAAATCAATTACTACCTGCTGTTATGTTTTTCACAGATTCTGTCCTGTTTTGCCTTTCCTTCATTTTGCAAATCAAAAGCTTGCTTTTTCTTTGCAAAAACCTTTTGGCAATCTTGAGAAACAGTAGACCTTCAAGAATATCTTTATTTCTAGCAAGGTATAATTATTTTATTAAGGGTACTAACTTCACTAATCAGATTATGATGAGTTATGTATGAAGGGAGTTTTCAAGTGTGCGAGGGAAGATGATAAAAAGATTCAGGAGTGTCAAGCGCTCAAGCTTGGGGATGCCCCCGTGCACCCCCAAGAAATATTCAAGGAGACTCAAGCGTCTAAGCTTGGGGATGCCCCCGTGCATCCCCTTCTCCATCAACATTATCAGTTCGTCTTTCGTTCCACTATATTTTTATCACTTCATGTGTTATGTGCTATGCTTGGAGCGTCTTGCTTTTAGTTTTCTTTTTAGTTTTTCATAACGAGTCGGAACTCAGCTTTCTTTATGTGGGAGAGAAACACGCTCCACTTCTACCTAGAACATAACATAGAATTTTCATGTCTATCTTTGCTGTGTGTGTTCTTTGTCTTTTAAATAGCTACTATCATGGTCTGCTCTTAGTATTCATGCTTATCTTTTCAAAGAGCTTTTGTTTAGTTGGTTGCTTGAACTCTCTTTAATTATCATGCTTATCTTATTAAGAGAGTTTGCTTCCGTTGCATTGGTTGATATGTCTGTGATAAAGATGCTACGTGCATGATGGCGCTTAGTAGTTCAGGTTTTCTTGTGGTTAGTCTCAAATAGCTGGGGGATTCCCAATGAGTTATTGGAGTACCAACTTGAGTTGTTTGCCGATGATGTGGTATGGTTTAGTAATATCTTCCTTCGAGAATTTATTTTGATTGACTTGGCGTATGCTCACGCATATTTAAGACTGTAAAGAAAGTCTGTCAAACCTTGATGATCTTTTATTTCTGAGTAGCGATATAACTTCCATGCCTGATTCAATATTGCTTTGTCGCTCTGCATGATTATGACCGTCATTGCTCTCTCAGTTGGTCGCTCCCAGTCTTTTGCTAACCTCCACCTGTACTAAGCAGACTAACTTTGCAATACATAGCTCATGGGAAAGTAGCTTAAAAACTATTGTGGTAAAGAATATGTTACTTATGTATCTTATTTCTTATAAGTTGCTTGCTGAGCGGTAACCATGTTTCTGGGGACGCCATCAACTGTCACACTTTTGTTGAAAATCATGTGAGTTGCTATGCATGTTCGTCTTGTCTGAAGTAAGGGAGATTCGCCATGGGTTGAATGAGTATGCATATTGTTAGAGAAGAACATTGGGCCGCCAACCAAAGCCATGTATCATGGTGGAAGTTTTAGCTTGGACATTAATCCTCAGTCTCTTATGAGAATATGCTTATGCATTAAAGAGGAGTCCATCATCTATTTTCTATGTTGTCCCGGTATGGATGTCCTCAAGTTGAGATCTATCAAAAATGAGAAATCAAATGTGATTTATCTCCTTGGACCTTTGTACAGGTGGCATAGAGGTACCCCTTTGTGACACTTGGTTGAAACATATGTAATGCAATGATAACCCATGGAAATCCAAGCTAATTAGGACAAGGTGCGAGCACTATTGGTATTCGATGCATGAGGCTTGCAACTTATAGGATGTCTTATGCATGACACATATGAAGTACTACTACCATTGACAAAATTGCTTCTATGTTTTTAAAATAAAAAGCTCTAGCACATAACCATTTTTTTACTTTTATGTTGAGTCTCCACCTTATTTTAAAAGCACCAACTACTGAGAGCATGATTGTCATTCTGAGTGTAATGTGCATTGTCCCAAAGTAGCATTGTCTTTTGCATGATTGTGATATCGTTTATTTTGAAATCATTGTATCTAGTCATCACTTAAACCTTGAAGGTGCCCCTTCATTTATGTTTTGCTTCACTAAAGGGGGCAAGCTAGATATCACTTTATCATATTTGCACATCATGTTCATTGCAAATCTATTTGATGTTTCAGTTTCATATTGTAAAACTTTCAGTCATTTGTGATTTTCTCATCAGGCAACTTAATTACTATGGACTCGTTGTCTCAGTAAGCTTTTGTCATATGACTGTAAAAAGTCCTATATAGTTAATAGCATGTCACCACAGAAATTATTCTTGTTATCATTTACCTAATCGAGGACGAGCAGGAATTAAGCTTGGGGATGTTGATACGTCCAAAACGTATCTATAATTTCTGCTTGCTCCAAGCCACTTTTGGGTGATATTGCTATGATATTCATACACTTCCAAACACTTTTGATCATATTTGGACTAACCTACTAATCCAGTGCACCCCGGTGTCAGTTTCTGTTTTCGGCTGTTTTTGTATTTCAGGTTTTCACGTTACGAGAACTGCCAGGAAAAATCCAGAAAAATTATATAAAAAACCAGCGTTCCAGAACCTACCTTGCGCCCGAAGGACAGCTGGGGGGGCCACCAGGGCTCCAGGCGCCCTGGCGGCGCGCCCCCCTGGGCCGCACCGGGGGGGCGCCTGGGCCCCCCGAGCCCCGTCTGGTGCCCCCCTTCGGCATATATTTAGAGCGTCCTTCGAAACCCTCGGGACGGGAACTCTTTTTCGCGAACTCATCTCTGTTCCGCCGCCGCCGCCGCTTCCAAGATCGGGAGCACCAGGAGAACTCTTCCCGGCACCCTGCCGGAGGGGAGGATCACCATCGGGAGCCTCTCCACCACCATGGACGCCTCCCGGATGAGTTGTGAGTAGTCTCCCTTGGACCATGAGTCCATGACCAGTAGCTATGTGATGTTCTCCTCCCGTTCTTGTGCTTCACTAATTAGTCCTCGTGAGCTGCCCTACACGATCGAGGCACATATGTAATCCCTATGCTGTTGCTATGATGAGTTTGCTGGGATCCGATGGATTATGAGATTATGTTCAGATTGTTCTTGAGTAATATATTTGATCTACCTCTTTTATATTTATGTTCATAAGTAATTCTTGCATGTTCTTCGTTGTTATTTATTGCTTTGGCCAAGTAATACGTAGTGACTCCAAGAGGGAACGTTATGCTTGATTGTGGGTTCATGCCCCTCGATCACTAGCTTGAGTGACAGAAACATGAGTCTAGGGGATGTGCTGTTGCCACAAGGGGGAAAACAACGGTGCTTGTGCCCGCGGGTGCAAGGATTGTTTACTTTACGCAAAGTTCTTTTAATGCAGTTGTATGTTGCTTTGAGTTTACACTATGGGTGGGGCTCGCAACTTAATACCAGCGAGATGTTCTGGATAGATATCTCAAGGTGGATGATTAGTAGTAGATATTGATGGATTTCGGTCTACTTACTTTGGCGTACCGCCCATGCTTTGAACCTCAACCTTTCTTGCAATGTAGTCAGCATTGGTTTGCGTTCGTGGTCCTGTCAATTGCCCAGCTGTAATTCGTTTACCTCACATAGCTGTTTTATCGTCTTCTGGGAGAGAGACATCACTAGTGAACATCATGAGACTCCGGTCCATATTACCATCATTGATCACATCCGCTATTTACTTTTCGCTATTATTTACTATTGCAAACATTATCTATCACTACTATCATTTGCGTTTAATCCTTTGTGAACTACAAGGCCGGAGGGATTGACAACCTCTCTGTACTCGTTGGGAGCAAAGTTATTTGTATCTGTGTGCAGGTCCACGTTGATTGCTAATATCTGGCGCCGTTAGCAGTTGACACCTACTTGTTGAACCTAGGAGTCTCTGGGGATTCGATCCTTGGCATCTTTGCTAAGGGAAAAACTTCCACAACACTGCATCTTACACCTTCCACTTGGGGTAACCAACGAGGGGTTAGAGGCCCATCAATCGCGTCCCGAAACCCTCGAGACGGGAACCCTTTTTCGCGATCTCATCTCTGTTCCGCCGCCGCCGCGCTTCCAAGATCGGGAGCACCAGGAGAACCCTTCCCGGCACCTTGCCGGAGGGGAGGATCACCACCGGGAGCCTCTCCACCACCATGGACGCCTCCCGGATGAGTTGTGAGTAGTCTCCCTTGGACCATGGGTCCATGACCAGTAGCTATATGATGTTCTCCTCCCCTTCTTGTGCTTCAGTAATTAGACCTCGTGAGCTGCCCTACATGATCGAGGCACATATGTAATCCTTATGCTGTTGCTATGTTGAGTTTGCTGGGATCCGATGGATTGTGAGATTATGTTCAGATTGTGTTTGAGTAATATATTTGATTTACCTCTTTTATATTTATGTTCGTAAGTAATTCTTGCATGTTCTCCGTTGTTATTTATTGCTTTGGCCAAGTAGTAGGTAGTGACTCCAAGAGGGAACATTATGCTTGATTGTGGGTTCATGCCCCTCGATGACTAGCTTGAGTGACAGAAACATGAGTCTAGGGGATGTGCTGCTGCCACAAGGGGGAAAACAACGGTGCTTGTGCCCGCGGGTGCAAGGATTGTTTACTTTACGCAAAGTTCTTTTAATGCAGTTGTCTGTTGCTTTGAGTTTACACTATGGGTGGGACTCGCAACTTAATACCAGCGAGATGTTCTGGATAGATATCTCAAGGTGGATGATTAGTAGTAGATGCAGATGGATTTCGGTCTACTTGCCTTGGCGTACCGCCCATGCTTTGAACCTCTACCTTTCTTGCAACATAGTTAGCATTGGTTTGCGCACATAATTCTGTCAATTGCCCAGCTGTAATTCGTTTACCTCACATAGCTGTTTTATCGTCTTTTGGGAGAGAGACATCACTAGTGAACATCATGGGACCCCGGTCCATATTACCATCACTGATCACATCCGCTATTTATTTTCTGCTTTTACATACTAGCTACAGTTTTACCTATCACTATTATCACTTGCGTTTGATCCTTTGTAAACGACAAGGCCGGAGGGATTGACAACCTCTCTGTACTCGTTGGGAGCAAAGTTATTTGTATCTGTGTGCAGGTCCACGTTGATTGCTAATATCTGGCGCCGTTAGCAGTTGACACCTTCTTGTTGAAACTAGGAGTCTCAGGGGAAATCGATCCTTGGTATCTTTGCCAAGGGAAAACTTCCGCTACACTGCATCTCAAACCTTCCACTTGGGGTAACCAACGAGGGGCGAGAAGCCATCAAGCAAAGTTTTCTGGCGCCGTCGCCGGGGACTCCACTCTTCAAGATAGGGGAGTTGCACGCTATCTTTTATTTTTGCTTTTTAGTCTTGTTAGTTTACCTTTCAGTTTTCTTTATGTCTTTTCACTAGTTTTGCTTAATGGAAAACAACAAAAATATGAGAGAGCTTTATAAGCTCTACCTTGCTTTGGGACATGATGTGTTTGAAGAGAAAATTAAAAAACCTATGGAACTTTATTATTTGCATAACAATCATGATGGTGGTGATGTTATTAGTATGCTTTCTTTGAATATCAATATTGCTAATGACATGGAAAGCTCTAATCTTGGGGATGACACGTTTGATGAACATGATATTTTTAGTCCCCCAACTTTTGAAGAGAAAATTTACTTTGATGATACTTTGCTTCTTATATATGATGATTACAATTATGAATATGATGTTTTCAGTCCACCTACTATTGAGGATAAAATTTATTATGATTATGATATGCCTCCTAAATACAATGATTACCATGATGGTTATGATAGTCTTACTCTCACTATTCCTAATAAGAAAGATTTTGCTTATATGAAGAGCAATGACACTTTTATGCTTTTGGATCATGGAAATAATGCCTTATGTGATAGTTATATTGTTGAGTTCATCCATGATCCCACTGAAAATTATTATGAGAAGGGAACATATGCTTATAGATATTTCAATAATATCAAAGTCCCTCTCTTTATGTTGAAGGTTTTGAAGCTGCACTTGTTTTGTCTTCCTATGCTTATTGCTTTGTGCTTCAATGAATTATTCTATTGCAATATCCCTATGCATAGGAAGCATGTTAGGCTTAAATGTGTTTGGTATTTGCTTCTTGATGCTCTCTTTTGTTCTTCAACTCTTATTCCTACGAGAGCATCATTAAAGTCTTAAGCCTATCTTTATGGCTATAAAGAAAGAGCTCTAGGGAGACAACCCTTGTTATCTTTGCTTTCAGTTTGTTCTTTCAATTTTTAGTGGTCTTGATGTTGTTACTACAGTAGCATCATCATTTTATCTTTACTTTTCAGCTTTGTGCCAAGTTTAGCCTCTGATTGCAAGAAAGTTCAAAAGTTGTGACGTGCTGTCCAGGAAACAGATTCTGTCCTTGGATAGAAAAATTCGTATAAAATCACCAGATCATCTTTTTGGTCTGAATTTATTCGACAGCGTGCTCTATACAATTGTCTTTCGGGCGTCTGTTCTGAGTTTTTTGATTTGAGTTGCAGAAGTGCCCCGAAAAAATCATTTACTACCTGCTGGACTGTTTTTCACAGATTCTGTCCTGTTTTGCCTTTCCTTCATTTTGCAAACCTTGAGCTTGCTTTTTCTTTGCAAAAACCTTTTGGCAATCTTGAGAAACAGTAGATCTTCAAGAATATCCTTATTTCCAGCAAGGAACAATTACTTTATTATGGGTACTAACCTCGCTAATCAGATTATGATGAGTTATGTATGAAGGGAGTTTTCAAGTGTGCGAGGGAAGATGATAAAAAGATTCAGGAGTGTCAAACGCTCAAGCTTGGGGATGCCCCCATGCACCCCCAAGAAATATTCAAGGAGACTCAAGCGTCTAAGCTTGGGGATGCCCCCGTGCATCCCCTTCTCCATCAACATTATCAGTTCGTCTTTCGTTCCACTATATTTTTATCACTTCATGTGTTATGTGCTATGCTTGGAGCGTCTTGCCTTTTAGTTTCCTTTTTAGTTTTCTTTAGCTTTTCATAACGAGTCGGAACTCAGCTTTCTTTGTGTGGGGGAGAAACACGCTCCACTTCAACCTAGAACATAACATAGAATTTTCATGTCTATCTTTGCTGTGTGTGTTCTTTGTCTTTCAATAGCTACTGTCATGCTTAGCTCTTAGTTTTCATGCTTATCTTTTTAAAGAGCTTCTGTTTAGTTGGTTGCTTGAACTTTCTTTATTTATCATGCTTATCTTATTAAGAGAGTTTGCTTCTGTTGCATTGGTCGATATGTCTATGATAAAAATGCTACGTGCATAATGGTGCTTAGTAGTTCATGTTTTCTTATGGTTAGTCTCAAATAGCTGGGGGGTTCCCAATGTGTTATTGGAGTACCAACATGATTTGTTTGTCTATGATGTGGTATGGTTTAGCAATATCTTCCCTCAAGAATTTATTTTGATTGACTTGGCGTATGCTCATGCATATTTAAGACTGTAAAGAAAGTCTGTCAAGCCTTGATGATCTTTTATTTCTGAGTAGCGATATAACTTCCATGCCTGATTCAATGTTGCTTTGTCGCTCTGCATGATTATGACCGTCATTGCTATTTTAGTTGGTCGCTCCCAGTCTTTTGCTAACCTCCACCTGTACTAAGCGGACTTACTGCTTGTGCATCCAAATTCTTTTAAACCAGTTATGCCATATGAGTCCACCATACCTTCCTATACATGGTATTTACCTGCCATTCCTAATGGAGACTTTCATGTACCATCTCGAAATTATTCAAAAAAAAGCATTCCTATTTTGTGCCTCTGTTTTAGTTCATGAGGAAGTAGTAGTTAATTCATGATCTTTTTAAGTTGGACAAGCTTCACCCCGGGATTGCATGTCTAATGTGCAAACCCATAATACGAGAAGGAACTGGCAAAGAATGCGCCCGGCTCAAAATTAATATAACAAACAAACCCTCCTTCTCGCTTTGTTCATGAAAAATCAGAAAACTTCGGCAGTGATAAACAAAGGAGATTAAGAGGATGTGATCGTCCTCATTCGGGAGCCGTTCCTCGAAACTTGTCCATCTCAAGAAGTGATTGAGTTTTCTGCTAGCATTCGTTGACGGAACATGCATAATCTAAAAAAATAATTATTACCTCTGTTTTTAAAACCAAGAGCTCTGGTATATGTTTTGTCTTTGTTTCCGACCACGGGTTTTCAACCTTGCCAACAAAAGCCACGGTTCGAGAGTCTCCACCTTCTTTTAAAAGCACCAACTACTGAGAGCATGATTGTCATTCTGAGTGTAATGTGCATTGTCCCAAAGTAGCATTGTCTTTTGCATGATTATGATATCGTTTATTCTGAAATCATTGTATCTAGTCATCACTTAAACCTTGGAGGTGCCCCTGCATTTATGTTTTGCTTCACTAAAGGGGCAAGCGAGATATCACTTTATCATATTTGCACACCATGCTCATTACAAATCTATTTGATGTTTCAGTATCATGTTGTAAAACTTTCAGTTCTTTGTGATTTTCTCATAAGGCAACTTAATTACTACAGATTCATTGTCTCAGTAAGCTTTTGTCATGTGACTATGAAAAGTCCTTATATGGTTATAGCATGTCACCACAGAAATTATTCTTGTTATCATTTACCTACTCGAGGACGACCAGGAATTAAGCTTGGGGATGTTGATACGTCCAAAACGTATCTATAATTTTTGCTTGCTCCATGCCTCTTTTGGGTGATATTGCTATATTATTTATACACTTCCATACACTTTTGATCATATTTGGACTAACCTATTAACTCAGTGCACCCCAGTGCCAGTTTCTGTTTTCTGCTGTTTTTGTATTTCAAGTTTTCCCGTCACGAAAACTGCCAGAAAAATCCCGGAAAAATTATATAAAATCAGCGTTCCGGAAGCTTCCACACGGTCAAAGTAGGGCCGGAGGGGGGCCACCAGGGCTCCAGGCGTCCTGGTGGCGCGGCCCCCCTCCTGGCCGCGCCGGGGGGGCGCCTGGGCCCCCCAGGCCTCCGCTGATGCCCCCCTTTGGCATATATTTATATCGCGTCCCGAAACCCTCGAGACGGGAACCCTTTTTCGCGATCTCATCTCTGTTCCGCCGCTGCCGCGCTTCCAAGATCGGGAGCACCAGGAGAACCCTTCCCGGCACCCTGCCGGAGGGGTGGATCACCAGCGGGAGCCTTTCCACCACCATGGACGCCTCCCGGATGAGTTGTGAGTAGTCTCCCTTGGACCATGGGTCCATGACCAGTAGCTATGTGATGTTCTCCTCCCCTTCTTGTGCTTCATTAATTAGACCTCGTGAGCTGCCCTACATGATCGAGGCACATATGTAATCCTTATGCTGTTGCTATGTTGAGTTTGCTGGGATCCGATGGATTGTGAGATTATGTTCAGATTGTGTTTGAGTAATATATTTGATTTACCTCTTTTATATTTATGTTCGTAAGTAATTCTTGCATGTTCTCCGTTGTTATTTATTGCTTTGGCCAAGTAGTAGGTAGTGACTCCAAGAGGGAACGTTATGCTTGATTGTGGGTTCATGCCCCTCGATGACTAGCTTGAGTGACAGAAACATGAGTCTAGGGGATGTGTTGTTGCCACAAGGGGGAAAACAACGGTGCTTGTGCCCGCGGGTGCAAGGATTGTTTACTTTACGCAAAGTTATTTTAATGCAGTTGTCTGTTGCTTTGAGTTTACACTATGGGTGGGACTCGCAACTTAATACCAGCGAGATGTTTTGGATAGATATCTCAAGGTGGATGATTAGTAGTAGATGCAGATGGATTTCGGTCTACTTGCCTTGGCGTATCGCCCATGCTTTGAACCTCTACCTTTCTTGCAACATAGTTAGCATTGGTTTGCGCACATAATTCTGTCAATTGCCCAGCTGTAATTTGTTTACCTCACATAGCTGTTTTATCGTCTTTTGGGAGAGAGACATCACTAGTGAACATCATGGGACCCCGGTCCATATTACCATCACTGATCACATCCGCTATTTACTTTCTGCTTTTACATACTAGCTACAGTTTTACCTATCACTATTATCACTTGCGTTTGATCCTTTGTAAACGACAAGGCCGGAGGGATTGACAACCTCTCTGTACTCGTTGGGAGCAAAGTTATTTGTATCTGTGTGCAGGTCCACGTTGATTGCTAATATCTGGCGCCGTTAGCAGCTAACACCTTCTTGTTGAAACTAGGAGTCTCAGGGGAAATCGATCCTTGGTATCTTTGCCAAGGGAAAACTTCCGCTACACTGCATCTCAAACCTTCCACTTGAGGTAACCAACGAGGGGCGAGAAGCCATCACGTGCGGGCTCCGTGCTTGGTGCCCTTGGCGGGGACGCCCCTCGTGGCGGCGTAGTCGACGGGGGTGGTGCGTTGGGAGTAGCCCCTTGCGGCTCCTCCTGCTGCTGCTCCCGTCCTACAGAACCGGCAAGGTCAGCACCTTTAGCATCGAACGCCTACAGCATGTCGAGCGAGAAGAGGTTAGCGGACTTACGCTGGAGGTTGTGCCGGGGGCTGCCGTCAGAGCTGCTCAACACCACCAGTGGTGTCTCTGTAGCCCCGGCCGGGGGCTGGCTGCTCGCCGAAGCCTTGGCCCTCTTCACTCTCTGGGCCAACGTCTCTGCGTCCCTGAAGAAGCAAGAACAAGTCAAGATGGGTGGCATGGTCAAGGGAGATGGGGATGACGATAAAAAATGGAATACTTACTCATCGTCCATCTCCTCTTCCTCTGCCGCCTTCCTCTTCCTCTTCGGGCTGAGGGGCCCGAGGTCGAAGGGGAACTCCGTGTCGCCCTCCAAATCGACGTCTGCCGGGGGAGGCGAAGAAGGGGGCGGAGTTTGTGCGCGCTTCGACGAGGAGGGAGCTGTCGTTTTCTTCTTCTCGACGGCCCTCGTCGACCTCTTCGCCGCCGTGGCCCTCGTGAGGCGCCCGGATCCCTCCAGGGCCAATTGAGGCTGCGCAGTCTTGCCGGGCCGGACCGGCTCGCCGGAACAGGCCCGCCGCAAGACTCGCCCTCTTCCCCTAGCTGGCGCCGGGCCAACTGCCGCATCCTCCTCCGACGACGACTCGTCGGCTGCGTCCTCAACCAATGGGGCCCGGTGCTGGCACTGCTAGCCTCTCCTGCAGCCGCCGCCCACTGGGTGAACTCCTCCTCCTCCGCAGCCGCGGCGTCCTGGTCCTCCATGCCTCCGGCGCTGCCGGCCTCCTTGATGAGCTGCGCCTCGCTCGCCCTGGCGGCGATGTAGTCCAGCTCCTCCGGGGTGGTGTCCCTGACGAGCCACCGCTCGGCATCAGGATTGACGCACACCTCGACCAGAGTATCGAAGAACTGCTGCACGACCTCGTCCTCCGGCTCCTGCCAGCTCGGGACGAGGCCGTGCGCGCTGCACTCCGGCATCATGGCAACGATCTCGGACTGACGCGAGTTGTTGCACAGCGGGACCATACCCGCTGGCAGCCTGAAGAACTGCCCCTTGACGGCCTTGCCGGCCTTCGCGGCAGCCTTCACAGCCTTGCCGGTCCGCTCGACCTCGCCACCGTGACCCACATCCAGCTAGAAGAGCCACTGGCAGAAATGGGCGTGTCCCATCACTGTGAGGTTGTGGTTGAGGCCAGGGCGGAGCCGCATGACGTCGGCCAGTTTCCTGAAGAGCCAGGCTGGCCTCCCCTTTTTGTCCAGCGTAGCAATCCGACGACGGGAAGAAGATAGCGACCTTCGTTCGATCCCTCGTGAACACGCCCTCCGGCGGCGCCGCATGCCCGGCACCCCTGGCCGCCCCTTTGTCCTTGGCGGGTTTGGACGCCATAATGGCTGAATGGGAAGGCTGAGGAAGGGGATGGCAAAGCGACGGCGGCGGGCGACGGCGAAGGCTTCGGAAGGAAGGAAGCAAGGGAACAGCGGCTCTGAGATTGGAAGAGGCGCGAGGAAAATGGAGGAAGTGAGCAGCGCGCTCGTGGTTATTCCTTTTTATGGGGGAAAACGCGGGCCGCCTCCTTTCACATCTACTGCGACATGACGCATGCCTGCGGAAACCGCCCCACTCATGCCGCCCACGTTACGCACGCCCCTCCACCCCGCGCCGCGCGCACGGGACGTGGGAGGCGCAGCGTGCGGAAATTTTACCAAGGTGAAAACCGCCCCCGCCTGCCCGCGCACCGTTCTGGGCCTGGCCCAACAACGTGTCGCGCTTATGTGTGGCCTAGGCCCGGGGGCTCCTGTCGGTGTACAAAAAGAGGGGTACACTTTTTGTACCCCTATGACTGTGCACGGGCTGTCTGAGCCACGGGCACCACCACACCGAGCATGGCGAGGGAGGTGAGCCGGGGCAAAACCGAAGCTTGATGGAGACTGGAGCGACACCAAGAACAAGACCACAAAGAGCAAAGGGACGAAGCGGCTCTTCCCGGCAAGATCCTTGCCGGGGCCAGCACTGGCAGCCCCGGCAAGACCCTTGCCGCGGCAGCTCGCCCCGCGCCTACGGAGCGGATCACCCTTGAGTCCACCGCCCCCATGGGGCGAGGATTCGGGAGATGTCCCCGTGGTGGCATGCAGATGTTTGTGAAGACATTCAAGATCGGATGCAAGTTAAGAAGACGACGACCCTTGGCGGGATTCCAGCCAAGGAGAACCACAAGGCCCAAGCAAGCACCTTGCCGGGGATGACAGCAGGCGCCACGGCAGGACCCTTGCCGGAGCCCCGGCAAGGCCCTTGCCAAGGACAACCGCAGGGCCACCATCAGGCCCACACCAACTGGGTCCCCACCGACCCACGCGGCCGCCGACCCGACCAGACGGACGGGCTCCTGCGTGGCAACCCACAGATCTTCGTGGAGACCCGCCGTTACGCCACCTCAACTGCCTGTCTGCCTACAAGGCGCCTCAGGCACTGCTGGCCAGGACGCGTGTCAACACAAGGAGGGGCGGCGATGGACAAGACGGACGTCTCCCCCCCGTCCCCGATAAAGCAAGGACACCTAAGCTGGGCGCATTAAATGCGCCTTGTCCTGTAATGCGAGGGATAACCTCGCAACACTGTACCCTTTCCATCTCCTGTGTGCTACTGTGGCAACCCCTTTTTCCTATAAAAGGAGGCCCGAGGCGACCAGGAGAAGGATTCGGCTTTTTAGAACTCCTCACGACTCTCTTGGAGCTCCTCACTAGCTGAAGAACACCAACATATAATCCACCAAAGCAGGAGTAGGGTTTTACGCATCTTTGCGGCCCGAACCTGGGTAAAGGAACCGTGTCCGACTGTTAGATCCGCTCTTCTCTCAACCCCGCGCCCCGCAACCGTAGTAGGGATTCTTGTGATCCCATAGGTGTCGATCCAAATACACCGACATCTTATTATTCTTGGTAGACCATTCCTTAGAACGATTGGTGAAATTATTGATATGAAGGATGGAAATATTAGATTCCAATTTCCGTTAAGGAAAGGCATGGAACACTTTCCTAGAAAGAAAATCAAATTACCATATGAATCTATTATGAGAGCCACTTATGGATTGCCTTCCAAAGATGGCAATACCAAGATCTATTTTGTATCGTGCCTGGCTAGGGGCGTAAAACGATAGCGCTTGTTGGGAGGCAATACAATATTATATTTTTTGATTTTGCTGCTGTTAGGGAATAAATATTGCATCTAGCTTCTGTTTAGATGTGGTTTCATGTTTTGTTTAGTGTTTGTGCCAAGTAGAACCTTTGGGAAGACTTGTGTGAAGTTTATGTGATCTTGCTGTGAAAAACAGAATCGTTAGCGCTCGCTAGAATGGTCATCAGATTTTACTGGAGCGTGCTATTTAGTTGATTCTTTTTGCAGATGAGTAATAGACAAATTCCTCACGTTTACCAATTTTGTTTGAATTTTTTGGAGTTACAGAAGTATGCGAAACCTGCAGATTACTATAGACTGTTCTGTTTTTGACAGATTCTGTTTTTCGTGTGTTGTTTGCTTATTTCAATGCATCTATGAGTAATATTGGGAGGTATGAACCATAGAGAAGTTGGAATACATTAGGTTTAACACCAATATACACAAAGAATGAATTCATTGCAGTACCTTTGAGTAGTGATTTGTTTTCTTATACTAACGGAGCTCACGAGAATTTTTGTCTAAGTTTTGTGTTGTGAAGTTTTCAAGTTTTGAGTATTGTTTTGATGGATTATGGAACAAAGACTAGCAAGGGCCTAAGCTTGGGGATGCCCATAGCACCCCAAGTAAAATTCAAGGACAATCAAAAGCCTAAGCTTGGGGATGCCCCGGGAAGGCATCCCCTCTTTCGTCTTCATCCATCGGTAACTATACTCGGAGCTATATTTTTATTCACCACATGATATGTGTTTTGCTTGGAGTGTCTTGTATAATTTGAGTCTTTGCTTGTTAGTTTGCCACAATCATCCTTGCTGGACACACCTATTTGAGAGAGTTAAATATGGCCTAGGAATTGTTAGAACACTCTATGTGATTCACTTATATCTTTTGAGTTGAATAGTTTTGCTCTAGTGCTTCACTTATATCTTTTAGAGCACGGTGGTGATAATATTTTGAAGAAATTGTAGAACTCTCATGCTTCACTTATACCCATTTGAGAGTATATTAAAGCAGCATGGTAATGTGTTTAGGTTATAAAACTAGTCTTCACATGATAGACATCCAATATCAATGTAGTAAAAACTTTCACACTAAGTGCATTGAATATGATGAGATGTTGGATGCTTGATAATGGTTTTGAGATATGAGGATAGTGATATTAGAGTCATGCTAGTGGAGTTATTATGAAATTGAGAAATACTTGTGTTAAGGTTAGTGATTCCCGTAGCACGCACGTATGGTGAACCGCTATGTGGCGAAGTTAGAGCATGAGGTATTTGTAAAGTGCCAACCTTTGTGTGGAGGTCGGGGGCGCGCGATGGTTAACTCCTACCAACCTCCCCCTAGGAGCATGCGTTGATTGCTTTGTTTTGATGACTCATAGATTTTTGCAATAAGTATATGAGTTCTTTATGACTAATGTTGAGTCCATCGATTATACGCACTCTCACCCTTCCACCATTGCTAGCCTCTCTTGTACCGTGCAACTTTCGCCGGTACCATACACACACTATATATCCTTCCTCACAACAGCCACCATATTATTCCTCAAAACAGCCACCATACCTACCCATCATGGCATTTCCATAGCCATTCCGAGATATATTGCCATGCAACTTTCCACCATTTCGTTCATATGACACGCATCATATTGTCATATTGCCATGCATGATCATGTAGTTGACATCGTATTTGTGGCAAGGCCACCATGCATAACTTTTCATACATGTCACTCTTGTTTCATTACACATCCCGGTACACCGCCGGAGGCATTCATATAGAGTCATACTCTGTTGTAGTATTGAGTTGTAATGAAAGTGTGATGATCATCATTATTAGAGCATTGTCCCATGGGAGGAAAGGCTAAATTAATAAAGCCCCTCCGCAAAAAAAAAGGCCAAAGAAAAAAGAAAGTCCCAAAAAAAGAAACAAGAAAAAGGGACAATTGCTACTATCTTTTTTCCACACCTGTGCTTCAAAGTAGCACCATGTTCTTCATTATAGAGAGTCTCATGCTTAGTCACTTTATATACTAGTGGGAATTTTCGTTATAGAACTTGGCTTGTATATTCCAACGATGGGCTTCCTCAAATGCCCTAGGTCTTCATGAGCAAGCAAGTTGGATGCACACCCACTAGTTTCTTTTGTTGAGCTTTCATACATATTTAGCTCTAGTGCATCCGTTGCATGGCAATCCCTGCTCACTCACATTGATATTGATGGGCATCTCCATAGCCCGTTGATACGCCTAGTTGATGTGAGACTATCTCCCTCCTTTTTGTCTTCTCCACAACCACCTCTCTATTCCACCCATAGAGCTATGTCCATGGCTCACGCTCATGTATTGCATGAAAGTTGAAAGGTTTGAAAGAATAGAGTATGAAAACAAGTGCTTGGCTGAAATCGGGGTTGTGCATGATATGAATATTTTGTGTGATGAAGAGGGAGCATAGCCAGACTATATGATTTTGTAGGGATAACTTTCTTTAGACATAGTATTTTGAGAAGACATGATTATTTTGTTAGTATGCTTGAATGTCGGGGCCGGATTTCGGGAACATAATATCCCAGAAATTAACCCCTAGTGTCATCACCAGCCCAGGATTACTGTTACTGGTGGACACATACTTGTTACAGATTACCAAGCATTACAAGAATTTTGACATAAGACCATAAAGGTCTACTGAATAACAATGACTCCGGTGGTGGATGAAGGAATTGGCTTGCGGAACTTCACAACGATGGGGTTTCTTCCCAACAGGACAGCTGACCCGGATAACTCCTATCCTGCGTGGCTGCACTCCTAGGCTTCGCACGAACGTCGCTGTAGTACTTCTCGCAGAACTCCTAACCTGACCAAGTAAATAGCCAGGGACAAGCCTGTGAGTACGTTTGAATGTACTCGCAAACATCATGGACAAATGATATAACAAATGCAGCAATCAATTATACGGTCAAGATGAATTAAGCTATATGCATGTGCTCATGATATTAAATGCATGCTTGTCAGGAATTAAAAGTATGGCATGGTAGATAATATTTAGTACAGAAGGTGAATATTAGCATCAATAAAATAAATAAAGGAAATGCCGATCGGATGTCAAATGACACCATGGTCGGTCTTGAAAAGAAATGCCAGTCGGGTGTCTAAAAGAGTAATCGGACGATATCATCCGAGAACTCAGGCGACGCCACGAAAGGACTTGAAAAGAAATGCCAGTCGGGTGTCCACAAGAGTAGTGGCGTGATAAACCGCCTGACACTCGAGGGACGCCACAAAAAGGACTTGAAAAGAAATGCCAATCGGGTGTCCACAAGAGTAGTGGCGTGATAAACCGCCTGACACTCGAGGGACGCCACAAAAAGGACTTGAAAAGAAATGCCAATCGGGTGTCCACAAGAGTAGTGGCGTGATAAACCGCCTGACACTCGAGGGACGCCACAGAAAGGACTTTAAAATAAAGGCGAGTGTCCGGGGTAGTCTAGCCAGCCCCTGAGACACTCTGGAAAATAAAATAAGAGCAGGGGGGTTAGTTCACAATAATAATCATCTCAATCATAATATTCATAACATCAATAGTAGCAATAAAATATTATCCTGCAAGATAACCATGCTCCATTTTATTAGATACTTCCTCCGGAGACCGACTCTAAGACCGACACTTGACCAACCCAGACTGTAGTCCTCAACCGCGGACACGGCTATTCGAATAGGTTTCAAACTCTGCAGAGGTTGTACTCTTTACCCACATGTATAGGATTTCATTAGTCAGCATCGTGACCCTGACTAATTCCCATTACGGTCTTTGGGTTGTAAACACACCTAACCAGCACACACCAGCTTAACTTTTCTGTTGCCAGGGATCACCCACAACAACCGTTAAGTAAAACTCTAAGTCGGAGAGGCTACAACCTCCATGAGCATGGGATCACTATTCATACGCGCGGATTACAAGGGTACACTCCCTCTCGGCATCACAACAGCCGGAAACACCCATGCCCCCTAGCCTGATGACAGGGTTTAGTCCAGGGCCCTGGAAACCCTCATCAAGGCCCTCTGTACGGTGTGTGCACGGAAAGGGGTTAACAACTTACTAAACCATACCTTACCCGAGGTAGGGACAAGTGGTAGCACAAGACAAGTATGGGGGTTACCGGAACAAGACTCGATCTACGGTCGACTCAGGAGGCTTATGTTTTCTGCAGTGGTTAACACCACAAACATATTATCTCAACAGTATCACCAGGACAGGGCTACAATCCTTGCCTGCTTTCACAATATTTCTCATGACACCATCGTGTCAAAAATATGGCCCGTGCCCACCGGCACGTCCAAAACAGGAACACATTCCTGGATTCTCATAACTTATGCATGTTGCAAATTTGAAGGGGATGCATGCAAGGGAAAAATATAAACATGATCATGCATGCATGCAATATTATTAACTATATACCAAACCTATGAAAAACACGTCCTAAAATATTCTAGCATGCAAACATTCACCATATCAAGTGTTCAAAATGCTTGCCTTAAGTATGAAAAGGGTGCTGGTTACTTTGCAAGGAATCATCTCCCCTTCATTTCCTATTTTCAAAAATATCTAAATCACCACATAATTCAAAAACAGCACTAAAAGTATTTCAAAAGTTTTTGAAATAAATACTAAAATAAACTAGAGGATATTTAAGGAATATCAGAAAAAGAAATCATTTATTTAGAGTTCATAAGAATTAATTATGGATTTACTAAGATGGAAAACATGATTAAAAGCAATATTTAAAATCCCTTAAACAGAAACTAAGTATAGTAAAATGTTCACTTAATTTAAATAAACCTAGCATGATTTTAGAAACCTACAGAAATTTGAATCATCGAAATAGGATTTGAAATGGTGGCTGAGGAATTATTTGAAAGCTGCTGGAATGATAAAAAGGAAGGAACAGAATCGCGCCCTGAGCGCTGTTTAACCGAGCAGAGCCACTGGGCCGAGCCCAGCCGATCAGCTACACAGGAGGCTTGCGACGTCGAAGGCGTATTCCAGTGAATACGTGTTCCTCGCGCAGAAACGGCCCCAGGAGGAAACCGCCTCCACTTAAACGGCGGGGCCCGCGATTTGTGCCGCTGACGATCGGGCCCCACCTGTCGGGTTCTTCTTCTCCAACCCGCGCGCGTCTGGGCCGGAACAGGGGCGAGCTCCGGCGACGACCGCCGGCGTTGCAGGGCATCTCTGGCGGCGCTCGGCATATGGATGGATTCAGCGGAGGATTCCGCAACCGCTGGTGGTGGATATGGGTGTCGACGTGCTCGGAGTTGAGCAGAGCATCGGCTGAGGCGGAGCATGGCTCGGGTGTGAATGGGGTCGAGGCTCTCGCCATCCCCAGGGTAGACTGAGGCTCGGGAGGCTTCTGTTGTGGTGGTGAGGTCCTTCTGGTAGTGCTAGGTGGAGAGGAGGGGTCAGGGTGGAGGTGGTTTTGGCCGAGGCTTGGCTACGGTAATGGCGGCCGGCGATGGAGGGGATGAGCACGGGAGTTCGAGGGACTTGGCCAGGGGAAAGATGGGAGGGAAAGGAGGTGGTGTGCTGTTGATCGGGGAGCCGGGGTGGCTTTATATAGCACGGGAACGTCGGTTCCCGTGGTTTCCAGAGGGCGGACACGGTGGCGACGCGCATTCAAGGAAAACGCGGACGGTGGCGAGTAGGCGTGGTCGTTGGGTGGTCGGTGCGGGCTGGCGGGGACGTGGCCTGGCCGCAGTTACTCCTCAGGTGCGCTGGCGGCTCGAGGAAGTGCCAGGTAGCCTGGACGGTGCCGTCCACGGCCTACAGTGGCGGAGACCATTTACGGCGGCGGTGAGGCCGGTGAGGCCGGTGGTGAGGTGGCGGGATTCTGTGGGGACGGCGGCCGTCCGCATTGATGCAAGGGGGGGCCGGTGGACTCAGGGTGAGCCGCGTGTCCCGGAGGTGGCGTGGCGGAGACGGTGTTTGTCGGGCGGCGAGGAGCGGAGGCGATGGACGGTGGAAGGTGATGCTAGGGGACAAGGGAAAGTGTCGGCGAGGGTGGTGGCTTGCCAGAGAAGCGCCACGCAGCTTTTGGCGTGCGGGAGGCTTGGCAGGAAGGCTACGCGGTGCGGTGCCGATGCCTGCAAAACGCGTGCTCTGGCCGCGCTCTGGACCTGCACGCCATGTGCTCGACGATTTGCTAATGGCACCCATAGTGATCCATACAAGCTGACAGATGACAGAATGGGGCCAGGGTTTATGGTGATTACGATGGGCAAGTTAGAATGGCCAGGAGGGCAGGTGTGTTGTGCAAGATGAAAACCTTGCCAAAATTCGGTCATGCCCTCAAGGTGTTCGACAAAATGTTAGAGCTTGCTAGGTAACTCTGTTGGGGCTGGAATTTGGCAGGGTGAGGTCTCTTTAGAGGGTAGAGATGGTGGTGAAATTATTTTGGGAAGAAGACATACTTGCTAGTGCAAGTTTTGTTGAAATTCAGTTCTGGACTGAATATTCAGAGGGGTCTTTGGTGGGTCTAAAAGATGCTAATGGAGCTGATCTTCTGGAGTTAAGGTTCTGGTTGGAAGAACAAGAAGATGGCCAAGGCTCAGAAATTTTGGAGCAAGAAATAATAGGGTTGTAGTTGAAACCTAGAAGATGGACAGAAATGAAAAGAGGATGTTGCACTCAAATTTTGCAAAACACCAGGTTGGGTTTTTGCACCAAAGTGACATATAGGCATAACAAGACCTCCCAGAATTTATGGTGGAATTTTTAGGGAATTATTTAAAATAGAAGTAGTGCAACAGAAGCATTTAAAACACTGAAAAGTTATTAAAAGAATTTTCTAGGGCAAAATTTTATTATGAAAATAATTCTACTGTTATTTAAACAAATAAAGAAGTGACCCAAGATATAACCAGAGTCCATAAAAATTATTCCCAAAAATTTTATTATAAGAAGAGAGGATTTTTGAAGGATAGTTATATAAAAGGTTCTGAAGTTATTAAAGAACCTAATAAAATTCAAAATTTTATTTTCTAGCCAAATTTTAATTATTAAAACAAGGTTAAAATTTTGGGGTGTGACATTGAAGTATTATTATTTCTTATGTCAATATAGACTTTTATCTTGAATCTTTCAGATCTGAACATGCATGCCACAATTAAGAGAATTACATTGAAAAACTATGTTGGTTAGCATTCCACATCAAAAAATCTGTTTTTATCATTTACCTACTCGAGGACGAGCAGGAATTAAGCTTGGGGATGCTTGATACGTCTCCAACGTATCTATAATTTTTTATTGTTCCAAGCTATTATTTATGATGTCTTGAATGTTTAATGGGCATTGTCATACACTTTTATATCATTTTTGGGACTAACCTACTAACCCAAAGGCCCAATCCAGATTGCTGTTTTTTTGCCTATTTCAGGGTTTTGCAGAAAAGGAATATCAAACGGAGTCCAAACAGAATGAAACCTTCGGGAGAGATATTTTTGGAGAAAATCACGAACAGGAGACTTGAGAACCACGGAGTAGGGTCCACGACGTGTGCACGAGGGTGCGGGCGCGCCCCCCTTCCCAGGGGGCGCCCCCTGCCTCGTGGGCCCCTCGTGAGTCCCCCGGTGTCCTCCTTCGTCCTATATAAGCCAACGTACCCCGAAACCATCAGCAACAGAGAGAAAACCCTAATTCCACCGCCGTAACCTTCTGTTCCCGTGAGATCCCATCTTGGAGCCTGTTGTGGAGCTCCGCCGGAGGGGGGATCCATCACGTAGTGCTTCTACATCATCATCGCCCTCACCATGAGTTGTGAGTAGTTTACCACAGACCTTCGGGTCCATAGCTAGTATCTAGATGGCTTCTTCTCCCTCTCTGGATCTCAATACAAAGTTCTCCTCTGTCGGTGTACAAAAAGAGGGGTACACTTTTTGTACCCCTATGACTGTGCACGAGCAGTTTGAGCCACGGGCACCACCACACCAAGCATGGAAAGGGATGTGAGCCAGGGTAAGACCGAAGCTCGATGGAACCGGAGCAACACCAAGAACAAGAGCACAAAGAGCAAAGGGACGAAGCGGCTTCCCCCGACGAGATCCTTGCCGGGAGCCAGTTTCAGCAGCCCCGGCAAGGTCCTTGTCGGGGCCGGCTTTAGCGGCCCCGGCAAGACCCTTGCCGCGGCAACTCGCCCCACGCCCACGGAGCGGATCACCCTTGAGTCCACTGCCCCCATGGGGCAAGGATTCGGGAGGCATCCCCGTAGTGGCATGCAGATCTTTGTGAAGACATTCAAGATCAGATACACACTAAGAAGACGATGACGCTTGGCGGGATCCCAACCAAGGAGGACCACAAGACCTCCGGCAAGCACCTTGCCGGGGATGTCACTAGGCGCCGCGACAACACCCTTGCCGGAGCCCCGGCAAGGCCCTTGCCGAGGACATCCGCGGGGCCACCACAAGGCCCGCACCAACTGAGTTTCCACCGCCCCATGCAGCTGCCGACCCAACCAGCTGGGCAGGCACCTGCGTAGCAACATGCAGATCTTCGTGAAGACCCACCATTGCGCCACCTCAGCTGACTGCCTGCCTACATGGCGTCTCAGGCATCGCTGGCCAGGGCGCGTGTCAACACAAGAAGTAGCGGCGACGGACAAGACGGATGTCTCCCATGTCCCCGATAAAGCAAGGACACCTAAGCTAAGCGCATTAAATGTGCCTTGTCATGTAATGTGAGGGATAACCTCGCATCACTGTACCCTTTCCACCTCCTGTGTGCCACTGTGGCGACCCCTTTTCCCTATAAAAGGAGGCCCGGGGCGACCAGGAGAAGGATTCGGCTCTTTAGAACTCCTCACGATTCGGCTCTTTAGAACTCCTCACGATTCGGCCTTTTGGAGCTCCTCACGCCCCATAGCTAGCTGAAGAACACAAACATATAATCCACCAAAGCAAGAGTAGGGTTTTACGCATCTTTGTGGCCCGAACCTAGGTAAAGGAACCGTGTGCTAACTGTTGGATCCGCTCTTCTCTCAACCCCGCGCCCCGCAACCATAGTAGGGATTCTTGTGATCCCATAGGTGTCGATCCAATACCCCGACATCTTTGGCGCGCCAGGTAGGGGGCGCAGTTGTGAGAATCGGCTTTAGCAGTCAGTTCGACGCTTCTTCATCATCATGGCGCCCAAGAAGAAGACGATGGTGGCGGTTGGCCAATCGGAAGCCGGACAGCCCGTCCCGACGCGGGCAAGCAGCGGACCGGTCGCGGAAAGGACCCGGGGCACTGCTCTCGAACACCAGTGCCGCCCCAGCAGCCGGAGTTTGGGGGGTGGCGATGTTTGTGCGCATGGTAATGGGCCACACACCGCCAGATCCAAAGACGGAGCCAGGCCCTCCCCGAATGGCGCAGGGCCCTCCAAGATCGCTGCCGCATCACCCGAAGGCAACGCAAGGGCCTCTAAGACTCCCATGCCGGCGCCAACAGCGCGCTCCTCTCAAGCAGCGTGCGACGAACGGCATCGTCACGCTGAAGAGCCTGGGAGTCGCCACGGGAAGAGCCCCGAGCGACACTCCCGAGACGTAGAAGACCTGCCCGCCCGCCGAAGCACTGGTGGAAACGGCATGCGACTGCGGGATCGTGATGGAGCCCCTCCTGACATGGTCAGGGGTCGAAGCGCGTCGCGGTCCGTGCAGGTTTCGCTACCGCTAACCCCAGCCGAAGCCCTGGCGCGCGCGCAGTTGCTCCTCGACTTTCCTCCCGTTACGGGGAAACTCGACGAATGGAGAGCCACCATCCGAAGCCTTGTCGCAGTCACCAACAAGGATGAACTAAATCCAGCAGAGCTCCCAGGTCGACGCTCCGATGGAGTCCCACGCACCGGTGGCGGGAGGACCGGCAGCGCCGTGGCTACGGTGCATTCGCCTCCTCCTCGCCCGCTACTGCGTGTGTCGACTCGTCGGGATGTCGCGGGCGACGCCATCTCTATAGCGTCGTCCAACCCACGGACCCACGGCGACCAGCGTCAAGTTCTTCAGGAGCGAGCTCATGAAGACGCTCGAACCACCATCGAGCACCGGCGCGGAGTGCGCCACCAGTCAGACAGGCGAGCGGGGCCTACTGTGGACCGCCCAGCACCGGAGAGCCCTGGAGGTCTACCTTACGAGGTAGGCTGTCCGGCTTTTACCCGTGAGCTGCGACAGTTCCAGTGGCCCTCTCACCGCACCTTCAAGCCTGACGTTGGCGAGAAGTACAACGGCAAGACCCACCCGTTGGAGTTCCTCAGCATCTACACCATCGCGATGCAAGCTGCCGGAGCTCACGACGATAAGGTGCTTGCGAATTACTTTCCGTTGGCCCTTCAACCCAATGCCATGTCATGGTTTATGCACTTGCCGGTAGACTCTATTTCCTCCTGGTCGGATTTGTGCCATGAGTTTGTTGGCGCCTTTACTGGAGGTCACCAAGCCCATGGCCAAGCAAGTGACCTGCACGTCATACCCCAGAAGGAAGGCGAGAGTCTGCGCAAGTACATACAGAGGTTCAGCTGGGTACAGTACAATATCCCTGATGTTCACCCTGCCGCCATCATCAGCGCGTTCCATCAGAACGTGCGTAACCGCAAGATGCGTGAAGAACTGGCGATGACCAAGGTGAAAGATGTGGCGGAGCTCTATGTTCTTGCTGACAGATGTGCCCGGGCTGAAGAGGGAAGGAAGTACCCCGGCGAAGATGCCGGCGCGGAAACCGACTCTTCAGATGACGACACTACCGCCCCGGCAAAGAAAGGTCGGAACCACAATAGGAAGCACAAGGGTAAAGCCGTGCTTGCCGTCGAGGGATCTGATGACACCGGCTCCGCCAAGAAAACCAAGGCGGGTGACCCCGGCAAGGAAATAGCCGGGTGTGTCGCCTGCCGGGCCTTGGCGGCTGCCGAGAAGCCAGGAGACTCCAGCAAGCGATACTGCAAGATCCATCGCATCAAGGGCCATGATCTCCAGGACTGCCGACAGGTTGAGCTCCTTGCTGAGAAGCAGAGGGCTGAATACGAGAGGCGGCACAAGGAGAAGGGCCAAGACGGTGCTGAGGGGTCCGGCAAGAAGCGTGATGGCCAAGCAGGCCGTCGCGGCAAGGATAAACAGCAGGAGAGGCCCGCCCGGGGCCGTGACAGAAGGCCAGAAGACGACGATCACAAAGAGGACGACGAGTCCGACGACCAAGAGTTTCAGAAGGCCACGGAGGCCGTGTGTGTTGATGGCGGCGCCTCGCTGCATACTTCTCACCGCCAACTTAAACAGTGGGCGCGTGAGATTACAGCGGCGGAGCCGTCGCCTGGTGCCCAAAAGCCGCTGAAATGGTCCAGCACGCCTATCATTTTTGACGCTGAGGATCACGCTGATCGCACTACTGCGGTCGGGTGCTTGCCATTGTTGGTTTCACCGACGATACGCAACCTCAAGGTGACAAAGATGCTAGTCGATGGCGGGGCTGGTCTGAACTTGATCTCGCATGCCGTGGTCGAGAAGCTGCAGATTCCTGACGGAGACCTCGAAGAGATGGGCACGTTTCAGGGGGTCAACCCGGGGAGAAGTCAAACAAAGGGGAAGGTCACGCTGCCCGTGACTTTTGGGAGTGATCTGAACTACAGGACGGAAATGATCGTGTTCGATGTTGCCAAGATCCCCTTGCCTTATAACGGGATCCTTGGCCGCCCCGCGCTGGCCAAGTTCATGCCAGCGTCACACTACGCCTACAACACCCTGAAGATGCCAGGACCTATGACGATCATCAACATCCCCTCCGATAAGAAAGATGCGCTGATTTGCGCTGACCAACTATACCAGCAAGCAGTTGCAACAGCTGCCGCTGCGAGGGCACTTGCTCCTGGCACTGGAGCCCCGGGAGGGAAGAAGAAGAAGACCGGTGAGACCTCAGACGCCCACTCCGGCAAGCGCACCTCTTCGGAGTGTTGTGCTCCCGTCGAGGACGTGCCAGAGAGCTCCATCGGAAAGAAGAAGACCGGTGAGACCTCGGACACCCACTCCGGCAAGCGCACCTCTTCGGAGTGTCGCGCTCCCGTCGAGGACGTGCCAGAGAGCTCCACCGGCAGAAACAAGAGGTCCAGGGCCATGCGCCGGGAACCAAGAATGTTTCTGTCAAGGAGGACGACATAGGAGGGGCTTTCACCATAAGCTCCTCCCTTGACGACAAATAGGAAGACGCGCTCGTCACCTTCCCGCGGGCGAATGTCGACGTGTTTGCATGGCAAGCATCCGACATCCCCGGCATTCCCAGGGAGGTGATTGAGCACCACCTTGCTGTCTGTCGTCATGCGCGTCCCGTCAAGCAGAAGGTCAAAAAGCAAGCTTTGGAACGACAAGAGTTCATCACTGAGGAGATCCGGAAACTGGAAGCAGCGGGTTTGGTAAGAGGAGTGCTCCATCCAACGTGGTTGGCCAATCCAGTGGTAGTGCGCAAGGCAAATGGGAAGTGGAGGATGTGTATTGATTACACAGATATCAATAAAGCTTGTCCCAAGGACCCCTTCCCGTTGCCGCGCATCAACCAGATTGTTGACTCCACGGCTGGGTGTGACCTGCTGTCATTCCTCGATGCCTACTCCGGCTACCAGCAGATCTTCATGGCAAGAGAAGACGAAGAGAAGACATCATTCATCACCCCGTGTGGTACGTACTGTTTCGTACGAATGCCTTTCGGGTTGAAGAGTGCTGGCTCGACGTTTGCAAGGGCGGTCCAGATTGGTTTTGAACCCCAACTCCATAGAAATATGGAGGCTTACATGGATGATATAGTGGTCAAAACCAAGGACAGGGCAACCCTTATACCGGATTTACAAGTTCGTAAACCTACGGAAGATCAACCTCAAGCTGAACCCTGAGAAGTGCGTCTTCGGCGTCCCGTCCGGCAAGCTTCTCGGGTTGTTTGTGTCGCAGCATGGGATAGAGGCCAATCCGGACAAGATCAAAGCTATAGAGCAGATTGAAGCACCCAAACGGGTCAAGGATGTGCGTCGGCTTGCTGGCTGCGTTGCCGCCATGAGCAGATTCATTTCCAAGTCTGCCGAGCGCGCCCTTCCCTTTTTCAAGATTTTGAAAAAGACAGGCCCGATGGAGTGGACGCCAGAAGCCGAAGCAGAATTGCAAGACTTGAAGAGGTATCTTTCCTCCACGCAGGTACTAGTTGCGCCTAGACCACAAGAACCGTTGCTGCTATACTTGGCGGCAACAAACCAGGTGGTCAGCGCCGCACTAGTGGCGCAGAGAGAAATTGATGATGAGGTGATAGCAGCGACAGAGCCTGATGCCATTGGTGTAGAGATGACACGGCCGGTTGGAGTGCCGCCAAGGAAGAAAATGATGCAGCACCCGGTCTACTTTGTTAGCTCCCTCTTGCAGGGGGCTAGATCGAGGTACTCCGGTGTGCAGAAATTGCTCTTCGGCCTCCTTATGGCCTCGAGGAAGCTGCGTCACTACTTCCAGGCGCACGAGATCACCGTCGTCACTCGCCTCCCTCTACAACGGATATTGCACAATCCAGACGCAACGGGAAGAATTGTAGAGTGGGCACAGGAGCTGTCCAGCTTTGGCCTCAAGTTTGAAAGTACCTTGACGATTCAAAGCCGAGTCTTGGCAGAGTTCATTGCAGAATGGACCGCAACGCCTGATGAAGAGGTCCAGGAAACTGCTCTCCCCGGCAAAGAGGCGAGTTGCGACTGGATCATGTACTTTGATGGAGCTTTCTCCTTGCAGGGCGCCGGGGCTGGCGTACTGCTGGTCGCGCCCACTGGAGAGCACCTCAAGTACGTGGTCCAGATGCACTTCCCCAGGGAGGTCTCAATGAACAATACTGCTGAGTACGAGGGGCTGCTTGCTGGTCTTAGGATCGCGGCAGACCTCGGAATCAAGAAACTCATTGTCAGGGGCGACTCGCAGCTTGTCATCAAACAAGTCAACAAAGACTACCAGAGCCCGTTGATGAAGGCCTACGTCGATGAAGTGAGGAAGCTGGAAGAGCGCTTTGATGGTATACAGGCGGAGCATGTTCCCCGAGCGAAGAACGACATCGCCGATTACCTGTCAAAGCGCGCTCCCCTCAAGCTACCTGTGGAACTAGGTACCTTTGTGCTTCAGCTTTCTCAGCCATCCATTGATCCATCAACAGAGCAGAACAAGAGGAGGAAGTCAGGGCCCGACAAGTACTTTCCCGCCGAGCTCCCCGGAGCCGCCGGCAAAGATGTTGCCGGAGACACTGAGCCCGCCATTGCACGGCTAGCTCCGGCGGAGCGTCAAGCTCTTGCCGTCGAGACAGCCGCTCCCATGGCGGAGGGAATGCCTTTAGTCCTCGTCGTCGAGCCCCAGGCTCCAGCGTGGGCACAGCATACCATCCGATTCCTCCAGACTGGGGAACTTCCTGAGGAGCAGGAAGAAGCAGAGAAAGTAGCCCGTCGGTCTACTATGTACCAGTTCGTCGATGACGTCCTGTACAGAAAGAGACCGAACAACGTGAAATTGAAGTGCATCCCTAGAGAGGAAGGACTGGGGCTGTTGGCGGAGATACATGGAGGCATATGTGGATCCCACATAGGGTCAAGAGCCCTTGCCGGCAAGGCATTCCGGCAAGGCTTCTTCTGGCCCACTGCCCTCCAGGATGTGACTGCACTGGTCACCAGGTGTGAAGCGTGCCAGTTTTATTCAAAGAAACTTCATCAACCAGCTCAAGCCCTTCAAACCATTCCTCTCTCCTGGCCCTTCTCGGTCAGGCGGCTCGACATACTGGGCCCTTTCCCCCGCGCTGTCGGGGGCTTTGAGTACTTGTACGCTGCAATCGACAAGTTCACAAAGTGGCCGGAGGTGGAGGCAGTGAGGAAGGTCACAACTCTGTCAGCCGTCAAGTTCTTCAAGGGACTAGTGTGCCGTTTTGGTGTACCCAATAGGGTCATCACCGACAACGGCACGCAGTTCACAAGCGGCACCTTCATGCAAGTATACCCAAGACCTCGGCAGCAAAGTCTGTTTCACTTCCGTTGCTCACCCCCGAAGCAATGGTCAAGCTGAGAGGGCAAACGCTGAAGTGCTGCGAGGCCTACGGACAAAGACCTTTGACAGGCTGCACAAGAGTGGAAGGCGCTGGATTGATGAGTTGTCGGCGGTTCTTTGGTCGATCAGAACGACGCCAAATCGAGCCACCGGCCAGACACCTTTGCCCTGGTACACGGGGCAGAGGCAGTTCTCCCCACTGAACTCATATACGGGTCACCTCGAGTGCTCGCTTATGATGAGCTTGAGCAAGAGCAACTGCGGCAAGATGACGCAACGCTCCTTGAGGAAGATCGTCTTCGGGCGGCTATGAGAGCAGCACGCTACCAGCAGGCCTTGCGCCGCTACCATAGCCACAAGGTCCGTACCCGAAGCTTTGAGGAAGGCGACCTTGTTCTTCGGCGCGTTCAATCGGCCAAGAATACAAACAAGTTGACGCCAAAGTGGGAAGGCCCTTATCGGGTAATACGAGTCACCAGGCCTGGCGCGGTCCGCCTGGAGACCGAAAATACCATTCCGGTGAGCAATTCCTGGAACATTGAGCATCTTCGCAAGTTTTACCCATAAGGCGCGGCTTGCCGGGCCCCCCGGCAAGCCACCCTTTTGTACAAGCCTTGCCGGCAAGGCATGTAACCCTTTGTACAAAGCCAGGCGCAGACCCTGAGCATAAATAAATGAAGCGATGCCGCCCTAAGTTATAGCATGCATGCTGAGTCGAGTCTCATCCTTGGTTAGGGTTGATAGTTCTTAGCGGCGGCTAACCCCTAGTTTAGAGGTCGAGTTTGCATCCCTTTGTCTTCCTTTTATCCTCTTTGGTTCACAGGACACACAAATATCCTTGTCGAAACCACTTGGGGAGAAGAAAAAGGAACGGACCAGCATCGAGGCCCCGGCAAGCCAGTGTTGCCTGGGGCTACAAGAGCAAAGATTCACCCACGACAAACCAGGGTTGCCGGGGGCTGCAGCTTCAGATAAGTTCTTCATCCCTTGTCATGTATTCCATTATGGGATGAGGTGTGTGCAACCTTGTTTCTTCCCTTAAAAACTACCGTGCTCCCATAACTCTAGGCCCTAGGACTCGTTCCTGGGGCCAAGTTTGGTCGTAGTCGCAGCGGCGAAAGGATGAAGCAAGGAGCCTAAACCCACTTCATCCCTGCCTCCGCCAAAGGCGTGAGAAAGGTCGAGCGGAGTGGGGAGACGGCCAGGCCTGTTGCCGGGCGAGAAAATGTTTATCTTAGAGATATCAGGGACTTGTTCCCTGTTGTGGGTTCTACCTGCGAACAAATGACCCGACAAACATTCCTTTTTCATTAAAAACATTCCACTCAGGTATAGTCCATAGGGAATGAAAAACATGAACAAGGAGATTACAAGTTTTAAATTTAACAGATGCCCGAAGGCTTACAAACTAAAAAGTGATAAGATGCCTGTAATGCCTTTCTTGTCCCTTTCCTCAGGAGGTAGGTCAAGGAGGCGAGAAGGGAAAAAGGGGCACCTAGGCGAGCTACGGGTGGCAGAAGACACCAAGAGGACATCTCGGTGGCCGCCCAAAGGCTGGATGGTGATGGCAGCGCCGGAAGCGAAGCTCGAAGACGAGGCGGCAGGACGTCAGTACGCGTCGAAGGCGTCGGTGCCCGCGTACTCCGACATGACGACCTTGCCGCCCGCCCTCTTCCTCTTCCTCTTCCGCAGCCTCCCTACGCAAGCCGCTAAGGGGACGGCCCCGAGAAGTTCAAGGAGTCGGCGACGCGGATGATGGGGTCACCGGTGCCACCAGGAGCGGCGCCCGACACCTAGTCGGACCCGTCATCCTGCTGCCTACCGCCCTCGTCGTCGCTGCCGCTGTCCTCCTCGTCACCCTCGTTCGAGGAGGAGTCTTCGTCATCGGAGGAGCTCTCCACGCAGCACCTTGCACGAGTCCCGAAGTGCCCGAAGACCCTGACGGAGAGATGGCCATCATCCATCAACTTGAAATGGAGAGTGAGCCCATCCGTCAAGTTGTGGATACGAGCGAACGCCTTCCATCCCTGACAAAGATACATCACGTGAGGAGCAGGGAAGTCGACACGGACCCGCGTGCCACTGATCCCGCAGCCCCTCATGTGCAGCCGTAGCGACTCCGGCGGATCCAGCTCCATCGCCCTCACCATGAGTTGTGAGTAGTTTACCACAGACCTTCGGGTCCATAGCTAGTATCTAGATGGCTTCTTCTCCCTCTCTGGATCTCAATACAAGTTCTCCTCTGTCGGTGTACAAAAAGAGGGGTACACTTTTTGTACCCCTATGATTGTGCACGGGCAGTCTGAGCCACGGGCACCACCACACCAAGCATGGCAAGGGAGGTGAGCCAGGGTAAGACCGAAGCTTGATGGAACTGGAGCAACACCAAGAACAAGACCACAAAGAGCAAAGGGACGAAGCGGCTTCCCCCGACGAGATCCTTGCCGGGAGCCAGTTTCAGCAGCCCTGGCAAGGTCCTTGTCGGGGCCGGCTTTAGCGGCCCCGGCAAGACCCTTGCCGCGGCAACTCGCCCCACGCCCACGGAGGGGATCACCCTTGAGTCCACTGCCCCCATGGGGCAAGGATTCGGGAGGCATCCCCGTAGTGGCATGCAGATCTTTGTGAAGACATTCAAGATCAGATACACACTAAGAAGACGATGACCCTTGGCGGGATCCCAACCAAGGAGGACCACAAGACCTCCGGCAAGCACCTTGCTGGGGATGACACTTGGCGCCGCGGCAAGACCCTTGCCGGAGCCCCGGCAAGGCCCTTGCCGAGGACATCCGCAGGGCCACCACCAGGCCCGCACCAACTGAGTTTCCACCGCCCCATGCAGCTGCCGACCCAACCAGCTGGGCAGGCACCTGCGTGGCAACATGCAGATCTTCGTGAAGACCCACCATTGCGCCACCTCAGCTGCCTGCCTGCCTACATGGCATCTCAGGCATCGCTGGCCAGGGCGCGTGTCAACACAAGAAGGAGCGGCGACGGACAAGACGAATGTCTCCCCCGTCCCCGATAAAGCAAGGACACATAAGCTAAGAGCATTAAATGCGCCTTATCATGTAATGCGAGGGATAACCTCGCATCACTGTACCCTTTCCACCTCCTGTGTGCCACTGTGGCGACCCCTTTTCCCTATAAAAGGAGGCCCGAGGCGACCAGGAGAAGGATTCGGCTCTTTAGAACTCCTCACGATTTGGCTCTTTAGAACTCCTCACGATTCAGCCTTTTGGAGCTCCTCACGCCCCATAGCTAGCTGAAGAACACAAACATATAATCCACCAAAGCAGGAGTAGGGTTTTACGCATCTTTGCGGCCCGAACCTGGGTAAAGGAACCGTGTGCTAACTGTTGGATCCGCTCTTCTCTCAACCCCGCGCCCCGCAACCGTAGTAGGGATTCTGGTGATCCCATAGGTGTCGATCCAATACCCCGACATCCTCGGTCTTCGAGGAGATCTATTCGATGTAATCTCTTTTTGCGGTGTGTTTGTCGAGATCCGATGAATTGTGGGTTTATGATCAAGATTATCTATGAGAAATATTTGGTTCTTTTCTGAACTCTTTATGTGTGCTCATAATATCCTTGCAAGTCTCTTCTAATTATTGGTTTGGTTTGGCCTACTAGATCTATAGTTCTTGCAATGGGAGAAGTGCTTGGCTTTGGGTTCAATCTTGCGGTGTCCTTTCCCAGTGACAGTAGGGGCAACAAGGCACGTATTATATTGTTGCCATCGAGGATAAAAAGATGGGGATTATATCATATTGCTTGAGTTTATCCCTCTACATCATGTCATCTTGCTTAAGGCGTTACTCTGTTCCTATGAACTCAATACACTAGATGCATGCTCGATAGCGATCGATGTGTGGAGTAATAGTAGTAGATGCAGGCAGGAGTCGGTCTACTTGTCTCGGACGTGATGCCTATATACAATGATCATGCCTAGATAGTCTCATAATTATTCACTTTTCTATCAATTGCTCGACAGTAATTTGTTTACCCGGCGTAGAATATCACTATCATGAGAGAAGCCACTAGAGAACACTATGGCCCCCGTGTCTATTCTCAACATATCAATCTACATCTACTTTACTTTTTCCACTTTTACTTTCTATTCTTATAAACAAAAATACCAAAAATATAAACTATCATCTCTATCAGATCTCACTTTCGTAAGTGACCGTAAAGGGATTGACAACCCCTTATCGCGTTGGCTGCGAAGTTCTTATTTGTTTGTGTAGGTGCGAGGGACTCGCGCATGGTCTCCTACTGGATTGATACCTTGGTTCTCAAAAACTGAGGGAAATACTTACGCTACTGTGCTGCATCTACCTTTCCTCTTCGAGGGAATACAACACAAGCTCGAGAAGTGGCAGGGCATTTATGTCTTATCATGTCGGACTGCTCCCTAGGCTATAAATAGCCGCCCCCCTACAACCACTAGCTGGTTGGCTGCTCCGAGAGAAACTGACACTTGTCATTAGAGCAACCCATCCTCCGAGGACTTTGAGCGAAAATCATCAAATGAGGAAAAACCCAAAACCAAACCCAAACACCTACAAACCCAAAAGTGATTGAGCATCACTGAAGAGATTGATCTTGAGTGGATCCGACGCTTGTTACCTATGAAGATTGTGCTTCTTCTAGACGGTTAGGCGTCATGGTCTAGAGCATCCAAGGGGAATTGTGGATCGCCGAGTGACCGAGTCTGTGAAGGTTCGAAAGTTACCTAAAGACTTATCACGAGTGATTGTGCGAGGTCTGTGTGACCTTAGCTCAAGGGGAATACGGTGAGGACTTGGTCTCTTGGAATGTGTGTCCAGGACTGAGTGTTCGGGACTGTGTGTCCTCAGGTTTAAATACCTAGCCGTCCTAACCAGATGTACAACTGAGACAACAGTTGGAACTCGTCGAACAAATCATTGTCTTCACCAAGCTTACTGGTTCTATTTCCTCAACTCTTTCATTTCCTCATATCTGTGTTGTGTGCTTGTTCATATCTGTTTGAATACTTTGACTAAAGACTTTCTGAATTTCCTCAGTTCAATTTCTTCAGTCTGTTTGTCTTCATCATGTGTTATACTGTGATTACGCTTTGTGTACTCTGTGCTTGTCTTCATTTCGTCATGATGACCATGCTTGTGTTCTGTTATGTTTACTTCTGAGTACTTATTCCGCTGCAAGTAGTTCTTCGCTAAGGAATTTCCTCACTCGTAAATTCCTCAGGGAAGAATTCATAAAAATCGCCTATTCACCCCCCTCTAGTCGATATAATGCACTTTCAATGTAGTCCTCAGAACGAATCTCATGGGGTTCTTCTTCTTTTCCTCCTCCTGGCGCTGGATCTCCCATGAATACTCCTAGCTTCCTTGTCAAGTCGTCATTCTTCTCCACGAGTATTGTCATTTCCTCCTCGTATCCGTCACGTGTAGACTTGAGTTCCTCTTCTAGCTCCGAGTTCCTGGTTAGTGCCTTCTTCAAATCTATCATGACTGCGCACATCTGGTGCTCCTGTCGATGAATGTGCTGGTTTAACTCCTGGATGAAAGCTGCAATGGACCTGTCCTTCCGGGTACCGATCATGTCCCATTGCTCATCTCGGCACCCGCATATCTGGTAGATAGTGTCCTTCAGCTCCTGCGTGTAGACTTCTCCAATACGTCGCATGGCAATGTGGACTGCCATACTCTTACCTAGGCTCCAGGTTGGTGCATCAAAGGAAAACTCTATGGGCTCCGTGACTGGCATGAAAGTCCTCCCGGGAATTTGAACGTGAATAACCCATCGCTCCTCTTCTGGTAAAGTGGCGGTGTAGGTCCCGATGAAGCTTGGTATTCTGATGTTCAGATACCTAGTGACTTCCTTCAAGTGTCGTCCAAAAGGTGTGTCTTCATCCGGTTGAGTGAACTTGTTCCTTGGGTCCACCATCCTAAAGAGTAGAAAATGGAGAGGAGTCAGAAATGAGTAGAGAAGAGTGACCTAGTGTTTATCTTAGTGGCCGTGTCCTACATTCAGCGTGTGCTCTGATACCATCTTGTAGCGACCATGATCTGAATAGACCGAAGTCTCTGTGTTCTGTGTCATCCCTGGGTCGGTAATGCTGACACACACAGTACTTGAAGGATTTATAACAAAGTGACAATCACACACTTATTACATCGAATGTCTCAAAAGAGAACTTATTACAAAATAATATGGCATAAGGTCATCTAACACGATAACAACGAAAGGCTTGGAAGATAAGTGAGTCCATCAACTCCAACGACATAGCTGAGTGCATGACAATGACCTAGCGCACCTTACTCTTCTTCTGAAAAGTCTGCAACATGACATGTTGCAGCCCGAAACGGGTCAGCATATGGAATATGCTGGCAAGATAACACATTAGAGCAAGTAACAGAATAAAGGCTAAGACTACATGCATATATGGCTGGTGGATGCTCTAAGGTTATTTTTTTGCATAAAGCCAATTTTTCCCTACCACAAAGGAATACATTTTATTTTAACTATCATGATAGTCGAAACATCATTGAGAAGGTTCCTCCAACTCAATCCCAATTAAAGTAGTCATTATCAACCCAGCAAATTAGTTTTAGAGTGATGAGATCAACCAATAATTCAAGTACTAGATACTCAAGATGTCCATAACCGGGGATACAGCTAACCATGATTAGTTTGTACACTCTGTAGAGGTTTGTGCACTTTTCCCCACAAGACTCGATCTTCTCCGTTGGATTTCTCGCACTACATGGTGTTTGAGAAACGGATGACCAAGACAGAGTCTTTCAGAAGCATTTACTCTATACCCCAGGTGGACCGATACACCTACTTTCCCCTACATCTGCTAGTCCACCATTGAAAGAGCTCACACAACATACTCAACTATGCCAGATCCAATAATGGCATTCTGGCTGCACACGGAAGTTTCTAGCATGAATAGTCTTATGATCCATTTGAGCCTGGGTGGCATTCTATAGGATAATCACACGATTCCTCTGGGATTTCCTAGGACAACACTGGATTCTCCAGGTGCCCTGCAACCAATCCACCCAGATGTGTATTCAAGTTGCCACCTTAAGTTGAACCATTAATTTACAATCTCACATCTGTCATGAATACTCTCAAACCCAATCCACGTCTACGAGCATAGCATGGCAACATAAGCACAACGTAGAAGTAACTCCCAGGGGTTTGAAAATAATGCAGGTAATAGGTTCTACCTCAATCTACTTCCCAGACCCACATGTTAAGAGATCATACTCATGGAATGTGTGAGGGTTTGATCTAATGCATAAAAACTGAGTAATAAAGGGTATGATCAAAGTGTTACTTGCCTTGCTGATGATTCGCAAAACCTAGGGACTCGTAGTAGCACGCTTCGCACTCCGGGAATTCTATCGCAAGCAAACAATAGCATACATAAGCAACCGAGCAAAGATGCACGGGTAAAACTCAAATAAGAAGATCTAACCAGAAAGTTCAACTGAAGAACTCCGGTTTGCAAAAAGAATCAAGTCAAACGGAGCAACGAAACTCAAACTACGAAAAAAACAAGATCTGTTTACTATATTTAAACTAAAGTCAAATTTTACAGTACCAAAACCTTGTTCAAGTTAGTTAAAAGGAAGGAGGGCTTCGAGATGAATATCTAGGCGCTTGAATCGCCTGATTCCGACTTACGAGCGAAAAGAAAAACTAAAAAGAAGACTAGGGCAGAAATCGCGATCGAAAAATAATCACAGAAAAACCCTGAAAAGAAAAACTGAAGAACAGGCTAACGACCGAACGTTCGTTGTCTGTGACTAACGGGCGAACAACATTCGTTAAAACGAACATACGGACGAACGTCCGCTATTTAACTAAACCGACAGAAAACCGGAACTAACTGAAAAAATGAGATCTAAGGTTTTTAAAAAACCGATCGTTTTTTTTTCTTCCGAGAAAACCGACGGCGGCGGGGCTCCGGCGAGAACCGCGGCGGCGGAACTCCGGCGGCGGCGCTCCTGCGAGGCGGCGGGGCGGTGGGCTGGCGGCGGCGGTGCTCAGACTGGGCACCGGGCTGGCGGCGGCCCGCGGCGGCGAAAAGCAGCGGCGGAAGGCGCGCTTTTCGAGGCGGGGCGGCGGGCTGGCGGCTAGGGTTTGCGGCTCGGGCGGGGTGGGCTGGCGGGGCGGCCGGTTGGGCTTTTAAAGGCCCCCCGGGCGTAGTCCCGGTCGGACACGGCCCAGGTAGGCCGGTTCCTCTTTTTTTTAAACAGTCCTGACGCAACAAAATGGACGAAAAGAATACTAAACGGACTCGAAAAATTCCGAAATAAATTTTCAACGTCCTCTAATAATATTTAGGACAAAGGGAATATTTTTGCCGGACCTAAATGCAATTTTGAAAAACGTGCATTTTTCCTATGCAAATAAAATTGCAAATCTACCCCTAATAATAAAGCACAGATTGACTTTGTAGGGTTCACCGTCACAATACGCTTTCTTCACATATCGTAATACGCTTTTACGATTTGTATAGACAAAATCGTAATATAAACGAGATGGTACTAAAACGCAGGGTAATCGAGGTGGTTTTTTCTTTCCGCAAAGTCTAGGAGGTTCGTAACTTTTTTTCATCTTGTGGCCCGGGCCCATGCTGCCTAGCAAAGGAGGCAAAGAGAAAATCATCGGTGCTCAGGATCGAAATCTCCAATTGCCAACCAGAGAAGATTCGACTTTATATTAGATAGTACCACCTCGCTATTTTACATCATATTTCACCGATATATATATGTGGGCAATCTCAAAGCAACAAGCCGCCTTAAGAATCAAGGAAGAAATTAACGAAAGAGAGAACAAGCTCGAGGGCAGCCCTCACCAGAACCCGACGTCGGGGAAACGGTCGTCGCCAGCAGCCCACACCGGAACCCGACGGCGGGGAAACTTGGGCTGCGTTCCTCCGCTCTGGAGGTCAGATGCGGGAAGCAAAAGGAAGGAGGGGCGGGGCCGGAGGCCCCCGAGCGACGCGCCGCCGAACCTCCCGAGCGCCAGAATAGAACGAGGTGGAGGTGGAGACGAATGGATAATCGTGAGGCGTACCTGTCTGATGTGGCTGAGGCGGAGGTGAATGAACCATGCGAGCCGCAATTCACGCAAAGCAAAAAATTAGGCATAAGCAGGTTCCACCTCCGCGCGTAATGATTCCCGTAAGCATTTAGCCTGTATTATTGATTTTTATGAGCCGGTTGATTTTTTTAATCCTTTCCTATTAAACAAGAGAGGAAATGCACGATGCATCTTTCTTTTGAGCAAATGCACAATGCATCTTTTTCTATTTTTTTGGGGTAATTTTTTAATCCTTTCCTATTAAACAAGAGAGGAAATGCACGATGCATCTTTCTTTTGAGAAAATGCACAATGCATCTTTTTCTTTTTTTTCGGGGTAAAGGGAGTTTATATTAATCAAGAGCTAGCAAGGTCATCCCTACACAAGTTCGCGACATCGTCCGGGCCAGAACAGAGCCAAACAACAATACGCGCCTCCGTTCGACCAAAGTTCGCTAATACTCCCTCTGTAAACTAATATAAGAGTGTTTAGATCAGTAAAATAGCGATCTAAACACTTTTATATTAGTTTACAGAGGAAGTACATGACTAACTTCATTTTTCTCTCAAGGAATATGCACTACTCGACACTCCTTTCACCCATTAATCTCTTGACTTCAACCACGACCATGGCAGAGCAATCTTGGCCCGCGGTCTTGACGATGCGAACTGCCTGTGAGCTGTCACATTCGACTAACACCGGCAACTATGTCCACTGCAAGGAGAGGGTGATGCCCTCCATCACCCCGGCGAGTTCAGCATGGAGGGGGTCCGGGCAAGACTACAACGTCCGGCACGCGAAGAAGATGATAGACCCTTCATGGTCCCGAAGTAACATCCCTGCACCGATGGTGCCGTTCTTCGAAGAAAAGGAGGCGTCGACGTTGAGCTTAGTCCAGCCGGGTGGAGGGCGGCTCCACCTGCCGACGGTCGTGGGGGGCTGCCTCACATGCAATAACGGCTGCTCGGCCCCCGCCACCTGGACGGTCATCTTCCCCCTGTCCCAATCTCCTTGCGGGAATTGCTGAATGCCGAGCAAGGAGACGACGTAGCTCTTGAGGAACCGACGAGACAACTCCACCGGCGGCGCTGGCTTGTCATGAACTAGCTCGTTGCACGAACCAGCAGGGCCAAAGTAGCATGAGCAGTCGCAAGCGATCCCCCTCGTTACACTCCGCCAGGAGGGTTAGAAACCACTCTGGTCCAGTGTTAACAACAGACTCAATATCCGGGATGCGCCACACCTTCGACATAGATCGCCACAAGTGAACCGCCCTCGGGCACCTGCAAAACACATGGAAAGTTCACGATGCATCTATCTGTTCTAGAACGGCAGAGAGTATGGGAGAGACCATCAAGATATCATCATTTTTTCTTGCATTTGGGCCAAGCCCAAATAGTGAAAAAAATTAGAACTAAAATATAATCTTAGAAATCAAACAATCTTCAATAATAATAAACTACATAATCAAAATCATTGAATTCAAATGTTTTGATAATTCTGTAAAAAAATCTTTAAATGAATTACACTGTATGTTTCTTGCTAAGAGATTGTTTCATGCATCGCTATTCTTCCATCCGATGGCAGTGCAGAGCTTAATATTCATTGATAAAGATGTTGGGGTGGCCTCTTCACATCAACATTTCATGATCCCAAAAAATGTAACATGTGGCAACACACGCTCATATGCATCTTAAAGAGACAAGGGTAACCTTATCTCAAGGTTTATTAGAGTTGGATATAAGTAGCATGCAATGGCACGTGATGACGTGAAGCATGTTTTGCTATTTTTTTCTGCCCGTTGCAACGCATGGGCTTATCATTTGATTTCATGATTCGTGTTTTGCTTACGTAGTGATTTAATCTTCCGCATTCATGTTGAATAGTGACATGTACAAGTTGTACGAGCACTCTCCTGCTATGGTTATTGGGTTAGGGCCGGATGTTTTTATCCTCCCGTTGCAATGCACGGGCATTTTTGCTAGTAAATCCAAATAAACTACCAAAGTTGATGTTCATATTTTCCTCCAATATTTCTTTTATTTTGGAGAAGTCATATTATCTCCGCTCATATATTTTATTATGAAATATTTTTCGGAGAGAAAAACAATTAAAACCAAAGTGATCCTCGTACCAGTATTTGAGAAAACTCAAACACGAAAACGGTAAAATCCCCAACTCTCTCCGTGGGTCCTTGAGTTGCTTAGAATTTTGAGGATCGCAACACACGAATGCAATAAAATATGATATGCAACATGACCTATGTATAACATTCCAAATTGAAAATTTGGGATGTTACACGCATAGTGGATGCTTTCAAAAAACTGGGGTCATCCCTAATTAATTGGAGTTATTTAATTTGTAACACCCCTCCCTAATCATTGTCCCTCCTTGTTATCATACATCATCCTGTTTAAAGTCTACTCCAAAAACCCTTTGGAGGAAATCTGAGGACATATGTAATTTGCCATGAAAACTCCTTCGAAAAACCCAGTGAAGAGATAGGAAAAAAGACATATTATGCATGATGCTTGTATTATTATTGCCTCATTTAGAACTTTATATGGGAAACCGTTTAATAAGAAAGAAAAAAAGCAAAAGAGTGCAATATCAAAGATCTCGGGATCTCGAACAAGTTACCATTCAGGAGTGCCCCCCTAAATCTTGCAAATCACAAAGTTGTCACATACCAATTCCATTAACTTATTACGCAAATGATGAATTTGGTAAGGATAGTGGAAACAAATCACTAATAACCACAAGTATAGGAGATCATGTGTAGCCTTTTTCGATAAGTAAGAGTGTCAAACCCAACAAGGAGCTAAAAGTAGAATTTATATCCTCTTCAAATTCTACCAACCACCGATCCTGTTCTACGCACACCAACACTTGCTTTATCTAGAAACTAGTAATAAAATACTTTGTAGGTGTAATGGGATAAGTTTGTAAGATAATAAAGTACGTGAAAATAAAAGTTAGGTGTTGTTTTAACAAAAGAACAATTAAGTTAGTATAGCGAGTGTGGAAAAGTGGTGGTAAGATTTGAAAATTGTCCTGGGCAATTGATAACAAGATCGGTAATTATTATTACAATTTTATATGAGGGAGAGGCATGGGCTAACATACTTTCTGTACTTGGATCATATGCGCTTATGATTGGAACTCTAGCTAGCATCCTCGACTACTAAAGATCTTTAAGGTAAACCAAACCATAGATTTAAGTGTATAGTCCCCTTTATTCCCATATGCAACAACCTACTTACGCGAGTTTGTGTTCCATGCAATTCAGTTAGTAAGAAAATTATAAACATATTGCAATACCCTACAACGGGAATGCCACACTGTGCGCGGCACGGGGGGCACCATAGGACAACACCAAAATAAAACATGCAATTCGAACCAATCAAGATCATCAATCAACCCATATGACAAAACAAATCTACTAAAAAATCATAGGATGGCTACACATCACTAGAAAATAATATATAGCATAAAACACCATGTTCAAGTAGGGGGTACAGTGTGTTGCGGGAGAGTGGACCACTGATAATAGATGAGGGGAGGTGATGGAGGTGTTGATGAAGATGACATAGTTGTTGGAGTAGCTCGTCATCACACGATGGTTCCCTCGGTGGCGTTCCAGCGTCATCGGAGAGAGGAGGAGAGGTACCCCCTCCTTCTTGCTTGGCCTCCCCCCTAGATGGGAGGAGGGTTTCCCCTATGGTCCTTAGCCGCTCGCCATGGCTCCCGGAGGGCAGGAGCCCCTCCAAGATTGGATCTCTCTCTCTCTCAGTCTCTCTCACTCTCACTCGTGTATGTGTGTGTGTGTGTGTGTGCGTGCGTGCGTGCGTGCGTGTGTGTGTGTTT
>LR738715.1:60831981-60864724 GCA_902687465.1 Secale cereale
CGTGTGCGTGTGCGTGTGCGTGCGTGTGCGTGTGCGTGCGTGTGCGTGTGTTTCGTGACCCAATTTTCTGGCCGAACACCGTTTCTTAAATATTCGAAGATTGGTAACTCCGATTGGGCTGAAATTTTGGGAGGGCTTTTCTACGGATATTAGCTTCCTTGCGATCGAAGAACACCCCAACTGACTTACGAGGTGTCCACAAGTGCAGGGGCACGCCCTAGGGTTGGGTCATGCCCCTTGATCTTGTGGGGCATGTGGGCCACCCCTTCTGTTGATTCTTGTGCCAAAAAAATCTCATATATTCCATAAAAATCACTGTAACTTTTTATCGCATTTGGACTTCGTTCGATATGGATTTTCTACAAAATACAAAAACATGAAAAAAAAGAAACTAACACTATATTAATATATTAGTCCAATAAATCATATACATTGTTGCCTAAAGTATGTGCAAATAGTAGAATATTATATTGGCATGAAACAAAAAAAAATTGTAGATACGCCGGAGATGTATCAGCATCCCCAAGCTTAATTCATGCTCGTCCTCGAGTAGGTAAATGGTAAAAATATATAATCTTTGATGTGGAATGCTACCTAGAACAATCTTGATCAAATAATATAATCATGGCATAAATATTAAGATACGAATGTTTCAGGGCAATTGTCTATTGTTTGATATAAAGACATAAATACTCAATGCATACTAACAAACTATCATGCCCTTCATAATAAACAATGTTAAAGAACATTATTCCTACAAAATCATGATCACCCCGGTGCCAAACCAAGCAACTATATCATATTTTTTCTCACTTCATCCTTTTCAACTATAGTCAATACATGAGAGTGAGCCATGGACTTAGCATTTTGTATGGAAAAGAGTGATGATTGGGGTTTATAAGGGAAGACGAAAGGATAAGAAAGTCTCACATCAATGCGGCTGATCGTTAGGCAATGGAGAGGCCTTACAATCGATGCTAATGTGAGGAGTAGGGATTGCCATGCTATGGATGCACTAGAGTTGTAAGTGTATGAAAGCTCTCCTAATGCAGCTAAGTGGGTGTGCGTCCAACTTGCTTGCTCATGAAGACCTCGAGCATTTGAGGAAGCTTGTCATCGGAATATACAAGCCAAGTTATATAACGTAAAGATCCCACTAGCATAGTCATGAAGTATATGAAAACTATCTATATGAAGTACGTGGTGCTACTCTGAAGCACAAGTGTGGTAAAAGGATAGTAGCATGCCCCTTCTTTCTTTTTGTCTCATTTGTTTTGTTTTCTCTTTTTTTGTGGGCTGTTTTTGGCGTCTTACTTAAGAACAGTCTCATGGACCACATCCCCACTTTTTCAAGGACTCATAAGTCTCCACCATCATTTTCCTCACTAGAGCAGTGCTCTAATAAGGATGATAATCACACTTTTATTTACTTACAACTTGATAAACTGAAAAAGATGACTACATATGAATGCCTCTAGCGATGTACCAGGATTTGCAATGATCTAGGGTAACATGTATATATAATAATGATAAACGGTGGCTGCGCCACAAATATCATGTGAGCTCTATATGATCATGCAAAGCAAAATGACAATGAATGCTCAAGTCATGTGAATAGTAACGGTGGAAGTTGCATGGCAATATATCTTGGAATGGCTATGAAAATGCTATAATAGGTAGGTATGTTGGCCGTTTTGAGGAAGGATATAATAAGTCCTATGTGTGATAGAGCGTATCATATCACGGGGTTTGGATGCACTGGCGAAGTTTGCACAAAGTCTTGAGGTGAGAACGGCAATCCACGGTACCAAAGAGGCTAGCAAAATATGGATATGTGGAAGTGCTTATAGTAAAAAAACTCACCTTAGTCATAAAGAACTCATATACTTATAGTGTAAGTTTATTAGCCCTCAAATCAAAGAACTCATGGGAGGTTGGGAGGAGTTAACCATCGCGTGCCCATGATCCAAACAAAACAAAGGATTTCAATCAATGATAAATTATGCTCCAACTTCATCGCAAAACTAGAGGCTATACGTGCATGCTTCGGGAATCACAAACTTTAGTATTGATTTATTTCACTAACCCTTGATAATCAACTAGTATACTCACATATTACCATCTTAATATCGTAAAACTATTACAAGGAATCAAACATAGAGTTTTGGTGTTCTTTACTCTCCCTAGAGTCTCTACCTTCGTCACCTTTGCAAACCACTTGCACAACAGGAATATACTTGATCTTTGGGTGCCTGCAACACCTAGCACGGGTGCATGTGCCCGTACCATGCTTGGCTAACGTTATGTATTGTTAATGTAGGCGGCTGGGTTCAGGGCCAATCCTGAGATTTCCAGGGCCCGGGGCGAGATAACACGGAGAGGCCCTAAAGCCACATAAACATATGCATATTTTTCTTTCTATTTCAACTGCAAATAAATATTCAGCTGACTATAATTTATGGTGCCTAGTCTTCTTGACTATTAAAAAACTGGGGTCATAAACATTCACAGTAAAAGTTGATCGATCTTGTCAATCTACCCTTGTATATATTTGTATTATTAGGTCAATTAGTAGCACATTCATGCCTATTATTTTTTTAATCTACCTACATTTTTCACTAGTTGTTCTTGACAAACAAAAAGCTAACTCCTTCGTGTTCCTAGCAGTAGAAATATTGTTTTTTGCATGGAATTACTAAAGCACTTGTATCTGTCTCTAAAAAAATAGCAAAAACTCATGTGGGACTCAATCAACTCATATGCGTGTTTTTGCCCCATTATCAGATGGATTCTTTCTAGATAGCGTCTTGTTAAATGAATAGTAATCTTGCTAATCAGCACACAACATATGATACAAGAAATTAAGATTACTACTAAGTAAATAAAAGTGCTAAGAAAGCCATGGAACAAGGTACCTGTAGAGCTAGAAACTTCGAAATCACAATATTTTGCTGCCGCTGCGTCATGAACAAAAGTCCAAGTTTCTCTTTTCTAATCCCAATCGATACAAGCAATTGGAATGTGAGAAACAGATATGTATGAGAGAATAATCTTCAGGACACGAACGAACAATCTAACAAGAATATAGAAAGAGAAAATTTGCGTTGAAGAGAAGATTGATAGGAATCTGTAAACCGCATTACCTTCTTCCACTTATGGCGCCCAGCAGCCGAAAATTACGATTAGACGAGTGGGCGGGGCGGTCATCCATTGCATGGCTGATTTGTTGCCAATCGCGAGGAGGAATATAAGATGAGAAGACTGCACAACATGGTAATCAATCAATTAATTTATGTTTCCTTTTGGGGAATCAATTACAGGCTAAACAATTACACATGTATATAGGGAAACCAATCAATCAGGGACCCCTTCATCCTCGGGGGCCGGGGGCGGCCGCCCCCTCTGCCCCCCTCAGGGCCGGCCCTGGCTGGGTTTTCACCTCCGTTGGCTTTGGTTATCCTTTTGGAAGATTTTCAATAGTCAAATCTTCATATTTTCCACCCCAAAAAAGGAGTTTCCCTTTAATGTTCCAGGTTCTCTTAGTTTTTCCCTCATGGTGAAATCAGTACAAAAGGGCAAAAGAAACGTGGTAAAATATTAAAAATCCTATCCCTACAAGGGGAAAATACTAACGAAAACATGAAGCGAAATGCATGCATTAGTATACCACACACCTTCCTCGATTAGAAGCTTATAAAGCCATTTACTGATTAAGGCATTTTTCTGTTTGAGATCATATATACCAAGACCTCCCTAGACTTTTAGCCGGCAAACAACATCCTATTTGGTCAACCTATACTTTTTATTTTATTTTTCGTTATGACTTTGCTAGAAAATCCGAAGCTAAAGTAATCTAGCCTTGCAGAACCCCTTTGGGTACTTGGAAAAAGAGAGCATAAATAGAACCATGTTTGTGAGTACTGAGTTTGTTAAAACAAGTCGTCTCCCAATCAAGAGCAACTTGCCTTTCCAACTACTCAGACGTTTCCCTAATCACTTCTCAACATATTATTAATTCACATTTGAGAGCCAACAATAATGGATATCCAACGTGTCAATGTTAAATAACAATGAAGACAGTGGATCACCCTGACAGAGTCTCTTTTCTGTCTGAAAGTATTGGTCGGCACCATGATTGAGTTTTATAGACTAAATGATAAGTTATGATAATCTGCATGGAAAATCGTGATCTTTTGTCGAGGGGTTATACTCAAGCCACCTCAATGTATATTCACTTTATTTTTTCAAAAAATCCTCTTTCTGTTTTATTCTTTGATTGCAATTTTTTTTGGTAGCATACCAAGTTGTTTGCTTGGTCCTTTCTATTTTTATATTATCCTTAAGGTGTATGCTAATTACTAATTTTCTTTGTTTTGCGTATATGAGCATGCCTGCAAAGGGTGCACTGGTGAGTTACCTCATCATCTGGGCTTTGAATACTGGAAGTGTAATGAATATCTATGAGTTGAAACACCAATATAACCATGATAATCTTGGGCATAAAGGGCATCTCCAACGCTGACCCCCAAATCGGACATTGCATCCATCCGCGGATTGGGGAGACCTGTCCACCAAAACTGGTGTGCGAGCCAGCCATCCAACCCTGGCCGCAAATATCCGCCCCCATTTTTTTAAGTCTGCATGCTCAAAATAACCGGATAACAAGTTTTAGTTGAGCGCGGTTTTGTCCGACAAGAGGCCAGATGAAGTTTCGCAGATTACATGGGGGGTGAGTAAGGATCCTAGGCCGAGGATGGCGGAAACCGAGGCCGAGCCCCCACCTACCACACCATTAATCTCCTCCCTTCCGCCATTAGAGATCGATCCCACCCCCACTCCCAACCCTCCCACCACCACCCGTACTGCCCCAAATCTGTCCGCTAAGCCACCCGACTCCTTCTCGCTACCGAGCGATGCCAGGAGGATCCCATCGCCATGTTGTACGGCCACGGAGGGCGAGGTCTGCGTCGGCGGTTGCGCCACCGATGGAGCCCCCCTGCTCGACCACGGGTTGCCGGCGGTGCAGCAGGAGATGCGATGGGTGGTCCTCTCCAAGTTCCCCGGCCCGTCGCAGTGGGAAGAGGTCGTGGTCATCATCATCCAACTCGACCTATGCGGAGCGGGCGCGCTTCGTGGGAGAGGACGGCTGCGACGATGTGGAGTTCATCTTCTGGGCTGTGGTGGAGGCGGAGTCCTCGAACCCGGCGACGGCGTGGAAGTGGCGCGAATACAAGGCGAGCAGGCCCGTCCCCCTCAACATTCGGCGGCCTCCGGTGGGGGATCTGGCCTTCCCACCGCCGGGCGCGCTTCCACCCGGCGTGCGCCCTCCTTCCCCAAACTGAGCCCCGATGCGAGAGCCGGTGTAGAGCCCAAACACCACTGTGGTTGCCCGGCTCGCGGCGGCGCCTGGAACCTCCATGGCCAGGTGAGTGCGGCGAGGTCCCATTTGGCCTCAAATTGATGAAGTGCGGCCCATTTTTTGGCTGAGAGCCTCACGTTTCTGATGGGTTGTCCCTGACTGTGACTACTAGGAGTTCCAGTTGTTTTCTGGAGTCGAATTTGAGCTTATGCTCGAGCCCCATCTGTCATCCATCGCCGGCGGGAGGTTTGCCGGTGATACGTCCATTTTGCATCATGCTTATAAGTTGATATTTATTGCATTATGGGCTGTTCATACATGTTTTGTCACAATACTTATGCCTTTTACCTCTTATTTTGCAAGGTTTACATGAAGAAGGGGGAATGCCGGCAGTTGGAATTCTGGGCTGGAAAAGGAGCAAACTCTGGAAACATATTCTGCGCAACTCCAAAAGCCCCGAAACTTCATAGAACATTTTTTCGGAAAATATAAAAAATATCTGGTGGAAGAAACCCACGAGAGGGGCCACTGGCTGGCCTCGAGGGTGGGGGCGCGCCCCCTGCCTCGAGGGCCAGCCGGTGGGCCCCAGGTGCCCATCTTCTCCTATATGAAGCATTTTGACTTGGAAAAAATCAGGAGAAGGCTTTCGGGACCAAACGCCGCCGTCTCGAGGCGGAACCAAGGCGGAAACCAATCTAGGGCTCCGGCAGAGCTGTTCTGCCGGGGATACTTCCCTCCGGGAGGGGGAAATCATCACCGCCGTCATCACCAACAACTCTCCCATCTTGGGGAGAGCTATCTTCATCAACATCTTCACCAGCACCATCTCCTCTCAAACCCTAGTTCATCTCTTGTATCCAATCTTTGTACCCAAACCTCAGATTGGTACCTGTGGGTTGCTAGTAGTGTTGATTACTCCTTGTAGTTGATGCTAGTTGGTTTATTTGGTGGAAGATCATATGTTCAGATCCATTATGCATATTAATACCCCTCTGATCATGAACAACATTATGTCTTATGAGTAGTTGCTTTTGCTCCTGAGGACATGGGAGAAGTCTTGCTATTAGTAGTCATGTGAATTTGGTCTTCGTTCGATATTTTGATGAGATGTATGTTGTCTCTCCTCTAGTGGTGTCATGTGAACATTGACTACATGACACTTCACCATTATTTGGGCCTAGAGGAAGTCATTGGGAAGTAATAAGTAGATGATGGGTTGCTAGAGTGACAGAAGCTTAAACCCTAGTTTATGCGTTGCTTCGTAAGGGGCTGATTTGGATCCATATGTTTCAGGCTATGGTTAGGTTTACCTTAATACTTATTTTGTAGTTGCGGATGCTTGCATTAGAGGTTAATCATAAGTGGGAGGCTTGTCCAAGTAAGGGCAGCACCCAAGCACCGGTCCACCCGCATACCAAATTATCAAAGTACCGAACACGAATCAGATGATCGTGATGAAAACTAGCTTGACGATTATTCCCATATGTCCTCGAGACCGCTTTACCTTGCATAAGAGTTTGTCCAGGCTTGTCCTTTGCTACACAAAGGATTGGGCCACCTTGCTGCACCTTATTTACTTTTACCTTTTGTTACTTGCTACCAATTATCTTATCACAAAACTATCCATTACCTATAATTTCAGTGCTTGTAGAAAATACCTTACTAAAAACTGCCTATCATTTCCTTCTGCTCCTCATTGGGTTCGACACTCTTACTTATCGAAAGGACTACGATAGACCCCCTACACTTGTGGGGCATCAAGACTCTTTTCTGGCGCCGTTGCCGGGGAGTGAAGCGCCTTTGGTAAGTGGAATTTGGTAAGGAAAAATTTATATAGTGTGCTGAAATTTATTGTCACTTGTTACTATGGCTCAAAATCCTTTGAGGGGCTTGTTCGGGGTATCTTCAACCTACTGCACCTAATGAAAATGTTTGCTTTCAGATTCCTTCGGGTATGATAGAGAAACTGCTTGAAAATCCCTATACAGGAGACGGAACACTTCACCCCGATTTACATCTTATCTATATGGATGAAGTTTGTGGATTGTTTAAGCTTGTAGGTATGCCCAAGGATGTTATCAAGAAGAAGGTCTTCCCTTTATCTTTGAAGGGAGATGAATTGACATGGTTTAGGCTATGCGATGATATGGGATCTTGGAACTATAATCGTCTGAAGTTGGAATTTCATCAGAAGTTCTACCCTATGCACCAGGTTCATCGTGGTCGTAATTATATTTATAATTTCTAGCCTCGCAAAGGAGAAAGCATCGCTCAAGCTTGGGGGATGCTTAAGTCAATGTTATATTCATGCCCCAATCATGAGCTCTCAAGAGAAATGATCATTCAAAAATTTTATGCTCGGCTTTCTCATGATAATCGCTCCATGCTCGATACTTCTTGTTCTGGCTCTTATATGATGAAGACTATTGACTTCAAATGGGATTTATTGGAAAGAATTAAACGCAACTCCAAAGATTGGGACCTCGATGAAGGTAAGGAGTCAGGTATGACCCCTAAGTTTGATTGTGTTAAAGCTTTTATGGATACTGATGTTTTCCGTGAGTTTGGCACTAAATATGGACTTGACTCTGAAATAGTAGCTTCTTTCTGTGAATCTTTTGCTACTCATGTTGATCTCCCCAAGGAGAAGTGGTTTAAATACCATCCCCCTATTGAAGTAAAAGTAGTTGAACCAATTAAAGTTGAAGAAAAGACTGTCACTTATAATGTTGATCCTATTATTCCCACTGCTTATATTGAGAAACCACCTTTCCCTGTTAGGATAAATGATCATGCTCAAGCTTCAACTGTAGTTCATAAGAGTAATACTAGAACACCTACACCCTCTGAGCAAATTAAAGTTGAACCTAGTGTTGCTATGGTTAAAGATCTCTTGGTGGAAGATTTAGATGGACATGTTATTTATCTCCAAGAAGAGTCTGCTAGAATAGCCAAACCCAATGCTAGGAATAAACATAAACCTATCGTAGGCTTGCCCGTTATCTCTGTTAAGATAGGAGATCATTGCTATCATGGTTTATGTGACGTAGGTGCTAGTGCGAGTATTATCCCTCTTGATTTGTATAACAAAATTATGCATGATATTGCACCTGTTGAGTTAGAAGGGATTGATGTTACTATTAAGCTGGCTAATAGAGATACTATTTCACCAGTTGGGATCGCTAGAGATATTGAAGGCTTGTGTGGGAAGGTTAAATACCCTACTGATTTTCTTGTTCTTAGTTCCCCACAAGATGCTTTCTGTCCCATTATATTTGGTAGACCCTTCTTGAATACCGTTAATGCCAAGATACTGTGTGAAAGACATTGTCACAGTTGGATTAGGGGATATGTCTCATGATTTTAACTTTGCTAAATTCCGTAGACAACCCCTTGAAAAGGCACCACCCAGTAAGGATGAACTTATTGGTCTTGCTTCTATTGTCGTGCCACCTAATGATTCAGGCTGGCAATGGGGATTACCCAGGCAGGTATTGGACTCCCATCCCCGTCCCCGCGAGAGTCACCACATGCCCGTACCCGTCCCCATACCCGCCCGTGGGGAACAAATGATTCTCATCCCCATCCCCATTAGGTTTTTCATCCCCATGTGGAAACCCATACATGCAATCAACAATCGCCTCCAATAGCGTTTAAATAGAAAAAACAATGTTTCAACACAATAAACAATATGTTGTGGCTAGGTTAGCGATTTCTTTGGGCTTTTTGGGCCCAAGGGATGGGATTAGTGGGAAGTTATGTGGGTATGGTGAGGAATTACCTAGGTCTACCAATTTTAGGGCCCAAAAGTAAGGCACTAACGGGTAAGGTGGGTAATGGGTATGGGTAATGCTATCCCATCCCCATCCCCATCTTATGTGATGGGTAATATATTTGACCCACCAGCTTCCCCGTGGGCGAAAAACCCGGCACATCCCCGTCCCCTAATAAAGTAATTACCCATGGGGACGCGGGTAACGGTTAACCATTGCCAGCTTGACTAATGATCCTTTAGAACAATACTTGCTAGACCATGAAAATGATACGCAAATATATGAGAGAAGGGAGATAAATGAAATATTCCTTACATAGGGACCCGTATTAAAAACAACTTGCCTGTTGAAATCTTAGGGGATCCTCCTCCACCTAAGGGTGATCCCGTGTTTGAACTTAAACCTTTACCTGATAATCTGAAGTATGTTTATCTTGATGAAAAGAAGATATATCCTGTTATTATTAGTGCTAACCTTTCAGAACATGAAGAAGAAAGATTATTGAAAACTCTGAAGAAGCACTGAGCTGCTATTGGATATACTCCGGACGATCTTAAGGGCATTAGTCCCACTATATGTCAACACAAGATAAAATTGGAAGAAAATGCTAAACCAGTTATTGATCATCAGCGACGATTAAATCCTAAGATGAAAGAAGTGGTAAGGAAGGAAATTCTAAAGCTCCTAGAGGCAGGTATTATCTATCCCATTGCTGATAGCCAGTGGGTAAGTCATGTCCATTGTGTTCCTAAGAAAGGAGGTATGACCGTTGTCCCTAATGATAAAGATGAATTGATCCAGCAAAGAATAGGTACAGGTTATAGGATGGTAATTGATTTCCGTAAGTTAAATAAAGCTACTAAGAACGATCATTACCCCTTGTCATTTATTGATCAAATGCTAGAAATATTATCCAAACATACTCATTTCTACTTTCTAGATGGTTATTCCGGTTTCTCGGAAATACCTGTGTCAAAGGGGGATCAAGAAAAGACCACCTTTACTTGTCCTTTCGGTACCTTTGCTTATAGACGTATGCCTTTTGGTTTATGTAATGCACCTGCTACCTTTCAAAGATGCATGATGGCTATATTCTCTGATTTTTGTGAAAATATTGTTGAGGTATTCATGGATGATTTCTCCGTTTATGGAACTTCTTTATGATTGCTTAAGCAACCTTGATCGAGTTTTGCAGAGCTGTGAAGACACTAACCTTGTCTTGAATTGGGAGAAGTGCCACTTTATGGTTAATGAAGGCATTGTCTTGGGACATAAAATTTCTGAAAGAGGTATTGAAGTTGACAAAGCTAAAGTTGATGCTATTGAAAAGATGCCATGCCCTAAGGATATCAAAGGTATACGAAGTTTCCTTGGTCATGCCAGGTTTTATAGTAGGTTCATTAAGGACTTCTCCAAAATCTCCAGGCCTCTGACTAATCTTTTACAGAAAGATATTCCTTTTGTCTTTGATGATGATTGTCTAGAAGCATTTGAAATACTTAAGAAAGCATTGATCTCCGCACCTATTGTCCAGCCTCCTGACTGGAATTTATCCTTTGAGATTATGTGCGATGCTAGTGATTATGCTGTAGGAGCAGTTCTAGGGCAAAGATTTGATAAGAAATTGAATGTTATCCAGTATGCTAGTAAAACTCTAGATAGTGCCCAAAGAAATTATGCCACCACTGAAAAGATTTTTTAGCAGTTGTGTTTGCTTGTGATAAGTTTAGACCGTGCATCGTTGATTCTAAAGTAACTATTCACACTGATCATGCTGCTATCAAATACCTTATGGAAAAAAAAGATGCTAAACCTAGACTTATTAGATGGGTTCTCTTGCTGCAAGAATTTGACTTGCATATTATTGATAGAAAGGGGGTAGAGAACCCCGTAGCAGATAACTTGTCTAGGTTAGAGAATATACTTGATGACCCACAACCTATTGATGATAGCTTTTCTGATGAACAACTAGCTGTCATAAGTACTTCTCGCACTGCTCCATGGTATGTTGATTATGCTAATTATATCGTTGCTAAGTTTACACCTCCTAGCTTCACATATCAGCAAAAGAAAAAGTTCTTCTATGATTTGAGACATTACTTTTGGGATGATCCACATCTTTATAAAGAAGGAGTAGATGGTATTATTAGACATTGTGTACCTGAGCATGAACAGGAACAGATCTTACGCAAGTGCCATTCTAAAGCTTATGGAGGACACCATGCAAGAGACAGAACTGCACACAAGGTATTGCAATCCGGTTTTTATTGGCCTGCTCTCTTCATGGATGCCTGTAAGTTTGTCTTATCATGTGATGAATGTCAAAGAATCAGTAATATTAGTAGACGTCAAGAAATGTCTATGAATTATTCACTTGTTATTGAACCATTTGATGTTTGGGGCTTTGATTATATGGGACCTTTTCCTGCCTCTAATGGGTACACACATATCCTAGTTGCTATTGATTACGTTACTAAGTGGGTAGAAGCTATTCCAACTAGTAGTGCTGATCATAACACCTCTATTAAGATACTTAAAGAAGTTATATTTCCGAGGTTTGGAGTCCCTAGATATCTAATGACCGATGGTGGTTCACATTTTATTCATGGTGCTTTCCGTAAGATGCTTGCTAAGTACGATGTCAACCATAGAATTGCATCACCTTATCACCCACAGACTAGTAGGCAAGTTGAATTAAGTAATAGGGAGTTGAAATTAATCTTGCAAAAGACAGTTAATAGGTCTAGAAAGAATTGGTCCAAGAAACTAGATGATGCATTATGGGCCTATAGAACTGCATACAAAAATCCTATGGGTATGTCTCCATATAAGATGGTATATGGAAAAGCTTGTCACTTACCTCTTGAGCTAGAACATAAGGCATATTGGGATATTAAAGAGCTCAATTATGATTTCAAACTTGCCGGTGAAAAGAGGCTATTTCATATTAGCTGTCTCGATGAATGGAGAATCCAGGCCTACGAGAATGCCAAGTTATTTAAAGAAAAAGTTAAATGATGGCATGACAAAAGAATACAAAAGCGTGAGTTTAACGTAGGTGATTATGTTTTGCTATACAACTCTCGTTTAAGATTTTTTGCAGGAAAACTTCTCTCCAAGTGGGAAGGACCTTACGTTATCGAGGAGGTCTATCATTCCGGAGCCATAAAAATCAACAACTTCTAAGGCACAAATCTGAAGGTGGTGAATGGTCAAAGGATCAAACATTACATCTCAGGTAATCCTATGAATGTTGAAACTAATATTATTGAAACCATAACCCCGGAGGAATACATAAGGGACACTTTCCAGAATGATTCAACCTCCAAAAAGGAAGAGGTACGTGATACGGTAAGTAAACCGACTCCAAAACAGTTCTAAAGGTAATTTTTCTCCGTTTCAGAATATTTAGAAAAATAGAAAGGTAATTTTTCTCCATTATCGTCTCGTACAACCATCACGATTTATGGAACTTTGCAACAGCTGCGAAATTGAACACTGAACCTGTACCCCAGCTAGAGAATATACAATCTTCGATCAATGCTAACTTCCGATCGTACGAGGATCGCATGACCTCGTCAAAACCCATGTACGCAGGACTGCAACAGCTAACTTGTTTCCTGTTAGAGAAACGTATAAATAATTACCCCATTGGTAAAGAAATATAAGCTCTTATACTTTAATTATCTAAACACTCTTATATTAGTTTACAGAGGGAGTATTTTTTTACAAAGGGAGTACTTGCTTATTTGCATATTCAGTAATTTGTACTGTGTTAATTACTCAGTAGTGGGCTACTAGTTGACTAAGACTAACTACGTGATTAGAGTAGCCAAGAAAGGGTTGCGGAGATCTGAACAAAGCGTACTATTTTAGTGATTTTAGTCCAATATATAGTCAGCTAGAAGCTAGTGCTTATACATGATATTTCACTGATCTGGTCGTGCTTACGGTATGTACGTCTTTCGCGTTCCCATTATATTCCACGGTCTAGTTGGTTGGTCCTGCAGAAGAAATTCAAAGTTTTATGTGAATTAATGCATGCTCGTGGCGTTTTGCAGATTTTTGGGTCTCTTGGCTTGAACCTTTTTCGAGGGACCTACCTCTGTTGAATTCTGACGATTGAAGACCGGTGAAGAGTAGGCATATACATCTCCAACGGCGAGCCGTAAATTTCCTTCCGCATTCGTTCACGGATAGGGGGACCAATACGCGGACACTAATGCGGGAGGCGGTCATCCAATACTGCTCGTATATATTTCAAACAATTTTTCGACAAGCCGGACGAAGTTCATGCAAACACGGTGGATTTCATTAAAGTTCAGATATAATTTACATTAAATGGACGATTTCTAGACCTTATATCGGACGACCACCTTGTAAGCATGGCCGCCCTGTCCTGCCACATCGCCATTGCCGACCATGCTGCCGCCGTCATCATCGCCGTAGTCGTCTTCGTCATCCCTCCAGCAGCACAAGGATATCGGAGGGCCGTGGCAGCTTTGTCTGGCGGCTGCCTGACGCTCGCGAAGGAGACGCTCCGCCTCCTGTTGTGCAGTGCGGAGGGCCGCCTTGGCCACTGCCAGCGGCGGCCTTGCCCCTACGGGCGTTGGCGGAGCAGTCACTAAGCGACCACTCCTCACTGATCTTGACGAGCTCGCCATCAAGGTGGTGGCAGCTCCTGGCGTCTGTCTTCGCGGTGGTCATGGATCGGTCGAGCGCCCATGTCGTGGCGACGTCCGGGTCGTTCCAGATCCACGTCCGTCTTGGCGAACGAGGAGCCGTGACTTTCATTGCGCCGGTCGTACCTCGCCTGTTACCGCGCCGGGCGCTCCGCCTCAGACACCACGGCCCGAGGGCCGGAGGCACTGCCGTAACCGCCACCTCTGAGGTAGTGGAGGATGCGGTCACGCGCCTTGGCGATCGCAGGTGGCAACTCCTCCTTGATCGGGCGGTGATGGTATCTTTGTGGGGAGGGGGGCCTACCGATACACATGTAGCGGTTGTGCGGTGGGGGTAGCGCCGGCTCGTCCTTCACACAATGGATGCGCTGGTGGAATCTCGGCTCCTTCTTCACATAGGTCCGGCGTGCAAGCAGCGGTGGCACAGCGGGGGACGCCTACTCGTCCTTCATCTGCCAGACTAGGAAGCCGGCTCACACATAACGTGGACGCGCGGCGGGAATGTTGGCTCCTCCTTCACGCACGCCAGTGATGGTGGCGCTGGTCCCATCTGTTCTCCATTTGAGGGATGAATTGTTTGTCCGTTAGAGCCGCCTTCGAGAGGTGACGGAGCCATTGATGCGGCTGGTCTATCTCCTCCTTGCCGGAGGTGTTGACCGTCGTGGATGTTGATGGGCCCGAAGGGCGAGGGCGGCGGCGCCAAGATCCTCTTGAAGACAAACTTCCACCGGCACTGCCTGCCGGCGCAGAGAACTAGGACTTTGACATGCTGATGGGCCTCTAACCCCTCGTTGGTTACCCCAAGTGGAAGGTGTAAGATGCAGTGTTGTGGAAGTTTTTTCCCTTAGCAAAGATGCCAGGGATCGAATCCCCAGAGACTCCTAGGTTCAACAAGTAGGTGTCAACTGCTAACGGCGCGGATTAGCAATCAACGTGGACCTGCACACAGATACAAATAACTTTGCTCCCAACGAGTACAGAGAGGTTGTCAATCCCTTCGGCCTTGTAGTTCACAAAGGATTAAACGCAAATGATAGTAGTGATAGATAATGTTTGCAATAGTAAGTAAAAGCGGAAAGTAAATAGCGGATGTGATCAATGATGGTAATATGGACCGGAGTCTCATGATGTTCACTAGTGATGTCTCTCTCCCAAAAGACGATAAAACAGCTATGTGAGGTAAACGAATTACAGCTGGGCAATTGACAGGACCACGAACGCAAACCAATGCTGATTACATTGCAAGAAAGGTTGAGGCTCAAAGCATGGGCGGTACGCCAAATTAAGTAGACCGAAATCCATCAATATCTACTACTAATCATCCACCTTGAGATATCTATCCAGAACATCTCGCTGGTATTAAGTTGCGAGCCCCACCCATAGTGTAAACTCAAAGCAACAGACAACTGCATTAAAAGAACTTTGCGTAAAGTAAACAATCCTTGCACCCGCGGGCACAAGCACCGTTGTTTTCCCCCTTGTGGCAACAGCACATCCCCTAGACTCATGTTTCTGTCACTCAAGCTAGTCATCGAGGGGCATGAACCCACAATCGAGCATAACGTTCCCTCTTGGAGTCACTACGTATTACTTGGCCAAAGCAATAAATAACAACGGAGAACATGCAAGAATTACTTATGAACATAAATATAAAAGAGGTAGATCAAATATATTACTCAAGAACAATCTAAACATAATCTCATAATCCATCGGTTCCCAGCAAACTCATCATAGCAACAGCATAAGGATTACATATGTGCCTCGATCATGTAGGGCAGCTCACGAGGACTAATTAGTGAAGCACAAGAACGGGAGGAGAACATCACATAGCTACTGGTCATGGACTCATGGTCCAAGGGAGACTACTCACAACTCATCCGGGAGGCGTCCATGGTGGTGGAGAGGCTCCCGATGGTGATCCTCCCCTCCGGCAGGGTGCCGGGAAGAGTTCTCCTGGTGCTCCCGATCTTGGAAGCGGCGGCGGCGGCAGAACAGAGATGAGATCGCGAAAAAGAGTTCCCATCCCGAGGGTTTTGAAGGACGCTCTAAATATATGCCGAAGGGGGGCACCAGACGTGGCTCGGGGGGCCCAGGCGCCCCCCCGGCGCGGCCCGGGGGGGGGGGCTGATACGTCCAAAACGTATCTATAATTTCTGCTTGCTCCATGCCACTTTTGGGTGATATTGCTATGATATTCATACACTTCCATACACTTTTGATCATATTTGGACTAACTTACTAATCCAGTGCACCCCAGTGCCAATTTCTGTTTTCGGCTGTTTTTGTATTTCAGGTTTTCATGTTTCGAGAACTGCCCAGAAAAATCCAGAAAAATTATATAAAAAATCAGCGATCCGGAAACAACACTGCGTCCGAAGGGCAGCCTGGGGGGCCACAGGGGCTCCAGGCGCCCTGTGGGCGCCCCCCCCCTGGGCCGCGCCGGGGGGGGGGGGGGGCGCCTGGGCCCCCCGAGGCTCCCCCCGGTGCCCTACTTTGGCATATATTTAAAGGGTCCTCCGTAACCCTCAGAACAGGAACTCTTTTCGCGATCCCATCTCTATTCCGCCGCCGCCGCCGCTTCCAAGATCGGGAGCACCAGGAGAACTCTTCCCGGCACCCTGCCGGAGGGGAGGATCACCACCGGGAGCTTCTCCACCACCATGGACGCCTCCCGGATGACTCGTGAGTAGTCTCCCTTGGACCATGAGTCCATGACCAGTAGCTATGTGATGTTCTCCTCCCGTTCTTGTGCTTCACTAATTAGTCCTCGTGAGCTGCCCTACATGATCGAGGCACATATGTAATCCTTATGTTGTTGCTATGTTGAGTTTGCTGGGATCCGATGGATTATGAGATTATGTTCAGATTGATCTTGAGTAATATATTTGATTCACCTCTTTTATATTTTAGTTCATAAGTAATTCTTGCATGTTCTCCGTTGTTACTTATTGCTTTGGCCGAGTAGTAGGTAGGGACTCCAAGAGGGAACGTTATGCTTGATTGTGGGTTCATGCCCCTCGATGACTAGCTTGAGTGACAGAAACATGAGTCTAGGGGATGTGCTGTTGCCACAAGGGGGAAAACAACGGTGCTTGTGCCCGCAGGTGCAAGGATTGTTTACTTTACGCAAAGTTCTTTTAATGCAGTTGTCTGTTGCATTGAGTTTACACTATGGGTGGGACTCGCAACTTAATACCAGCGAGATGTTCTGGATAGATATCTCAAGGTGGATGATTAGTAGTAGATATTGATGGATTTCGGTCTACTTACTTTGGCGTACCGCCCATGCTTTGAACCTCAACCTTTCTTGCAATGTAGTCAGCATTGGTTTGCGTTCGTGGTCCTGTCAATTGCCCAGCTGTAATTTGTTTACCTCACATAGCTGTTTTATCGTCTTTTGGGAGAGAGACATCACTAGTGAACATCATGAGACTCCGGTCCATATTACCATCATTGATCACATCCACTATTTACTTTTCGCTATTTACCTACTATTGCAAAAACTATCTATTACTACTATCATTGCTTTTAACCCTTTGTGAACTACAAGGCCGGAGGGATTGACAACCTCTCTGTACTCGTTGGGAGCAAAGTTATTTGTATCTGTGTGCAGGTCCACGTTGATTGCTACTAATCTGGCGCCGTAGCAATTGACACCTACTTGTTGAACCTAGGAGTCTCTGGGGATTCGATCCTTGGCATCTTTGCTAGGGGAAAACACTTCTACTTACTGCATCTTACACCTTCCACTTGGGGTAACCAACGAGGGGTTTGAGGCCCATCAGGGGCGCGCCGCCAGGGCGCCTGGAGCCCTGGTGCCCCCCCCCCCCGGCTGTCCTTCGGGCGCAAGGTAGGTTCTGGAACGCTGATTTTTTATATAATTTTTCTGGATTTTTCCTGGCAGTTCTCGTAACGTGAAAACCTGAAATACAAAAACAGCCAAAAACAGAAACTGGCATTGGGGTGCACTGGTTTAGTAGGTTAGTCCAAATATGATCAAAAGTGTATGGAAGTGTATGAATATCATAGCAATATCACCCAAAAGTGGCATGGAGCAAGCAGAAATTATAGATACGTTTTGGACGTATCAACATCCCCAAGCTTAATTCCTGCTAGTCCTCGAGTAGGTAAATGATAACAAGAATAATTTCTGTGGTGACATGCTATTAACCATATAGGACTTATTCATAGTCATATGACAAAAGCTTACTGAGACAATGATTCTATAGTAATTAAGTTGCCTCATGAGAAAATCACAAATGACTGAAAGTTTTACAACATGACATTGAAGCATCAAATAGATTTGCAATGAACATGATGTGCAAATATGATAAAGTGATATCTAGCTTGCCCCCTTTAGTGAAGAAAAACATAAATGCAGGGGCACCTTCAAGGTTTAAGTGATGACTAGATACAATGATTTCAGAAATAAACGATATCACAATCATGCAAAAGACAATGCTACTTTGGGACAATGCACATTACACTCAGAATGACAATCATGCTCTCAGTAGTTGGTGCTTTTTAAAACAAGGTGGAAACTCAACATAAAAGTAAAAGAATGGTTATGTGCTAGAGCTTTTTATTTTGAAAACATAGAAGCAATTTTGTCAACGGTAGTAGTAATTCATATGTGTCATGCATAAGACATCCTATAAGTTGCAAGCCTCATGCATCGAATACCAATAGTGCTCGCACCTTGTCCTAATTAGCTCGGATTTCCATGGGTTATCATTGTGTTACATATGTTTCAACCAAATGTCACAAAGGGGTACCTCTATGCCACCTGTACAAAGGTCCAAGGAGATAAATCACATTTGATTTCTCGTTTTTGATAGATCTCAACTTGAGGACATCCATACCAGGACAACATAGAAAATAGATGATGGACTCCTCTTTAACGCATAAGCATATTCTCATAAGAGATTGAGGATTAATGTCCAAGCTAAAACTTCCACCATGATCCATGGCTTTGGTTGGCGGCCCAATGTTCTTCTCTAACAATATGCATACTCAATCAACCCATGGCAAATCACCCTTACTTCAGACAAGACGAACATGCATAGCAACTCACATGATATTCAACAAAAGTGTGACAGTTGATGGCGTCCCCAGAAACATGGTTACCGCTCAGCAAGCAACTTATAAGAAATAAGATACATAGGCAACATATTCTTTACCACAATAGTTTTTAAACTACTTTCCCATGAGCTATGTATTGCAAGGTTAGTCTGCTTAGTACAGGTGGAGGTTAGCAAAAGACTGGAAGCGACCAACTAAGAGAGCAATGATGGTCATAATCATGTAGAGCGACAAAGCAACATTGAATCAGGCATGGTAGTTATATCGCTACTCAGAAATAAAAGATCATCAAGGCTTGACAGACTTTCTTTACAGTCTTAAATATGCGTGAGCATATGCCAAGTCAATCAAAATAAATTCTCGAAGGAAGATATTACTAAACCATACCACATCATTGGCAAACAAATCAAGTTGGTACTCCAATAACACATTGGGAATCCCCCAGCTATTTGAGACTAACCATAAGAAACCTGAACTACTAAGCACCATTATGCACGTAGCATATTTATCATAGACATATTAACCAATGCAACGGAAGCAAACTCTCTTAATAAGATAAGCATGATAATTAAAGAGAGTTCAAGCAACCAACTAAACAAAAGCTCTTTGAAAAGATAAGCATGAATACTAAGAGCAGAGCATGATAGTAGCTATTAAAAGACAAAGAACACACACAACAAAGATAGACATGAAAATTCTATGTTATGTTCTAGGTAGAAGTGGAGTGTGTTTCTCTCCCACATAGAGAAATCTGAGTTCCGACTCGTTATGAAAAACTAAAAAGAAAACTAAAAGCAAGACGCTCCAAGCATAGCACATAACACATGAAGTGATAAAAATATAGCGAAACGAAAGACGAACTGATAATGTTGATGGAGAAGGGGATGCACGGGGGCATCCCCAAGCTTAGACGCTTGAGTCTCCTTGAATATTTCTTGGGGGTGCATGGGGGCATCCCCAAGCTTGAGCGCTTGACACTCCTGAATCTTTTTATCATCTTCCCTCGCACACTTGAAAACTCCCTTCATACATAACTCATTATAATCTGATTAGCGAGGTTAGTACCCTTAATAAAATAATTGCACCTTGCTAGAAATAAAGATATTCTTGAAGTTCTACTGTTTCTCAAGATTGCCAAAAGGTTTTTGCAAAGAAAAAGCAAGCTCTTGATTTGCAAAATGAAGGAAAGGCAAAACAGGACAGAATCTGTGAAAAACAGAACAGCAGGTAGTAATTGATTTGTTCGGGGCACTTCTGCAACTCAAATCAAAAAACTCAGAACAGACGCACGAAAGACAATTATATAGAGAACGCTGTCAAAACAATTCAGACCAAAAAGATGATCTGGTGATTTTATACGAATTTTTCTATCCAAGGACAGAATCTGTTTCCTGGACAGCACCTCACAACTTTTGAACTTTCTAGCAATCAGAGGCTATACTTGGCACAAATATGAAAAGCAAAGATACAATGATGATGCTACTGTAGTAAACAACATCAAGACACAACAAAAGCAAAATATAAAAATTTATTCATGTGGGCTGCCTCCCAAAAGCGCTTTCTTTTATGCCTTTAAGCTAGGCATAATGCATAGAGATCAAGTTTTATCAAGAGTAAAAGAATAGCTAGCCCGTACAACGGACTCAAAAGGTAACTTGATCTTCTTTCGAGGGAAGTGTTCCATCCCTTTCTTGAGAGGAAACTGAAATTTTATATTACCCTCTTTCATGTCAATGATAGCACCAACGGTGCGTAAAAAGGGACGTCCCAAAATAATTGGACATGAAGGATCACATTCAATATCCATAATAGTAAAATCAACGGGAACATAATTATCATTAACAACGATAAGAATATCGTCGATCCTCCCCAAAGGTTTCTTTATGGAAGAATCAACGAGACGAACACCAAAAGAACAAGAATCATAAGGTTTCAATTTAAGCATATCATATATTCTTTTGGGCATAACAGAGGTACTAGCTCCAACATCACATAATGCATAGCAAGAGAAGTCATTCAATTTAATTTTATCATAGGATCCCAACCATCCTCTAGCTTTCTAGGTATGGAGGCTTCTACTCTAAGTTTCTCCTCCCTAGCTTTGATGAGAGCATTAGTGATATGCTCCGTGAAGGCAAGGTTAAGCGTGCTAGTGCGGGGATCTCTAGACATCTTGTGAAGGAAACCAATAACTTCGGTAAGAGTGCAATTATCAAAATCAAGGTCATTAGCATCAAGTAAAGTGGTAGTGGTGTCCTTTAGGTTCATTTGTTTGGTAGTTTCTATAGTCATAGCATCACCATTAATAGGTCCATTGGGACCAGGAGTACATTGGGTGCTAAGAGTTTGGACATCTTTAACAACTTGGATAGTAGCAACAGTGTGGTGGGTAGGAAGGCTCTTAATTCTATCCTCTTCCTCCCTTTCTCTAGCCCATCTTTCTTTAAGTTTAGCCATCATCCTAATGTTTTCATTAATTTGCACTTTAATAGCATTTATAGGAGTGACTTCCCTCTCCTCAAGAGGAGAAGTTTTATTTTTTAGCAATTTTACCTCATTGGCTAAATGGTCTACCTTAAAAGAAAGATCATCTAGTTTATGTAGTTTTTCTTCTACACTCTTATTAAAGGCTTTTTGGGTAGTGATGAAATCTTTAAGCATAATCTCTAGTTCAGTAGTGGAGTTCTTGGTGATAGGATAAGCATTGTTGTTCCCATAAGAATTAGAGGGGAACGGTCTAGGATTGCTACCAAAGTTACTCCTATAAGCATTGTTGTTAAAATTGTTTCTAGAGATAAAGTTCACATCTACTTGTTCTTGAGCAATCAAAGAATTTAAAGGAACATCACGAGGATCAAAAGAAGATTGCTTCGAAAGTAGAGACATGATTAAGTCAACTTTTTCATTTAAGGAGGAAATCTCCTCGACAGAGTTTACCTTCCTACCTGTTGGAGCGCGTTCGGTGTACCATTGGGAATAGTTGGTCATCATCTCATCGAGAAGCTTTGTGGTAGCACCAAGTGTAGTTGACATAAAAGTTCCTCCCGCGGCCGAATCTAACAAGTTCCACGAGGTAAAGTTCAAACCTACATAAAAAGTTTGGATAACCATCCAAGTAGTCAAACCATGAGTAGGGCAGTTCTTGATAAGAGACTTCATACGTTCCCAAGCTTGGGCAACATGTTCATTATCCAATTGTTTAAAATTCATTATGTTACTTCTTAGTTGGATAATTTTAGCAGGTGGATAGTATTTTCCGATAAAAGCATCTTTGCACTTGTCCCATGAATCTATGTTATTTCTAGGCAAAGACTGAAACCATATTTTAGCTCCTCCTCTCAAGGAGAAAGGAAAAAGCTTGAGCTTAACAATATTAACATCTATTTCTTGGTACTTTTGCATATCACAAAGTTCAACAAAGTTGTTTAAGTGTAAAGCAGCATCATCTCCAGCACCGGAGAATTGATCTTTCATGACTAAGTTCAGTAAAGCAGGTTTAATTTCATATGAAGGTGCTGAAGTGGAAGGTGTAGTGATAGGTGTGCTGATAAAGTCATCGTTGTTATGACTAGTGAAGTCACACAACTTGGTGTTCTCGGTGGAACCCATAGTAGCAAGCAAGCAAGATAACTATTTTTGTGATTTTCGATAAAAGGTACTAAAGCAAAAACTGAAAGGTAAACTAACAAGACTAAAAAGCAAAGGTAAAAGATAGCATGAAACTCCCCTATCCTGAAGAGTGGAGTCCCCAGCAACGGCGCCAGAAAATACTCCTTGATGGGCCTCTAACCCCTCGTTGGTTACCCCAAGTGGAGGGTGTAAGATGCAGTGTTGTGGAAGTTTTTTCCCTTAGCAAAGATGCCAAGGATCGAATCCCCGGAGACTCCTAGGTTCAACAAGTAGGTGTCAACTGCTAACGGCGCGGATTAGCAATCAACGTGGACCTGCACACAGATACAAATAACTTTTCTCCCAACGAGTACAGAGAGGTTGTCAATCCCTCCGGCCTTGTAGTTCACAAAGGATTAAACGCAAATGATAGTAGTGATAGATAATGTTTGCAATAGTAAGTAAAAGCGAAAAGTAAATAGCGGATGTGATCAATGATGGTAATATGGACCGGAGTCTCATGATGTTCACTAGTGATGTCTCTCTCCCAAAAGACGATAAAACAGCTATGTGAGCTAAACGAATTACAGCTGGGCAATTGACAGGACCACGAACGCAAACCAATGTTGATTACATTGCAAGAAAGGTTGAGGCTCAAAGCATGGGCGGTACGCCAAATTAAGTAGACAGAAATCCATCAATATCTACTACTAATCATCCACCTTGAGATATCTATCCAGAACATCTCGCTGGTATTAAGTTGCGAGCCCCACCCATAGTGTAAACTCAAAGCAACAGACAACTGCATTAAAAGAACTTTGCGTAAAGTAAACAATCCTTGCACCCGCGGGCACAAGCACCGTTGTTTTCCCCCTTGTGGCAACAGCACATCCCCTAGACTCATGTTTCTGTCACTCAAGCTAGTCATCGAGGGGCATGAACCCACAATCGAGCATAATGTTCCCTCTTGGAGTCACTACGTATTACTTGGCCAAAGCAATAAATAACAACGGAGAACATGCAAGAATTACTTATGAACATAAATATAAAAGAGGTAGATCAAATATATTACTCAAGAACAATCTGAACATAATCTCATAATCCATCGGATCCCAGCAAACTCATCATAGCAACAGCATAAGGATTACATATGTGCCTCGATCATGTAGGGCAGCTCACGAGGACTAATTAGTGAAGCACAAGAACGGGAGGAGAACATCACATAGCTACTGGTCATGGACTCATGGTCCAAGGGAGACTACTCACAACTCATCCGGGAGGCGTCCATGGTGGTGGAGAGGCTCCCGATGGTGATCCTCCCCTCCGGCAGGGTGCCGGGAAGAGTTCTCCTGGTGCTCCCGATCTTGGAAGCGGCGGCGGCGGCGGAACAAAGATGAGATCGCGAAAAAGAGTTCCCGTCCTGAGGGTTTCGAAGGACGCTCTAAATATATGCCAAAGGGGGGCACCAGACGGGGCTCGGGGGGCACAGGCGCCCCCCCGGCGCGGCCCAGGGGGGGCGCGCCGCCAGGGCGCCTGGAGCCCTGGTGCCCCCCCCCCCGGCTGTCCTTCGGGCGCAAGGTAGGTTCTGGAACGCTGATTTTTTATATAATTTTTCTGGATTTTTCCTGGCAGTTCTCGTAACGTGAAAACCTGAAATACAAAAACAGCCAAAAACAGAAACTGGCATTGGGGTGCACTGGATTAGTAGGTTAGTCCAAATATGATCAAAAGTGTATGGAAGTGTATGAATATCATAGCAATATCACCCAAAAGTGGCATGGAGCAAGCAGAAATTATAGATACGTTTTGGACGTATCACATGATCGGGTAGGAAGGAGGGCTTGACGAGGTGACTGTGAGGGGTAGGAGGATGGTGCGTTGCTCGGGAAGGGGGAGTGCGGATCTGCGCATCGCGGGCGCATGGCTTATATAGCCACGGCCAGGCCAGGTGAAGGGGCAGTTCGCCCGCTTCAATGTGGCACGATGGCCGGAGTTTGTTTCTTTAGATGCAGCGTCTGGATTGAAGTGGCGGCACCTGAGAGGTCGCATCAGTCTGCATCGCCTTCATGTCCGTTCAAATCACGGGCATCAATGCCGGCCGATGCATGCTCTGGGTCGGCATGAATGCGGCACAACAAGTGGCGCATGCATGGGATGAAAAAAGAGGCAAGGCGGGTGGGGGTTTGCGCGTGCGGAACGCTCGGCGCAAGGTCGCATTGGATGGCTTCCGCTGGCCAAACCCCGCGGTCCTGACTTATGTGGGTGGTTTGAGAGTCGGATTTGGAGATGCCTTGAGCATTATTTGTAATACATAATTTGCTTCGCGTATGTAAAGAACATGCTGAAGAAATGTACGGGAAATTTCTAGTAACATTAGCAGTAATTTCTCAAGCATTAACAAGTAAATGACACTGCTTATATACGTGTAACAATTAGTAATGGTATCTTCAACGCAGACCGTCAAACCGCCAACGTAATAATTACTAAGGGTATCTTCAACGCAAACCGTCAAACCACCCACAACAGTCTGGTCCAAGTAATTCGGACGTAGTTTGTCATCCAACGCAGTACCTCATCGGTCCGCGTACCAATTTGGATGTCTAAAATCCCAGTAATTGAACGCAAACCAACGGAGCCTTGTGTGCATCCAAACCGCTACCACTTATGCATCCGTCATCCCGGTCCCACCCAAAACCCACTTCGCCCGAAAAACCCTCTTCGCACAGAGTGGTTGCCAGGAATTCATGCCGGTCAGCGCCACTCCAAAGCAGGCATGGCTCTAGGGGTGGGCATAAAAACCAATAAATCGAATACCGAACCGAAGCCGAAACCGAATAAACCGAATTTTCGGTTTTTCTCACTGATACAGCCAAGTTCGGTTTTCAATTCTACTAACCGAACAGAGTTTACTCGGTTCGGTTTTATACCTGATGACCAAACAAAAACCGAAGCACTTGGGGAGTCATGAGCCTCGTCATGCGTCTCGTCAACCGCTGGCGGTTGCGCGCGCGTCCCGCCACAGAGTGAACGAAAGGCCCAAGACCTGCTTGCGGTCGGCGGCCACGTTACATACTGTAGCTTTCTTTAAGGGAGCCACGTAGTAGGGCAAATTTTCATGTTTTGACCCTTTTTGGATATAAATTCCGGATCTGACCCCTGTTTGAAATTATTTCGGGATCTGACCATTTTTCTTACCGCCAGGTGTTCTGGCGGTAGGGTTAGATAACCTACCGCCAGGGACCCTAGCGGTAGGGTGCTTATCCACATCAGCCAGCAGAGACGGGCCGTCGTCCCCCTCCGTCGCACCCTACCGCCAGGGACACCGGCGGTAGGTTGTGTAATCCTACCGCCAGGAGTCCTGGCGGTAGGGTGCGAGCAGTTATATCGCCCGACCCCCCGCCCCTGCCCATCTCCCCACCCTCCCCCTCCCCCTCCCCCGTGCACTGTTTCTTCTTTCCCCCCTCGCCCCTCTCTCCCTCTCTCATCTCCTCCACTTCCCCCCTCAGATCTTCACCGTTTCTCCATTGTTTGAAAGGATCAAGATGGCCCCGAAGAGAGCAACGTAAGCTCCTCCGATCCCTTCAAGTAGTTTTTGCAAATTTGCTTCCGATTCGACGCATTATTTATTTGAAATCCCTCATCATTTTGAACTTAGACTGATTTTTTTTTTCACCTACGATTTTTTTTAGCTTGATTGTAATTCTAGTTCTTAGTTCTTTAGTAACTAGTGGTATTGAATATGAACTCTAATTAGCTTTAGTTAAATGTCTTTGAATTAGATTAAAACTTTTTGAACCCTAGTTGTTAGGGTTGTTTGAAGATGAACCCTAGTTCATTTTTTTGGAAAGAATTGTTTGTTCTTCATACGATGCATGTTGATATGATGAACCCTATTTAATATGCTTATTGAAGTGAAGTTGCTCTTATTTTCTAGGGTTCGTTTTTTTAAAGATGATGAAAATTTATTTGATGCATCTATATGTTTAGGTACAGAACCGTGGCGCAAGCACCACCCACTCCATCAGCGCGCGCTCCTTCCACTCCTCTCGAGCACATTCTGAATCCCATGCCGCTCCCGTTCACGTACAAGGCCTTCCCCGAGCTGCTGCGGCCGGTGGGATGTGTCTCAGACGAGGTCCTAGAGGCGACGAGGGCAATGCGGTGGTTGCAGAGGGCAGAGCGGATCCTCGATGATGTCCAGTCTTGGTCTGAGAGCGCGAAGGAGTGGAGGGAAATGAAGGCAGAGATGGAGGCATATCCAACTATCTCCCGTGTCCGCCGGGAAGGGTGCATTGAAGTTGCCAAGCAGCACTGTGACCGGGAGCTGCGCAATTTGGCCCGAAGAATTTACTTCGAGAGAAATGCGGAGGAGAGAGCCAGGATGCTGCCGCCAACTGCATCACCATTCGAGATCATCAACTGGGGTAGGGCGGAGGCGAGAACTCCAACGGGCAAGGCAAGGTGGGAGTGTTTGAACGGTGGGATGCCGACCAGCGTTCCCCCTTCGCCTGAACCTGTGGATCCGCTGCCGTTTCTGTGTCCGCCGCGAGGGCTAACATACGAGGAGATCAAGGAGCTCTATTGAAGTTGCCGGCTATCTGAATTTCTCTTCTACCTTTTAATTATGTTCTCGAAGTGATGTTGAACTTGCTAAGTTAAAGTAGTTGTCTTATGTTGAACTATTCGGTCGTGTTATTGCTACCCATGTTACTAGTTGAACCTATTTGATATGTTAAATTTAGTGGATACATCAATTTTACTATTTGTGGGGGTGAGGTTATCATATTTTCATATTGCAGAGACTTTTGATATGTTGTGATCCATCATTATTGTGATATTGTTTTTCAAAAAGAAGCAAGCAATTAAACTGAAAAGAAACTCATTGCCCTACCGCCAAGGACCCTGGCGGTAGGGTCAGACAGCCTACCGCCAAGCCGTTGTGATTTTTCATTACAGAACCTTTCGAAGTGAAAAACCCATAGCCACCCTCTACCGCCAGGGGCTCTGGCGGTAGGTTAAGACAGCCTACCGCCGACGGCCCTGGCGGTAGGGTACTAATCCATGTCAGCATGCAGAGACGGCCTCCGTCCCCCTCCGTCACACCCTACTGCCAGGGTCCCTGGTGAAGGATATATGCCCTAGAGGCAATAATAAAGATGTTATTTATATTTCCTTATATCATGATAAATGTCTTTTATTCATGCTATAATTGTATTAACCGGAAACTTAGTACATGTGTGAATACTTAGACAAAACAGTATGTCCCTGGTATGCCTCTACTAGACTAGCTCATTGATCAAAGATGGTTATGTTTCCTAGCCATAGACATGAGTTGTCATTTGATCAACGGGGTCACATCATTAGAACAATGTTATGATGGACAAGACCCATCTGTTAGCTTAGCACTATGATCGTTTAGTTTTACTGCTATTGCTTTCTTCATGACTTATACATGCTCCTATGACTATGAGACTATGCAACTCTCGTATACCGGAGGAACACCTTGTGTGCTATCAAACGTCACAACGTAACTGGGTGATTATAAAGATGCTCTACAGGTGTCTCCGAAGGTGTTCGTGGTGTTGGCATACATCAAGAATAGGATTTGTCACTCCGATTGTCGGAGAGGTATCTCTGGGCCCTCTCGGTAATACACATCATAATAAGCCTTGCAAGCAAATGGCTAATGAGTTAGTCATGAGATGATGCATTACGGAACGAGTAAAGAGACTTGCCAAAAACGAGATTGAACTAGGTTTTGAGATACCGACGATCGGATCTCGGGCAAGTAACATACCGATGACAAAGGGAACAACGTATGTTGTTATGCGGTTTGACCGATAAAGATCTTCGTAGAATATGTAGGAGCCAATATGAGCATCCAGGTTCCGCTATTGTTTATTGACCGGAGATGAGTCTCGGTCTTGTCTACATAGTTCTCGAACCCGTAGGGTCCGCATGCTTAACGTTTGATGACGATCGGTATTATGAGTTTATGAGTTTTGATGTACCGAATGTAGTTTGGAGTCCCGGATGAGATCACGGACATGACGGGGAGTCTCGGAATGTCAGAGACGTAAAGATTGATATACTGAACGACTATATTCGGACACCGGAAGTGTTCCAGAAAGTTTCAGAATAAATCGGAGTGCCGGGGGGGGTTACCGGAACCCCCCGGGGAAGCTATGGGCCCTAATGGGCTTTAGTGGAAAGAGAGAGGGCCGACCAGGGCTGGGCCGCGCGCCCCTCCCCCTTGGTTCTAATTGGACAAGGAAAGGAGGGGGGCGGTGCCCCTTTCCTTCTCCCTCTCCCTCTCCTTCCTTCCCCCTCTCTCCCTCTTGGTGGATTCCTACTAGGAATAGGATTGCAATCCTATTCCTAGTAGGATTGCCTCTCTAGGGCGCGCCATAGGGGGCCGGCCGGCCTCCCCCTTGCTCCTTTATATACGGGGGCATGGGGGCACCTCTAGACACACAAGTTGATCTCTCCAGCCGTGTGCGGTGCCCCCCTCCACACAAACACAGCTCGGTCATACCATTGCAGTGCTTAGGCGAACCCTACGATGGTAACTTCATCAACTCCGTCACCACGCCGTCGTGCTGACGAAACTCTCCCGCGAGGTTCTACTGGATCAAGAGCTCGTGGGACATCATCAAGCTGAATGGGTGCTGAACGCGGAGGCTCCGTACGTTCGGTGCTTGATCCGTTGGATCGCGAAGAAGTTCGACTACATCAACCGCGTCACTAGACGCTTCCGCTCCCGGTCTACGAGGGTACGTAGACACACTCTCCCCTCTCATTGCTATGCATCTGGAAGATAGATCTTGCGTGATCGTAGGAAAATTTTAAAATATTACGTTCACCAATAGTGGGATCATGAGCTTGGTCTATGCGTAGATGATATGCACGAGTAGAACACAATGAGTTGTGGGCGATAATAGTCATACTGCTTACCAGCATGTCATACTTTGGTTTGGCGGTATTGTGAGATGAAGTGGCCCGGACCGACATTATGCGTATGCTTACGCGAGACTGGTTTCACTGTTATGAGCACTCGTTGCTTAAAGGTGACTGGCGGGTGTCTGTCTCTCTCACTTTGGCTGAATCGAGTGTGGCTACGTCCGGTCCTTGTGAAGGTTAAAACAGCACATACTTGACGAAAAATCGTTGTGGTTTTTTGTATGCATAGGTAAGAAAGGTTCTTGCTAAGCCCGCAGCAGCCACGTAAAACTTGCAACAACAAAGTAGAGGACGTCTAACTTGTTTTTGCAGGGCATGTTGTGATGTGATATGGTCAAGACATGATGAGTTATACGTTATTGTATGAGATGAGCATGTTTTGTAAAGTTATCGGCAACTGGCAGGAGCCATATGGTTGTCGCTTTATTGTATGAAATACAGTCGCCATGTAATTGCTTTACTTTATCACTAAGCGGTAGCGATAGTCATGGAACCAATAGTTGGCGAGACGACAACGATGCTACGATGGAGATCAAGGTGTCACGCCGGTGACGAAGGTGATCATGACGGTGCTTTGGAGATGGAGATCAAAAGCACAAGATGATGATGGTCATATCATGTCACATATTTTGATTGCATGTGATGTTTATCTTTTTATGCTTCTTATTTTGCTTAGTTCGACCGTAGCATTATAAGATGATCCCTTACAAAATTTCAAGGTATAAGTGTTCTCCCTGAGTATGCACTGTTGCGAAAGTTCGTCGTGCCGAGACACCACGTGATGATCGGGTGTGATAAGCTCTACATTCACATACAACGGGTGTAAGCCAGTTTTGCACACGCAAAATACTCGGGTTAAACTTGACGAGTCAAGCATATGCAGATATGGCCTCGGAACACTGGAGACCGAAAGGTCGAGCATCAATCATATAGTAGATATGATCAACATAAGATGTTCACCATTGAAAACTACTCCATCTCACGTGATGATCGGACATGGTTTAGTTGATTTGGATCACGTGATCATTTAGATGACTAGAGGGATGTCTATCTAAGTGGGAGTTCTTTAAGTAATATGATTAACTGAACTTTATTTTATCATGAACTTAGTCCTGATAGTTTTTGCATATCTATGTTGTTGTATATCAATGGCCCGTGCTACCGTTCCTTTGAATTTTAATGCATTCCTAGAGAAAGCTAAGTTGAAAGATGATGGTAGCAATTACACGGACTAGGTCCGTAACTTGAGGATTATCCTCATTGCTGCACAGAAGAATTATGTCCTTGAAGCACCGCTAGGTGACAAGCCTGCTGTAGGAGCAACTCCGGATGTTATGAACATCTGTCAATCTCGTTCTGATGACTACACGATAGTTCAGTGTGCCATGCTCTACGGCTTAGAACTGGGACTTCAATGACATTTTGAATGTCATGGACCGTATGAGATGTTCCAGGACTTGAAGTTAATATTTCAAGCAAATGCCCGGATTGAGAAATATGATATTTCCAATAAGTTCTATAGCTGCAAGATGGAGGAGAATAGTTCTATCAGTGAACACTTGCTCAGAATGTCTGGGTACTACAATCATATGACTCAACTTGGTAGCAAAGTTGATGAAGATAGTGTTATTCATAGAGTTCTTCAATCACTGCCACCAAGCTATAAAGGCTTCGTGATGAACTATAATATGCAAGGGTTGCAAAATACAATTCCCGAGCTCTTCGCTATGCTCAAGGCTGCGGAGGTAGAAATCAAAAAGGAGCATCAAGTGTTGATGGTTAACAAGACCACTAGTTTCAAGAAGAAGGGGAACTTCAAGAAGAATAGCAAGACAGATGCTACTGAAGGAAATATGCCTTAGAGGCAATAATAAAGTTATTATTTATTTCCTTATATCATTATAAATGTTTATTATTCATGCTAGAATTGTATTAAATGGAAACTTAGTACATGTGTGAATACATAGACAAAACAAAGTGTCCCTAGTATGCCTCTACTAGACTAGCTCATTGATCAAAGATGGTTATGTTTCCTAGACATAGACATGAGTTGTAATTTGATCAACGGGATCACATCATTAGAAGAATGATGTGATGGACAAGATCCATCCGTTAGCTTAGCACTATGATCGTTTAGTTTTACTGCTAATGCTTTCTTCATGACTTATACATGTTCCTATGACTATGAGATTATGCAACTCCCGAATACCGGAGGAACACCTTGTGTGATATCAAACGTCACAACGTAACTAGGTGATTATAAAGATGCTCTACAGGTGTCTCCGAAGGCACTACTAGAAAAAGGCCTACTAATGACGCACCAGTTTTGGCCATTAATGGCGCACTACTGGTGCGCCATTAGTACCACGCCATTAGTAGTTTTTACTAATGGCGCACCACTGGTGCGCCATTAGTATGCCTCTCAGGGGGCCATATATACCCAGGTGCTTTGGCATACTAATGGCGCACTACATAGAAGTGCGCCATTAGTAAAAAAAATTCAGAAATTTTTTTTCCAATTTTTTTTCTTTTTTTTCTTAATCTCAGGTCATTATGGCTTAATATGGGGTCAATTTGCTTAATCTCAAGTCAAATCGCACTCTGTGGTCAAACTTCCCATAAGGTCACCCATCCTCACACTACTCCAGCCCGAGCACGCTTAACTTCATAGTTCTATCCAACCCCAGCACCAGCTCACTTCACATGCACTTGTTGATATATCTATCATATTAATCCTATTAACCCTTCTTGATGTCTAGGAGTTTGTTAATGTTCATGAGTATGATGAAATTTTCAAAATATATTTCAAAATTCCTGGTCATATTACGTATCATATTTTGGAAAAAATCAATAAATTTTTTTTCCAAAAAATTTATAATTTTTTTCTGTTACTAGTGGCGCACCTAGCAAACGGTGCGCCACTAGTAAGTTTTAATTTTTTTGAATTTTTTGCCTCCGGATCTTAAAAGCCCCGTAACTTTTTTCTGTTAGGTTTTTGGGGATTTTGAAAATATTTTAACGGGGTTTCCCCGTTAAATTCGGATGTAACTTTTCGAGTAGATGATTTTTCATATAAAAAACTTTTTAATCCGAGTTCGTATGCAAAAGTTATGCCCGTTTTACTAAATTCCAGAGATATTTTGCAAATAAAGTCAAAATTCATATTTGTAAATTTTCCCAACAAGTAGACCACATATCACATGGGAAAGTTATTTTCCTTTATTTTTTTGACATTTACATCTTTTTTTTTTTTGAACTGGAAAAGGCGGTCCACGGGG
>LR738715.1:60864850-61006168 GCA_902687465.1 Secale cereale
TAATGGCGCACCGTGGGTGTGGTGCGACATTAGAAGTTCAACTAGTAATGGCGCACCACTCCCACGGTGCGCCATTACTAGTTTTGAAAAAAAAATATGAAAAAAAATACTAATGGCGCACCGTGGGAGTGGTGCGCCATTAGTAAGTGTAACTACTAATGGCGCACCACTCCCACGGTGCGCCATTAGTACTTTTGAAAATAAAATTTTAAAATAATAAAAATAAAATTTGAATTTTTTTTTACTAATGGCGCACCGTGGATGTGGTGCGCCATTAGTAGTTTAACTACTAATGGCGCACTATCCACTGGTGCGCCATTAGTAGTTTTGCAAAATAAAATGAAAAAAAATTGTTACTAATGGCGCACCACGTCAACGGTGCGCCATTAGTTTTTGGATACTAATGGCGCACCGACACATGGTGCGCCATTAGTATATACTAATACTAATGGCGCACCGCATGTCTGGTGCGCCATTAGTAACAATCCTATCTATAGCCCTTTTCCTAGTAGTGAGGTGTTCGTGGTGTTGGCATAGATCAAGAAAAGGATTTGTCACTCCGAGTGTCGGAGAGGTATCTCTGGGCCCTCTCGGTAATACACATCATAATAAGCCTTGCAAGCAAATGATTAATGAGTTAGTCACGAGATGATGTATTACGGAACGAGTAAAGAGACTTGTCGGTAACGAGATTGAACTAGGTATCAAGATACCGACGATCGAATCTCGGGCAAGTAACATACCGATGACAAAAGGAACAACGTATGTTGTTATGCGGTTTGACCGATAAAGATCTTCATAGAATATGTAGGAGCCAATATGAGCATCCAGGTTCCGCTATTGGTTATTGACCGGAGATGAGTCTCGGTCATGTCTACATATATTGTTCTCGAACCCGTAGGGTCCGCACGCTTAACGTTTGATAACGATCGGAATTATGAGTTTATGAGTTTTGATGTATCGAAGGTAGTTCGGAGTCCCGGATGAGATTACGGACATGATGAGGAGTCTCGGAATGTCCGAGACGTAAAGGTTGATATATTGGACGACTATATTCGGACACCGGAAGTGTTCCGAAAGGTTTCGGATAAAACCGGAGTGCCGGGGGTGTTACCGGAACCCCCCGAGGAAGTATTGGGCCCTAATGGGCTTTAGGGGAGAGAGAGGGCAGCAGCCCAGGAGGTGGCGCGCCCCCTCCCATGAGGAGTCCGAATTGAACTAGGGGAGGGGGCGCGGCCCCTCTTTTCCTCTCCCTCTCCCTCTCTTTCCTTCCCCCTCTCTCCCTCTTGGTGGACTCCTGATGGCTTCTCGCCCCTCGTTGGTTACCCCAAGTGGAAGGTTGAGATGTAGCGTAGCGGCAAATTTCCCTTGGCAAGGATACCAAGGATCGAATCCCGTGAGACTCCGAGGGTCGACAAGTAGGTGTCAACGGCGCCAGAAACTTAGCGGTTGACGGGACCTGCACACAGATACAGATAACTTTGCTCCCAACGAGTACAGAGAGGTTGTCAATCCCTCCGGCATTGTTGTTTACAAAGGATCAAACACAAGAGATAATAATGATAGCTATGACTGCAACTAGGAAATAAAAACAGGAAGTAAATAGAAGGTGTGATCAACGGTGGTAATATGGACCGGGGTCCCATGATGTTCACTAGTGATGTCTCTCTCCCAAAAGACGATAAAACAGCAAAGCGAGGTAAACAAATTACAGCTGGGCAATTGACAGGATTATGTGCGCAAACCAATGCTAACTATGCTGCAAAGAAAGGTAGAGGCTCAAAAGCATGGGCGGTACGCCAAGGCAAGTAGACCGAAATCCATCTGCATCTACTACTAATCATCCACCTTGAGATATCTATCCAGAACATCTCGCTGGTATTAAGTTGCGAATCCCACCCAAAGTGTAAACTCAAAGCAACAGACAACTGCATTAAAAGAACTTTGCGTAAAGTAAACAATCCTTGCACCCGCAAGTACAAGCACCATTGTTTTCTCCCTTGTGGCAACAGCACATCCCCTAGACTCATGTTTCTGTCACTCAAGCTAGTCATCAGGGGGCATGAACCCACAATCAAGCATAACGCTCCCTCTTGGAGTTACTACCTACTACTTGGCCAAAGCAATAAACAGCAACGGAGAACATGCAAGAATTACTCAAGAACAAAGATATAAAAGAGGTGAATCAAATATATTACTCCAACACGATCTGAACATAGTCTCATAATCCATCAGATCCCAGCAAACTCAGCAAAGCAACAGCAGAAAGATTACATATGTGCCTCGATCATGTAGGGCAGCTCACGAGGTCTAAACCATGAAGAGCAAAGAGGAGAGGAGAACATCACATAGCTACTGATCATGGACCCATGGTCCAAGGTGGATTACTCACGACTCATCCGGGAAACGTCCATGGTGGTGGAGAAGCTCCCGGTGGTGGTTCTCCCTTCCGGCAGGGTGCCGGGAAGAGTTCTCCTGATGCTCCCGATCTTGGAAGCGCTGCGGCGGCGGAACAGAGGCGAGATCGCGAAAAAGGGTTCTGTCCTCCAGGGTTTCGGGACGAGAGGGATATATATGCGAAGGGGGGCAGCCAGAGGCGGAGCAGGGGCCCCAGGCGCCCCCCTGGCGCGGCCAGGGGTGGGGTCGCGCCAGGTGGCCGCCTGGGCCTCCCCTGGCTCCCCTCTGGCCCATCTTTGGTTCTTTGCGAAGCTTCCTGTACGCTGATTTTTTCCTATATTTTTCCTGGAATTTTTGGAGCACTTTTAATATGGGGGAAACCTGAAATAGAAAAACAGCAGAAAACAGGAACTGGCACTGTGGTGCACTGAGTTAATAGGTTAGTCCAAATATGATCAAAAGTGCATGGAAGTGCATCAATATCATAGCAATATCACACAAAAGAAGCATGGAGCAAGCAGTAATTATAGATACGTTTTGGACGTATCAACATCCCCAAGCTTAATTCATGCTCGTCCTCGAGTAGGTAAATGATAACAAGCATAATTTCTGTGGTGACATGCTATCAACCATATAAGAACTTTTAAGTAAAGCAATCAAGGCATGTAATTCAATTCAAGTCATAACAAGCAAGAGTCTATATTAGCATTGTAACAAGCAACATAAAAACATAAAGGTGCAAGAGCTCTCGCTGTCCGTGACTCGAATGTCTCCAAATGGTGTTTGCGTGTAAGAAAGGGGATAGGGATATACGAGAGAGTAAAACATAGTTTTTGTATTGTTGAGAACTTAATCTACTAAAGTTTCACACTTGGTCTTCTTTGGAATCTTATCTTGACTCATCCCCAGACCACTAGCCAGGTACAAGTCAAAATGATCCACTCCCTTTCGATATTTTGAGCACTCATGCAATGGATGAGCGTAAGCAAGAAAGTTGACACTTAGGATGGCAAAGAGAGAAAAAATATGAAGGGGGAAGACAAAAAAAAGGTGTGAAAGGCTCACATCAATGAGGACAATCATAGGCGAGAGAAAGCCAAATGATAGATATGATGTGAGGAGTAGGGATTTGTTGGAGATATGCCCTAGAGGCAATAATAAAAGCATTATTATTATATCTCCTTGTTCATGATAATTGTCTGTTATTCGTGCTTGAATTGTATTGTACGGAAACAGCGATACATGTGTGAATACACAGACCACAATGAGTCCCTGGTAGGCCTCTAGTTACCAGCTCGTTGATCAACAGATGGTCACGGTTTCCTGACCATGGACATGAGACGTCGGTGATAACGGGATCACATCATTAGGAGAATGATGTGATGGACAAGACCCAAACTTGAGCATAACACGAGATCGTATAGTTCGTAATGCATAAGCTTTTCGGTGTCAAGTATTTATTCCTTAGACCATGAGGTTGTACAACTCCCGGATACCATAGGAGTACTTTGGGTGTGCCAACCGTCACAACGTAACTGGGTGGCTATAAAGGTACGCATCGGGTATCTCCGAAAGTGTCTGTTGAGTTGGTACGAACCGAGACTGGGATGTTGTCACTCCGTATGACGGAGAGGTACCTCTGGGCCCACTCGGTAATACATCATCATAATGAGCTCAATGTGACTAAGTAGTTAGTCACGGGATGATGGATTACGGATCGAGTAAAGAGACTTGCCATAACGAGATTGAACAAGGTATTGGGAATACCGACGATCGAATCTCGGGCAAGTACCGTACCGATGGACAAAGGGAATAACATACGGGATTCAGTGAATCCTTGACACGGTGGTTCATCCGATGAAGATCATCGAGGAACACGTGGGAACCAACATGGGTATCCAGATCCCGCTGTTGGTTATTGACCGGAGAGTGGTCTCGGTCATGTCTACGTGTCTCCCGAACCCGTAGGGTCTACACACTTAAGGTTCGGTAACGCTAGGGTCGTAGAGATTAATGCATGTGGAAACCCGAAAGTTGTTCGGAGTCCCGGATGAGATCCCGGACGTCACGAGGAGTTCCGGAATGGTCCGGAGGTAAAGATTGATATATGGGAAGTCCAGTTTCGGCCAACGGGTGATCTCTGGGGGTCACCGGGAGCGTCCCGGGACCACCGGAGGGGCCCCGGGGGTCCACCGAGTGGGGCCACCCATCCCGGTGGGGCCCCTAGGCCGCAAGGGGAAGTGTCCAGCCCTCAGGGCTGGCGCACCACTAAGGGAGGCCCACCTCCCCTGCGCCTAGGGTTCAAACCCTAAAGGGGAGGGGGGCTCCACTTGCCTTGGGGGGCAAGGAACCCCCCTTGGCCGCCGCCCCCTTGCAGATTGGATCTGCAGGGGGTCCAGGCGCCCCTCCTGGCCCCTATATATATGTGGGGGGGGAGAGGGCAGCCGCACCCCAAGTCCTGGCGCCTCTCCCCCTCCCGTCACACCTCCCAACTCCCACGCAGGGCGCCCGGCGAAGCCCTGCTGCGATCTCCACTGCATCCATCATCACGCCGTCGTGCTGCCGGATCTCTAACGACTTCTCCTCCCCCCTTGCTGGATCAAGAAGGAGGTGACGTTGCTGCACCGTACGTGTGTTGAACGCGGAGGTGCCGTCCGTTCGGCGCTAGATCATCGGTGACGAAGAACGTGAAGAGTACGACTACTTCATCCTTGTTTCGTTGAAAGCTTCCGCACGCAATCTCCATAACGGTATGTAGATGCACTCTTACTTGCTCGTTGCTGGATGCATCCATAGTTGGATCTTGGTGAAGACGTAGAAAAATTTTGAATTATGCTACGTTCCCCAACAGTGGCATCTGAGCCTAGGTTTTATGCGTAGCATCTTGCACGAGTAGAACACAAAGCAGTTGTGGGCGTATGATCTTGTTCAACTTTCTTACCGTTACTAGTCAATCTTGATTCGGCGGTATTGTAGGATGAAGCGGCCCGGACCGACCTTACACGTACGCTTACGTGAGACTGGTTCCACCGACAGACATGCACTAGATGCATAAGGTGGCTGGCGGGTGTCTGTCTCTCCTACTTTAGTCGGATCGGATTCGATGAAAAGGGTCCTTATGAAGGGTAAATAGAAGTTGACAAATCACGTTGTGGTTTTGGCGTAGGTAAGAAACGTTCTTGCTAGAAATCCTATAGAAGCCACGTAAAACTTGCAACAACAATTAGAGGACGTCTAACTTGTTTTTGCAGCATGTGTTTTGTGACGTGGTATGGCCAAGAACGAAGATGTGATGAATGATATATGTGATGTATGAGATTGATCATGTTTTTGTAATAGGGAATCACAACTTGCATGTCGATGAACTTGACAACCGGCAGGAGCCATAGGAGTTGTCTTAATTATTGTATGACCTGCGTGTCACTGAATAACGCCATGTAATTACTTTACTTCGTTGCTAAACGTTAGCTATAGTAGTAGAAGTAATAGTTGGCGTGACGACTTCTTCAAGACACGATGATGGAGTTCATGATGATGAAGATCATGGTGTCGAGCCGGTGACAAGATGATCATGGTGCCCCGAAGATGGAGATCCAAGGAGCAAGATGATATTGGCCATATCATGTCACTTTAATTGATTGCATGTGATGTTTATCATGTTTTTGCATCTTGTTTACTTAGAACGACGGTAGTAAATAAGATGATCTCTCACTAAAATTTCAAGTAATGTGTTTCCCCTAACTGTGCACCGTTGCTAAAGCTCGTTGCTCCGAAGCACCACGTGATGATCGGGTGTGATAGGTTCTAACGTTCGCATACAATGGGTGTAAGACAGATTTACACACGCGATACACTTAGGGTTCACTTGACGAGCCTAGCATGTACAGACATGGCCTCGGAACACGTAAGACCGAAAGGTCGAACACGAGTCGTATAGAAGATACGATCAACATGAAGATGTTCACCGTTTTTGACTAGTCCGTCTCACGTGATGATCGGACACGGACTACTCGATTCGGATCGTGTATCACTTAGATGACTAGAGAGATGTCATTCTGAGTGGGAGTTCATTATAATTTGATTAAGATGAACTTAATTATCATGAACTTAGTCTAAATTCTTTACAATATCTCTTGTAGATCAAATGGCCCACGCTCAGGTTTCCCTCAACTTCAACGCGTTCCTAGAGAAAACCAAGCTGAAAGACGATGGTAGCAACTATACGGATTGGGTCCGTAACCTGAGGATCATCCTCATAGCTGCCAAGAGAACTTATGTCCTAGAAGCACCGCTAGGTGATGCACCTGCTCCCGATGCTGACCAAGACGTTTTGAACGTCTGGCAGTTGCGTAGTGATGATTACTCCCTGGTTCAGTGCGGCATGCTTTACAGTTTAGAATCGGGGCTCCAAAAGCGTTTTGAGCACCATGGAGCATATGAGATGTTCGAAGAGCTGAAAATGGTTTTCCAAGCTCATGCCCGAGTCGAGAGATATGATGTCTCCGACGCATTCTACAGCTGTAAGATGGAGGAGAACAGTTCTGTCAGTGAGCACATCCTCAAGATTTCAGGATTGCACAACCGCTTGTCTCAGCTGGGAATGAATCTCCCAGATGAAGCGGTCGTTGACAGAATCCTCCAGTCGCTCCCACCAAGCTTCAAGAGCTTCGTGTTGAACTTCAATATGCAGGGGATGGAGAAGTCCATTCCCGAGGTGTATTCGATGCTGAAATCAGCGGAGGTAGACATCAAGAAAGAACATCAAGTGTTGATGGTCAATAAAACCACTAAGTTCAAGAAAGGCAAGGGTAAGAAGAACTTCAAGAAGGACGGCAAGCAAGTTGCCGCGCCTGGCAAGCCTGTTGCCGGGAAGAAGCCAAAGTATGGACCCAAGCCCGAGACAGAGTGCTTTTATTGCAAGGGAACGGGTCACTGGAAGCGGAACTGCCCCAAATACTTAGCAGACAAGAAGGCCGGCAACGTCAAAGGTATATATGATATACATGTTATTGATGTGTACCTTACCAGCACTCGTAGTAGCTCCTGGGTATTCGATACCGGTGCAGTTGCTCACATTTGTAACTCAAAACAGGAGCTGCGGAATAAACGGAGACTGGCGAAGGATGAGGTGACAATGCGCGTCGGGAATGGTTCCAAGGTCGATGTGATCGCCGTCGGCACGCTGCCTCTACATCTACCCTCGGGATTAGTTTTAAACCTCAATAATTGTTATTTAGTACCAGCTTTGAGCATGAACATTGTTTCTGGATCTCGTCTTATGCGAGATGGATATTCTTTCAAATCGGAGAATAATGGTTGTTCTATTTATTTGAGAGATATGTTTTATGGTCATGCCCCGCTGGTCAATGGTTTATTTTTGATGAATCTCGAACGTAGTGATACACATATTCATAGTGTAGATGCCAAAAGATGTAAAGTTGATAATGATAGTCCCACATACTTGTGGCATTGCCGCCTTGGTCATATTGGTGTCAAACGTATGAAGAAGCTCCATTCGGATGGACTTCTAGAGTCTCTTGATTATGAATCATTTGACACGTGCGAACCATGCCTCTTGGGCAAGATGACCAAGACTCCGTTCTCCGGAACAATGGAGCGAGCAACCAACTTGTTGGAAATCATACATACCGATGTGTGCGGTCCAATGAGCGTTGAGGCTCGCGGAGGCTACCGTTATGTTCTCACCCTCACGGATGACTTGAGTAGATACGGGTATATCTATTTGATGAAACACAAGTCTGAGATCTTTGAAAAGTTCAAGGAATTTCAGAATGAGGTTGAGAATCAACGTGACAGAAAAATAAAGTTCTTGCGATCGGATCGTGGGGGTGAATATTTAAGTCATGAATTTGGCACACACCTTAGGAGCTGTGGAATTGTTTCACAATTGACACCGCCCGGAACACCTCAACGTAACGGTGTGTCCGAACGTCGAAATCGTACTCTGTTGGACATGGTGCGATCTATGATGTCCCTCACCGATTTACCGCTATCTTTTTGGGGTTATGCTTTAGAGACCGCCGCATTCACTTTAAATAGGGCTCCGTCAAAATCCGTTGAGACGACTCCATATGAACTTTGGTTTGGCAAGAAACCGAAGCTGTCGTTTCTGAAAGTTTGGGGTTGCGATGCTTATGTCAAGAAACTTCAACCTGAAAAGCTCGAACCCAAATCGGAGAAATGCGTCTTCATAGGATACCCAAAGGAAACTATTGGGTACACCTTCTACCACAGATCTGAAGGCAAAGTCTTTGTTGCCAAGAATGGATACTTTCTGGAGAAAGAGTTTCTCTCGAAAGAAGTGAGTGGGAGGAAAGTAGAACTTGATGAGGTGACAGTCACCACTCCTGTACCGGAAAGTAGCATAACACAGGAAACTGTTCCTGAGGTGCCTGCACCGACAAGGGAGGAAGTTAATGATAATGATCATGAAGAAACTGATCAAGTTACTACTGAACTTCGAAGGTCCACAAGGGCACGTTCCGCACCAGAGTGGTACGGCAACCCTGTACTGGAAATCATGTTGTTAGACAACGGTGAACCTTCGAACTATGAAGAAGCGATGGCGGGCCCAGATTCCAATAAATGGCTTGGAGCCATGAAATCCGAGATAGAATCCATGTATGAAAACAAAGTATGGACTTTGGTGGACTTGCCTGATGATAGGCACGCCATAGAAAATAAATGGATATTTAAGAAGAAGACAGACGCGGATGGTAATGTGACCATCTATAAGGCTCGGCTTGTCGCTAAGGGTTATCGACAAGTTCAAGGGATTGACTACGACGAGACTTTCTCTCCCGTAGTGATGCTGAAGTCAGTCAGAATCATGTTAGCTATTGCCGCATTCTATGATTATGAGATATGGCAAATGGACGTCAAAACAACATTCCTTAATGGCTTCCTCAAGGAAGAGTTGTATATGATGCAACCGGAAGGTTTTGTCGATCCAGAGAACGCTAACAAGGTATGCAAGCTCCAGCGCTCGATTTACGGGCTGGTGCAAGCATCTCGGAGTTGGAATATTCGCTTTGATGAGGTGATCAAAGCGTTTGGCTTTATACAGACTTATGGAGAAGCCTGTATTTACAAGAAAGTGAGTGGGAGCTCTGTAGCATTTCTCATATTATATGTGGATGACATATTGCTGATGGGAAATGATATAGAATTCTTGGAAAATGTAAAGGCCTACTTGAATAAAAGTTTTTCAATGAAGGACCTTGGAGAAGCTGCTTACATATTAGGCATCAAAATCTATAGAGATAGATCGAGACGCCTCATTGGTCTTTCACAAAGTACATACCTTGACAAAATATTTAAGAAGTTCAATATGGATCAGTCAAAGAAAGGATTCTTGCCTGTTTTGCAAGGTATGAGATTGAGCAAAGCTCAGTCGCCGACCACGGCAGAAGATAGAGAAAAGATGAGTGTCATTCCCTATGCCTCGGCAATAGGTTCTATCATGTATGCCATGCTGTGTACTAGACCTGATGTGAACCTTGCCATAAGTTTGGTAGGGAGGTACCAAAGTGATCCCGGTACGGAACACTGGACAGCGGTCAAGAACATCCTGAAGTACCTGAAAAGGACTAAGGATATGTTTCTCGTTTATGGAGGTGACGAAGAGCTCGTCGTGAAGGGTTACGTCGATGCTAGCTTCGACACAGATCTGGATGACTCTAAGTCTCAAACCGGATACGTGTATATTTTGAATAGAGGGGCAGTCAGCTGGTGCAGTTGCAAGCAAAGCGTGGTGGCAGCATCTACATGTGAAGCGGAGTACATAGCTGCTTCTGAAGCAGCGCAGGAAGGAGTCTGGATGAAGGAGTTCATCACCGACCTAGGAGTCATTCCAAGTGCGTCAAGCCCGATGACTCTCTTCTGTGACAACACTGGTGCTATTGCTATTACCAAGGAGCCCAGGTTTCACAAGAAGACCAAGCACATCAAGCGCCGTTTCAACTCCATCCGGAATTATGTTCAGGATGGAGACATAGATATTTGTAAAGTGCATACGGATCTGAATGTTGCAGACCCGTTGACTAAACCTCTTTCACGAGCAAAACATGATCAACACCAGAACTCTATGGGTGTTCGATTCATCACAATGTAACTAGATTATTGACTCTAGTGCAAGTGGGAGACTGTTGGAGATATGCCCTAGAGGCAATAATAAAAGCATTATTATTATATCTCCTTGTTCATGATAATTGTCTGTTATTCGTGCTTGAATTGTATTGTACGGAAACAGCGATACATGTGTGAATACACAGACCACAATGAGTCCCTGGTAGGCCTCTAGTTACCAGCTCGTTGATCAACAGATGGTCACGGTTTCTTGACCATGGACATGAGATGTCGGTGATAACGGGATCACATCATTAGGAGAATGATGTGATGGACAAGACCCAAACTTGAGCATAACACGAGATCGTATAGTTCGTAATGCATAAGCTTTTTGGTGTCAAGTATTTATTCCTTAGACCATGAGGTTGTACAACTCCCGGATACCGTAGGAGTACTTTGGGTGTGCCAACCGTCACAACGTAACTGGGTGGCTATAAAGGTACGCATCGGGTATCTCCGAAAGTGTCTGTTGAGTTGGTACGAACCAAGACTGGGATGTTGTCACTCCGTATGACGGAGAGGTACCTCTGGGCCCACTCGGTAATACATCATCATAATGAGCTCAATGTGACTAAGTAGTTAGTCACGGGATGATGGATTACGGATCGAGTAAAGAGACTTGCCATAACGAGATTGAACAAGGTATTGGGAATACCGACGATCGAATCTCGGGCAAGTACCGTACCGATGGACAAAGGGAATAACATACGGGATTGAGTGAATCCTTGACACGGTGGTTTATCCGATGAATATCATCGAGGAACACGTGGGAACCAACATGGGTATCCAGATCCCGCTGTTGGTTATTGACCGGAGAGTGGTCTCGGTCATGTCTACGTGTCTCCCGAACCCGTAGGGTCTACACACTTAAGGTTCGGTAACGCTAGGGTCGTAGAGATTAATGCACGTGGAAACCCGAAAGTTGTTCGGAGTCCCGGATGAGATCCCGGACGTCACGAGGAGTTCCGGAATGGTCCGGAGGTAAAGATTGATATATGGGAAGTCCAGTTTCGGCCAACGGGTGATCTCCGGGGGTCACCGGGAGCGTCCCGGGACCACCGGAGGGGCCCCGGGGGTCCACCGGGTGGGGCCACCCATCCCGGTGGGGCCCCTAGGACGCAAGGGGAAGTGTCCAGCCCTCAGGGCTGGCGCACCACTAAGGGAGGCCCACCTCCCCTGCGCCTAGGGTTCAAACCCTAAAGGGGAGGGGGGCTCCACTTGCCTTGGGGGGCAAGGAACCCCCCTTGGCCGCCGCCCCCTTGCAGATTGGATCTGCAGGGGGTCCAGGCGCCCCCCCTTGCCCCTATATATATGTGGGGGGGAGAGGGCAGCCGCACCCCAAGTCCTGGCGCCTCTCCCCCTCCCGTCACACCTCCCAACTCCCACGCAGGGCGCCCGGCGAAGCCCTGCTGCGATCTCCACTGCATCCGTCATCACGCCGTCGTGCTGCCGGATCTCTGACGACTTCTCCTCCCCCCTTGCTGGATCAAGAAGGAGGTGACGTTGCTGCACCGTACGTGTGTTGAACGCGGAGGTACCGTCCGTTCGGCGCTAGATCATCGGTGACGAAGAACGTGAAGAGTACGACTACTTCATCCTTGCTTCGTTGAAAGCTTCCGCACGCAATCTCCATAACGGTATGTAGATGCACTCTTACTTGCTCGTTGCTAGATGCATCCATAGTTGGATCTTGGTGAAGACGTAGAAAATTTTTGAATTATGCTACGTTCCCCAACAGGATTGCCATGCAACGGATGCACATATGAGCTAAGGTAAGCTCTCCAATGGAACTAGTGGGGGTGCATCCAACTTGCTCGCTCAAGAAGACCTAGAGCTCTTTTGAGGAGGCTCATCATTGGAATATACAAGCCAAGTTCTATAGTGTGAAGGTCCCCACATAGCTATATGCATGAATGATAATCTCTATGGAGTACAAGGTATAAGATGAAGTACGAGTGTGGATCTCTCAATAGGAATAGTAGTGTGCCCCCTTCTCTCTTTTTATTTCTTTTTCTCTTTTTTCTATATTTATTTTATTTTTTTGTGGCCTCAATGGCTCTTTCTATTTAACTCTCATTTGTCCTCTTTGGGATCTTTTGATTTTGTCCTCTTTGGGATCTTTTCCTCACTTTAGGGGCAACACTCTATGTATTACAAGAAGTATAGAAGATCTTTCACACTTTACAAAAGTACTCAACATAAAGAAAATGAAACTATCATGATGTATGCAAATGTATGCCTCTGCCGGTGTAGCAGGATATGCAATGATACTAGCGTGTCATGTAGCAATGATTAGGGCAAGGCCCAACTAGCATGCGGCTCATCGATCAAGCAAAAAGCATGTATGACATGAAGATCAAGTCATGAGAAGATGGATGTTGCATGGCAATGTATCTCGGAAAGGCTATGGAAATGCCTTGATAGGTAGGTATGGTGGCTGTTTTGAGGAAGGATATAATGAGGCTTATGATGACAGAGCGTATTGTGCCAAGGATTTGGATGCACCGGCGAAGTATGCGCCAACTCTCGAGGTGAGAAAGGGCAATGCACGGTACCGAAGAGGCTAGAAAAATATGGCTAGGTGGAAGTGTCAACTTTCGAATACTCACATTAGTCCGAAGAACTCATGCACTTATTATCGGTAACTCTCAATCTAATTAGGAGGTTCACAAAGAGACAAGTACCCCGATGAGGAGTGTATGGGGGTTTGGTTATCCTTGCGCATCCTCGACTCATGGTACGTGAGTGTACTCTAATATTCGATCCCTCCAAAGATTAGTGATCCATCTAGTAGCTAAAGTTCTCAACTATTTTGTAGGTTTTCGAAAATAAACACGGATTGCCCAAAATACGACATCTATCACTAATAGGCTAAAGCTCTTGACACCAAAAGTTCAGACATTACTCATGGCAATACCTCAAAACTATTGCAAGTTACTACTAAAATTAAATAGCAACATCAATTACCTACTTTAAGTTAAGACACACAACTCAGTGCAACAGGCAAACTCTCTTAACAAGATAAACATGAAAACTCAAGAGAGTTCAGCAACCAACTAAACAAAAGCTCTTTAAAAAGAAAAGCATGAAAACTAAGAGCTAAACATGACAGCAGCTATGGAAAGACAAAGAACACACACAGCAAAGATAAGCATGAAAATCCTATGTTGTGTTCTAGGTTGAAGTGGAGCGTGTTTCTCTCCCACACAAAGAAAGCTGGGTTCTAACTTGTTATGAACAGCAAGCAAAGCTAAAGAAAACTAAAAAAGGAAACTAAGAGCGAGACGCTCCAAGCATAGCACATAACGCATGAAGTGATAAGAATATAGTGGAACGAAAGACGAACTGATAATTGTTGATGGAGAAGCGGATGCATGGGGGCATCCCCAAGCTTAGACGCTTGAGTCTTCTTGAATATTTCTTGGGGGTGCACGGGGGCATCCCCAAGCTTGAGCGTTTGACCCTCCTGAATCTTCTTTTATCATCTTCCCTCGCACACTTGAAAACTTCCTTCATACATAACTCATCATAATCTGATTAGCGAGGTTAGTACCCACAATAAAATAATTTTTCCCTACTGGAAATAAAGATAATCTTGAAGATCTACTGTTTCTCAAGATTGCCAAAAGGTTTTTGCAAAGAAAAAGCAAGCTCAAGGTTTGCAAAACGAAGAAAAGGCAAAACAGGACAGAATCTGTGAAAAACAGACCAGCAGGTAGTAAATAATTTTTTCGGGGCACTTCTGCAACTCAAATCAAAAAACTCAGAACAGACGCTCGAAAGCCAATTGTATAGAGCACGCTGTCAAAAAAATGCAGATCAAAAAGATGATCTGGTGATTTTATTCGAATTTTTCTTTCCAAGGACAGAATCTGTTTTCTGGACAGCACGTCACAACTTTTGAACTTTCTTGCAATCGGAGGCTAAACTTGGCACAAAGCTGAAAAGAAAAGATACAATGATGATGCTACTGTAGTAACAAACATCAAGACACAACAAAAGCAGAATAAAACATAATTCGTTGTGGGCTACCTCCCAAAAGCGCTTTCTATTATGCCTTTAAGCTAGGCATGATGCAAAAAGAGAAGATCAAGTTTTATCAAGAGTAAGAGAATAGCTAGCCCGTGTAACGGACTCAAAAGGCAACTTAATCTTCTTTCTAGGGAAGTGTTCCATCCCTTTCTTGAGAGGTAATTGGAATTTTATATTCCCCTCTTTCATGTCAATGATAGCACCAACGGTGCGAAGAAAAGGACGTCCCAAAATAATTGGACATGAAGGTTCACATTCAATATCCATAATAGTAAAATCAACGGGAACATAATTGTCATTGACAATGATAAGAACATCGTCGATCTTCTCCAAAGGTTTCTTTACGGAAGAATCAACAAGATGAACACCAAAAGAACAAGGATCAAAAGGTTTCAATTCAAACATATCATACATTCTTTTGGGCATAACGGAGGTACTAGCTCCAACATCACATAAAGCATAGCAAGAGAAGTTATTCAACTTAATTTTAATCATAGGATCCCAACTATCTTCTAGCTTTCTAGGTATGGAGGCTTCTACCCTAAGCTTCTCCTCCCTAGCTTTGATAAGAGCATTAGTGATATGCTCCGTGAAGGCAAGATTAAGTGTGCTAGTGTGGGGATCTCTAGACATCTTGTGAAGAAAACCAATAACTTCAGGAAGGGTGCAATTATCAAAATCAAGGTCACTACTATCAAGTAAAGTGGTAGTGGTGTCCTTTAGGCTCACTTGTTTGGTAGCTTCTATGGTCATAGGAGTTTCTTCTTCTACGGTTGAGGTCATAGCATCACCATTAATAGGTCCAATGGGACTAGGAGTGCATTGGGTGCTAAGAGTTTGGATATCCTCAACAACTTGAATAGTAGCAACAGTGTGGTGGGTAGGAAGGCTCTTAATTCTATCTTCTTCCTCCTTTTCTCTAGCCCATCTCTTTTTAAGTTTAGCCATCATCCTAATGTTTTCATTAATTTGCACTTGAATAGCATTCATCGGAGTGGTCTTCCTCTCCTCAAGAGGAGAAGTTCTAATTTTAAGCAACTCTACCTCATGGGCTAAATTGTCTACCTTCGAAGAGAGATTATCTAGTTTGTCTAGTTTTTCTTCTACACTCTTATTGAAGGCCTTTTGGGTAGTGATGAAGTCTTTAAGCATAATCTCTAGTTCAGAAGTGGAGTTCTTAGTGCTAGGATAAGCATTGTTGTTCCCATAGGAATTAGAGGGGAACGGTCTAGGGTTGCTACCAAAATTACTCCTATAAGCATTGTTATTGAAATTGTTTCTAGAGATAAAGTTCACATCTACTTGATCTTGAGCAATCAAAGAATTTAAAGGAACATCATGAGGATCAATAGAAGAATGCTTGGAAAGTAGAGACATGATCAAGTCAACTTTTTCATTTAGGGAGGAAATCTCCTCGACAGAGTTTACCTTCCTACCTGTTGGAGCGCGTTCGGTGTGCCATTGGGAATAATTGGTCATCATCTCATCGAGAAGCTTCGTGGCAGCACCAAGTGTAGTTGACATAAAGGTTCCTCCCGCGGCCGAATCTAACAAGTTCCGCGAGGTAAAGTTCAAGCCTGCATAAAAAGTTTGGATAACCATCCAAGTAGTCAAACCATGAGTAGGGCCGTTCTTGACAAGAGATTTCATGCGTTCCCAAGCTTGGGCAACGTGTTCATTATCCAATTGTTTAAAATTCATTATGTTACTCCTTAATTGGATAATTTTAGCAGGGGGGTAGTACTTCCCAATAAAGGCATCCTTGCACTTGTCCCAAGAATCTATACTATTCCTAGGCAAGGATTGAAACCAGATTTTAGCTCCTCCTCTCAAGGAGAAAGGAAAAAGCTTAAGATTAACAATATCACCATCTACTTCTTTGTACTTTTGCATGTCATAGAGCTCAACAAAATTATTTAAGTGCAAAGCAGCATCATCTCCAGCACCGGAGAATTGATCTTTCATAACTAGGTTCAGCAAAGCAGGTTTAATCTCATAAGAAGGTGTTGAAGTGGCAGGCGTAGCAATAGGCGTGCAGATAAATTCATTGTTGTTATGACTAGTGAAGTCACAGAACTTGGTGTTCTCGGTGGAACCCATAGCAGCAGCAAGCAAGATAACTATTTTTGTGATTTTTGTAAGGGACACTAAAGCAAAAACTGAAAGGTAAACTAACAAGACTAAAAAGCAAAGATAAAAGATAGCGTGCAACTCCCCTATCTGGAAGAGTGGAGTCCCCGGCAACGGCGCCAGAAACTTGCTTGATGCCTTCTCGCCCCTCGTTGGTTACCCCAATTGGAAGGTTGAGATGTAGCGTAGCGGCAAATTTCCCTTGGCAAGGATACCAAGGATCGAATCCCGTGAGACTCCGAGGGTCGACAAGTAGGTGTCAACGGCGCCAGAAACTTAGCGGTCGACGGGACCTGCACACAAATACAGATAACTTTGCTCCCAACGAGTACAGAGAGGTTGTCAATCCCTCCGGCCTTGTTGTTTATAAATGATCAAACACAATAGATAATAATGATAGCTATGACTGCAACTAGGAAATAAAAACAGGAAGTAAATAGAAGGTGTGATCAGCGGTGGTAATATGGACCGGGGTCCCATGATGTTCACTAGTGATGTCTCTCTCCCAAAAGACGATAAAACAGCAAAGCGAGGTAAACAAATTACAGCTGGGCAATTGACAGGATTATGTGCGCAAACCAATGCTAACTATGCTGCAAAGAAAGGTAGAGGCTCAAAAGTATGGGCGGTACGCCAAGGCAAGTAGACCGAAATCCATCTGCATCTACTACTAATCATCCACCTTGAGATATCTATCCAGAACATCTTGCTGGTATCAAGTTGCGAATCCCACCCAAAGTGTAAACTCAAAGCAATAGACAACTGCATTAAAAGAACTTTGCGTAAAGTAAACAATCCTTGCACCCGCAAGTACAAGCACCGTTGTTTTCTCCCTTGTGGCAACAGCACATCCCCTAGACTCATGTTTCTGTCACTCAAGCTAGTCATCAGGGGGCATGAACCCACAATCAAGCATAACGCTCCCTCTTGGAGTTACTACCTACTACTTGGCCAAAGCAATAAACAGCAACGGAGAACATGCAAGAATTACTCAAGAACAAAGATATAAAAGAGGTGAATCAAATATATTACTCAAACACGATCTGAACATAGTCTCATAATCCATCAGATCCCAGCAAACTCAGCAAAGCAACATCAGAAAGATTACATATGTGCCTCGATCATGTAGGGCAGCTCACGAGGTCTAAACCATGAAGAGCAAAGAGGGGAGGAGAACATCACATAGCTACTGATCATGGACCCATGGTCCAAGGTGGACTACTCACGACTCATCCGGGAAGCGTCCATGGTGGTGGAGAAGCTCCCGGTGGTGGTTCTCCCCTCCGGCAGGGTGCCGGGAAGAGTTCTCCTGATGCTCCCGATCTTGGAAGCGCTGCGGCGGCGGAACAGAGGCGAGATCGCGAAAAAGGGTTCTGTCCTCCAGGGTTTCGGGACGAGAGGGATATATATGCGAAGGGGGGCAGCCAGAGGCGGAGCAGGGGCCCCAGGCGCCCCCCTGGCGCGGCCAGGGGTGGGGCCGCGCCAGGTGGCCGCCTGGGCCTCCCCTGGCTCCCCTCTGGCCCATCTTTGGTTCTTCGCGAAGCTTCCTGTACGCTGATTTTTCCTATATTTTTCCTAGAATTTTTGGAGCACTTTTAATATGGGGGAAACCTGAAATAGAAAAACAGCAGAAAACAGGAACTGGCACTGTGGTGCACTGAGTTAATAGGTTAGTCCAAATATGATCAAAAGTGCATGGAAGTGCATCAATACCATAGCAATATCACACAAAAGAAGCATGGAGCAAGCAGAAATTATAGATACATTTTGGACGTATCAACTCCTACTAGGAATAGGATTGGAATCCTATTCCTAGTAGGAGTGGCCCTCTAGGGCGCGCCATAGGGGCTGGCCGCACCTCCCCCCTTGCCCCCTGATATACGGGGACAGGGGGCACCCAAAGACACACAAGTTGATCAAGTTGATCTCTCCCAACCGTGTGCGGTTCCCCCCTCCACAGAAACACACCTCGATCATATCGTTGTAGTGCTTAGGCGAAGCCCTGCACCGGTAGCTTCATCATCTCCGTCACCACGCTGTCGTGCTGACGAACTCTCCCGTGAAGTTCTACTGGATCAAGAGCTCGTGGGACGTCATCAAGCTGAACGTGTGCTGAACACGGAGGCTTCGTACTTTCGATGCTTGATCAGTTGGATCGCGAAGAAAGTTCGACTACATCAACCGCGTCACTAGACGTTTCCGCTTTCGGTCTATGAGGGTATGTAGACACACTCTCCCCTCTCATTGCTATGCATCTAGTAGATAGAGCTTGCATGATCGTACGATTTTTTTAAATACTATGTTCCCCAACAGTGGTATCAGAGCCAGGTTTATGCGTAGATGATATGCACGAGTAGAACACAAGTGAGTTGTGGACGATACTAGTCATACTGCTTGCCAGCATGTCATACTTTGATTCGGCGGTATTGTTGGATGAAGCGGTCCGGACTGACATTACGCGTACGCTTACGCGAGACAGGTTCTACCGATGTGCTTCGCACACAGGTGGCTGGTGGATGTCAGTTTCTCCAACTTTAGTTGAATCAAGTATGGCTACGCCCAGTCCTTGTGAAGGTTAAAACATCACATACTTGACGAAAAATCGTTGTGGTTTTTGTATGCGTAGGTAAGAACGGTTCTTGCTAAGCCCGTAGCAGCCACATAAAACTTGCAACAACAATGTAGAGGACGTCTAACTTGTTTTTGCAGGGCATGTTGTGATGTGATATGGTCTAGACATGATGAGTTATATGTTATTGTATGAGATGATCATGTTTTGTAAAGTTATAGGCAACTGGCAGGAGCCATATGGTTGTAGCTTTATTGTATGAAATACAATCGCCATGTAATTGCTTTACTTTATCACTAAGAGGTAGCGATATTCATGGAAGCAATAGTTGGCGATACGACAACGATGCTACGATGGAGATCAAGGTGTCGCGCCGGTGACGATGGTGATCATGACAGTGCCTTGGAGATGGAGATCAAAAGCACAAGATGATGATGGCCATATCATGTCACATATTTTGATTGCATGTGATGTTTATCTTATTATGCTTCTTATTTTGCTTAGTACTGTGGTAGCATTATAAGATGATCCCTTACAAAAATTTCAAGGTACAAGTGTTCTCCCTGAGTATGCACCGTTGCGAAAGTTCGTCGTGTCGAGACACCACGTGATGATCGGTTGTGATAAGCTCTATGTTCAAATACAGTGGGTGTAAGACAGTGTTGCACATGCAGAATACTCGGGTTAAACTTGACGGGCCTAGCATGTACAGACATGGCCTTGGAACACTGGAGACCGAAAGGTCGAGCGTGAATCATATAGTAAATATGATCAACATAAGATGTTCACCATTGAAAACTACTCCATCTCACGTGATGATCGGACATGGTTTAGTTGATTTGGATCACGTGATCATTTAGATGACTAGAGGGATGACTATCTAAATGGGAGTTCTTTAGTAATATGATTAAATTGAACTTTAATTTATCATGAACTTAGTCCTTATAGTATTTGCAAATTATGTTGTAGATCAATAGCTCGCGTTATAGCTCCCCTGTGTTTTTTTTGATATGTTCCTAGAGAAAACTAAGTTGAAAGATGTTAGTAGGAATGCTGTGGACTTGTTTCGTGATCTGAGGATTTTCCTCATTGTTGCACAGAAGTATTATGTCCTTGATGCACCACTAGGTGACATATCTATTGCAGGAGTAGATGTAGACGTTATGAACGTTCGACAAGCTCGGTATGATGACTACTTGATAGTTTAGTGCACCATGCTTTACGGCTTATAACCGGAACTTCAAATACATTTTGAACGCCACGGAGCATATGAGATGTTCCAAGAGTTGAAAATAGTATTTCATAGTCATGCCCGTGTCGAGAGGTATAAGACCTCTGACAGTACTTTGCCTACAAGATGGAGGAGAATAGTTCAACCAGTGAGCATGTGCTTAGATTGTCTGGGTACTACAATTACTTGAATCAAGTGGGAGTTAATCTTCCAGATAAGATAGTAATTGACAAAGTCTTCTAGTCACTATCACCAAGTTAATAAAACTTCGTGATGAACTATAATATGCAAGGGATGACGAAAGTAATTCTCGAGCTCTTCGCGATGCTGAAATCGGCGAAGGTAGAAATCAAGAAAGAGCATCAAGTGTTGATGGTTAACAAGACCACTTGTTTCAAGTAAAGGGCAAAGGGATAGAAGGGGAACTTCAAGAAGAATGACAAGCAAGTTGTCACTCCCGTGAAGAAACCCAAAGCTAAACTCAAGCCTGAAACTAAGTGCTTCTACTACAAAGGAAATGGTCACTGGAAGTGGAACTGCCCTAGATACTTGGCGGATAAGAAGGATGGCAAAGTGAACAAAGGTATATTTGATATGCAGATTATTGATGTGTACTTTACTAGTGTTCATAGCAACCCATGGCAATTTGATACCGGTTCAGTTGCTAAAATTAGTAACTTGAAATGAGAGTTGTGGAATGAACAGAGTCTAGTTAAAGGTGAAGTGACGATGTGTGTTGGAAGTGGTTCCAAGATTGATATGATCGTCATCGCACACTCCCTATACTTTCGGGATTAGTGTAGAACCTAAATAAAATGTTATTTGGCATTTGCGTTGAGCATGAATATGATTTGATCATGTTTGTTGCAATACGGTTATACATTTAAAGTCATAGAATAATTGTTATTCTGTTTGCATGAATAAAGCCTTCGATGGTCATACACCCAATGAAAATAGTTTGTTGGATCTCGATCGTAGTGATACACATATTCATAATATTGAAGCCAAAAGATGCAAGGTTAATAATGATAGTGCAAATTATTTGTGGCACTGCCGTTTAGGTCATATTGGTGTAAAGCGCATGAAGAAACTCCATAGTGATGGACTTTTTGAATCACTTTATTATGAATCACTTGGTGCTTGCGAACCATGCCTCATGGGAAAGATGACTAAAACCCCGTTCTCTGGAACAATGGAGCGAGCAACAGATTTGTTGGAAATCATACATGCTGATGTATGTGGACCGATGAGTGTTGAAGCTCGCGGCGGGTATCGTTATTTTCTGACCTTCACTGATGATTTGAGCAGATATGTGTATATCTACTTGATGAAGCCTAAGTCTGAAACATTTGAGAAGTTCAGAGAAATTCAGAGTGAAGTTGAGAATCATCGTAACAAGAAAATAAAGTTTCTACGATATGATCGTGGAGGTGAATATTTGAGTTACGAGTTTGGTCTTCATTTGAAACAATGTGGAATACTTTCACAACTCACGCCACCCGGAACACCACAGCGTAATGTTGTGTTTGGATGTCGTAACCGTACTTTATTAGATATGGTGCGGTCTATGATGTCTCTTACCGATTTACCACTTTCGTTTTGGGTTATGCATCAGAGACAGCTGCATTCACGTTAAATAGGGCAACATCTAAATCCGTTGAGACGACGCCTTATGAACTGTGGTTTGGCAAGAAACCAAAGTTGTCATTTCTTAAGGTTTGGGGCTGCGATGCTTATGTGAAAAAGCTTCAACCTGATAAGCTCGAACCCAAGTCGGAGAAATGTGTCTTCATAGGATACCGAAAGGAGACTGTTGGGTACACCTTCTATCACAGATCCGAAGGCAAGACATTCGCTGCTAAGAATGGATCCTTTCTCGAGAAGGAGTTTCTCTCGAAAGAAGTGAGTGGGAGGAAAGTGGAACTTGATGAGATAATTGTATCTTCTCCTGAATTGGATAGTAGTACATCACAGAAACTAGTTCCAGTGATTCCTACACCAATTAGTGAGGAAGCTCATGATGATGATCATGAAACTTCGGATCAAGTTACTGCTAAACTCGTAGATCAACCAGAGTACGTTCCGCACAAGAGTGGTACGGCAACCCGGTTCTCGAAGTCATGTTACTAGACCATGATGAACCTACGAACTATGAGGAAGCGATGATGAGCCCAGATTCCATAAAATGGCTTGAGGCCATAAAATCTGAGATGGGATCCATGTGTGAGAACAAAGTGTGGAGTTTGGTTGACTTTCCCGATGATCGGGAAGCCATTGAAAATAAATGGATCTTCAAGAGGAAGACCGACGCCGACGGTAATGTTACTGTTTACAAAGCTCGACTTGTTGCGAAAGGTTTTCGACAAGTTCAAGGAGTTGAATACGATGAGACTTTCTCACCCATAGCGATGCTTATGTCTATTCGAATCATGTTAGCAATTGCCGCATTTTGTGAAATCTGGCAAATGGATAACAAAACTGCATTCTTTAATGGATTTATTAAAGAAGAGTTGTATATGATGCAGCCAGAAGGTTTTGTCAATCCTAAAGGTGCTAACAAAATATGCAAGCTCCAGCAATCCATCTATGGACTGGTGCAAGCATCTCAGAGTTGGAATATACGCTTTGATAAGTTGATCAAAGCATATAGTTTTATATAGACTTGCGGTGAAGCCTGTATTTACAAGAAAGTGAGTGGGAGCTCTGTAGCATTTCTGATATTATATGTGGATGACATAATATCGATCGGAAATGATGTAGAATTTTCTGGAAAGCATAAAGGAGTTTTTTCAAAGAAAGACCTCGGTGAAGCTACTTACATATTGAGCATCAACATCTATAGAGATAGATCAAGATGCTTGATAAGTTTTTTCAATGAGTACATACCTTGACAAGTTTTGAAGTAGTTCAAAATGGAACAGTCAAAGAAAGAGTTCTTGCCTGTGTTGCAAGGTATGAAGTTGAGTAAGACCAAGGTTGTCAGAATCGCGATTCTATTATACGATTCTACGACTTTACGATCCGAACTAACCACTCTGATTCTATGATTTTAGTCACTAGAATCTACGTTTCTACGATCCTGATAGTGAAGATTCTATGATTTGTGATCCTACCATCGAATCTCCGATTCGATTCAGAATCACGATTCTGACAACCTTCGCCGACTATTCCATTTTCAGAATCATGATCCTACCATAGAGTTCTTTCTCTATCGAACCTTCCAATGTCAAGTATCTTTTCCTTAGATCATGAGGTTGTGCAACTCCCGGATACCGTAGGAATACTTTGGGTGTGCCAAACGTCACAACGTAACTGGGTGGCTATAAAGGTACACAACGGGTATCTCCAAAAGTATCTGTTGGGTTGGCACGAACCGAGACTGGGATTTGTCACTCCGTATGATGGAGAGGTATCTCTGGGCCCACTCGGTAAGACATCGTCATAATGAGCTCAATGTGACTAAGGAGTTGGTCAGGGATGATGTATTACGGAACGAGTAAAGAGACTTGCCATGATGAGATTGAACAAGGTATCGGTATACCGACAAACAAATCTCGGGCAAGTACTATACCGATAGACAAAGGGAATTGCATACGGGATTGATTGAATCCTTGACATCGTCGTTCATCCGATGAGATCGTCGAGGAGCATGTAGGAACCAACATGGGTATCCAGATCTCGCTGTTGGTTATTGACCGGAGAGTCGTCTCGGTCATGTCTACGTGTCTCCCGAACCCGTAGGGTCTACACACTTAAGGTTCGGTGACGCTAGGGTTGTAGAGATATATGCATGCGGTAACCCCGAATGTTGTTCGGAGTCCCGGATGAGATCCCGGACGTCATGAGGAGTTCTGGAATGGTCCGGAGGTAAAGATTTATATATAGGAAGTCCATTTTCGGCCATCGGGAGAGTTTCGGGGGTCACCGGTATTGTACCGGGACTACCGGAAGGGTCCCGGGGGTCCACCGGGTGGGGCCACCTATCCCGGAGGGCCCCGTGGGCTGAAAGGGGAAGGGAACCAGCCCATAGTGGGCTGGTGCGCCCCCCTTGGGCTTCCCCCTGCGCCTAGGGTTGGAAACCCTAGGGGTGGGGGCGCCCAACTTGCTTGGGGGGCAAGTTCCCCCCCTCTGGCCGCCGCCCCCTAGGAGATTGGATCTCCTAGGGCCGGCGCCCCCCAGGGCCCCTATATATAGTGGCGGGGAGGGAGGGCAGCCGCACCCCATGCCCTGGCGCCTCCCTCTCCCTCTCGTGACACCCCTTCCTCCTCCAGTGCTGCCTGGCGAAGCCCTGCTGGAATACCGCTGCATCCACCACCACGTCGTCGTGCTGCTGGATCTCCATCAACCTCTCCTCCCCCCTTGCTGGATCAAGAAGGAGGAGACGTCGCTGCTTCGTACGTGTGTTGAACGTGGAGGTGCCGTCCGTTCGGCGCTAGGATCATCAGTGATTTGGATCACGACGAGTACGACTCCATCATCCACGTTCTCTTGAACGCTTCCGCTCGCGATATACAAGGGTATGTAGATGCACTCCCCTCTCTCTCGTTGCTAGATGACTCCATAGATTGATCTTGGTGAAGCGTAGAATTTTTTTGATTTCTGCTACGTTCCCCAATAGTACAACAGTGATCCAGGGGTAGATCACTGGACAACGGTCAAAATTGTCCTTAATTACTGGATGACTAAGGAAATATTTCTCGATTATGGAGGTGATAAAGAGTTCGTCGTAACGAGTTACGCCGATGCAAGCTTTGACACTAATGCAGATGACTCTAAGTATCAATCTGGATGCCTATTAAAATTGGGAGCAATTAGCTAGAGTATCTCCAAGCAGAGCATTGTAGACATAGAAATTTGCAAAATACATACGGATCTGAATGTAACAGACCCCCTAACTAAACTTCTCTCACGAAGCAGAACATGATCACACCTTATTACTCTTTGGGTGTTAATCACATGATGATGTGAAGTAGATTGTTGACTCTAGTAAACCCTCAGGGTAGTGGTCACATGGCGATGAGAACTATGGGTGTTAGTCACATGGTGATGTGAACTATTGGTGTTAATCACATGGTGATGTGATCTAGATTATTGACTCTAGTGCAAGTGGGAGACTGAAGGAAATATTCCCTAGAGTCAATAATAAAGTTATTATTTATTTCCTTATATCATTATAAATGTTTATTATTCATGCTAGAATTGTATTAACCGGAAACTTAGTACATGTGTGAGTACATAGACAAAACAGAGTGTCCCTACTATGCCTCTACTAGACTAGCTCATTGATCTAAGATGGTTATGTTTCCTAGCCATAGACATGAGTTGTCATTTGATCAACGGGATCACATCATTAGGAGAATGATGTGATGGACAAGACCCATCCGTTAGCTTAGCACTATGATCGTTTAGTTTTACTGCTAATGCTTTCTTCATGACTTATACATGTTCCTATGACTATGAGATTATGCAACTCCCGAATATTGGACGAACACCTTGTGTGCTATCAAACGTCACAACGTAACTGGGTGATTATAAAGATGCTCTACAGGTGTCTCCGAAGGTGTTCGTGGTGTTGGCATAGATCAAGAAAAGGATTTGTCACTCCGAGTGTCGGAGAGGTATCTCTGGGCCCTCCCGGTAATACACATCATAATAAGCCTTGGAAGCAAATGACTAATGAGTTAGTCACGAGATGATGTATTAAGGAACGAGTAAAGAGACTTGTCGGTAACGAGATTGAACTAGGTATCGAGATACCGACGATCGAATCTCGGGCAAGTAACATACCGATGACAAAAGGAACAACGTATGTTGTCATGCGGTTTGACCGATAAAGATCTTCGTAGAATATGTAGGAGCCAATATGAGCATCCAGGTTCCGCTATTGGTTATTGATCGGAGATGAGTCTCGGTCATGTCTACATAGTTCTCGAACCCACAGGGTCCACACGCTTAACGTTTGATGACGATCAGTATTATGAGTTTATGAGTTTTGATGTATCGAAGGTAGTTCGGAGTCCTGGATGAGATCACGGACATGACGAGGAGTCTTAGAATGTCCGAGATGTAAAGATTGATATATTGGACAACTATATTCGGACACCGGAAGTGTTCCGAAAGGTTTCGGATAAAACCAGAGTGTCGGGGGGGTTACCGGAACCCCCGGAGGAAGTATTGGGCCCTAATGGGCTTTTGGGGAGAGAGAGGGCTGCAGCCCAGGAGGTGGCGCGCCCCCTCCCATGAGGAGTCCGAATTGGACTAGGGGAGGGGGCGCGGCCCCTCTTTCCCTCTCCCTCTCCCTCTCTTTCCTTCCCCCCTCTCCCTCTTGGTGGACTCCTACTAGGAATAGGATTGGTATCCTATTCCTAGTAGGAGTGGCCCTCTAGGGCGCGCCATAGGGGCTGGCCGCACCTCCCCTCTTTCTCCTTGATATACGGGGGCCGGGGGCACTCAAAGACACACAAGTTGATCAAGTTGATCTCTCCCAACTGTGTGCGGTGCCCCCCTCCACAGAAACACACCGCGGTCATATCGTTGCAGTGCTTAGGCGAAGCCCTGCACCTGTAGCTTCATCATCTCCGTCACCACGCCGTCGTGCTGACGAAACTCTCCGGCGAAGTTCTACTGGATCAAGAGCTCGTGGGACGTCATCAAGCTGAACGTGTGCTGAACGCGGAGGCTCCGTACGTTCGGTGCTTGATCGGTTGGATCGCGAAGAAAGTTCGACTACATCAACCGTGTCACTAGACGCTTCCGCTTTCGGTCTACTAGGGTATGTAGACACACTCTCCCCTCTCGTTGCTATGCATCTAGTAGATAGATCTTGCATGATCGTAGGATTTTTTTTAAAATACTATGTTCCCCAACAGCTACTCCCGCGAAGAAACCCAAGTCTGGAGCCAAACCTGAAACTGAGTGCTTCTACTACAAAGGGACTGGACACTGGAAGCGGAACTGCCCCAAGTATTTGGCGGATAAGAAGGTCGCAAGGTGCACAAAGGTATATGTGATATACATGTTATTGATGTGTACCTTACTAATGCTCGTAGTAGTACCTGGGTATTTGATACCGGTTCGGTTGCTAATATTTGTAACTCGAAACAGGGACTACGGATTAAACGAACGTTGGCTAAGGACGAGGTGACGATGCGCGTGGGAAATGGTTCCAAAGTCGATGTGATCGACGTCGGCACGCTACCCTCTACATCTACCTTCGGGATTAGTTTTAGACCTGAATAAATTTTATTTGGTGCTAGCGTTAAGCATGAACATTATATATATCTGGATCTTGTTTGTTGCGAGACGGTTATTCATTTAAATATGAGAATAATGGTTGTTCTATTTTTATGAATAATATCTTTTATGGTCATGCACCCTTGAAGAGTGGTCTATTCTTGTTGGATCTCGATTGTATGATACACATATTCATAATATTAAAGCCAAAAGATGCAAGGTTAATAATGATACTGCAACTTATTTGTGGCACTGCCGTTTAGGTCATATTGGCGTAAAGCGCATGAAGAAACTCCATAGTGATGGACTTTTGGAATCACTTGATTATGAATCACATGGTGCTTGCAAACCATGCCTCATGGGCAAGATGACTAAAACTCCGTTCTCCGGAACAATGGAGCGAGCAACAGATTTGTTGGAAATCATACATACTGATGTATGTGGACCGATGAGTGTTGAAGCTCGCGGCGGGTATCATTATTTTCTGACCTTCACTGATGATTTGAGTAGATATGGGTACATCTACTTGATGAAGCACAAGTCTGAAACATTTGAAAAGTTCAAAGAATTTCAGAGTGAAGTAGAGAATCATCGTAACAAGAAAATAAAGTTTTTACGATCTGATCGTGGAGGTGAATATTTGAGTTACGAGTTTGGTCTTCATTTGAAACAATGTGGAATAGTTTCACAACTCACGCCACCCGGAAAACCACAGCGTAATGGTGTGTCCGAACATCGTAACCGTACTTTATTAGATATGGTGCGGTCTATGATGTCTCTTACCGATTTACCACTATCGTTTTGGGGTTATGCTTTAGAGAAAGCTGCATTCACGTTAAATAGGGCACCATCTAAATCTGTTGAGACGATGCCTTATGAACTGTGGTTTGGCAAGAAACCAAAGTTGTCGTTTCTTAAAGTTTGGGCTGTGATGCTTATGTGAAAAAGCTTCAACCTGATAAGCTCGAACCCAAGTCGGAGAATGTGTCTTCATAGGATACCCAAAAGAGACTGTTGGGTACACCTTCTATCACAGATGCAAAGGCAAGATATTCGTTGCTAAGAATGGATCCTTTCTAGAGAAGCAGTTTCTCTCGAAAGAAGTGAGTGGGAGGAAAGTGGAACTTGATGAGGTAATTGTACCTTCTCCCGAATTGGAAAGTAGTACATCATAGAAACTAGTTCCAGTGATTCCTACACCAATTAGTGAGGAAGCTAATGATGATGATCATGAAACTTCAGATCAAGTTTTTGCTGAACTTCGTAGATCAACCAGAGTACGTTCCGCACCAAAGTGGTACGGCAACCCAGTTCTGGAAGTCATGTTACTAGACCATGATGAACGTACGAACTATGATGAAGCGATGATGAGCCCAGATTTCGCAAAATGGCTTGAGGCCTTGAAATCTGAGATGGGATCCATGTATGAGAACAAAGTATGAACTTTTGTTGACTTGCCCGATGATCGGCAAGCCATCGAAAATAAATGGATCTTTAAGAAGAAGACCGACGCTGACGGTAATGTTACTATTTACAAAGCTTGACTTGTTGCGAAAGGTTTTCGACAAGTTCAAGGAGTTGACTACGATGAGACTTTCTCACCCGTAGCTATGCTTAAGTCTGTCCGAATCGTGTTAGCAATTGCCGCATTTTATGATTATGAAATCTAGCAAATGGATGTCAAAACTGCATTCCTGAATGGATATCTCAAAGAAAAGTTGTATTTGATGCAACCAGAAGGTTTTGTCGATCCTAAAGGTACTAACAAAGTGTGCAAGCTCCAGCGATCCATCTATGGACTGGTGCAAGCATCTCGGAGTTGGAATATACGCTTTGATGAGGTGATCAAAGCATATGGTTTTATACGGAATTTTGGAGAAGCCTGTATTTACAAGAAAGTGAGTGGGAGCTCTGTAGCATTTCTGATATTATATGTGGATGACATATTGTTGATTGGAAATGATATAGAATTTTTGGATAGCATAAAAGGATACTTGAATAAGAATTTTTCAATGAAAGACCTCGATGAAGCTGCTTACATATTAGGCATCAAGATCTATAGAGATAGATCAAGACGCTTAATTGGACTTTCACAAAGCGCATACCTTGATAAATTTTTGAAGAAGTTCAAAATGGATCAGTCAAAGAAAGGGTTCTTGCATGTGTTACAAGGTGTGAAGTTGAGTAAGACTCAATGCCCGACCACTGCAGAAGATAGAGAGAAAATGAAAGTCATTTCCTATGCCTCAGCCATAGGATCTATCATGTATGCAATGTTGTGTACTAGACCTGATGTGTGCCTTGTTATAAGTCTAGCAGGGAGGTACCAAAGTAATCCAGGAGTGGATCACTGGACAACGGTCAAGAACATCCCGAATTACCTGAAAAGGACAAAGGATATGTTTCTCATGTATGGAGGTGACAAAGAGCTTGTCGTAAATGGTTACGTCGATTCAAGCTTTGACACTGATCCGGATGACTCTAAGTCACAAACCGGATATGTATTTTTATTAAACGGTGGAGCTATCAGTTGGTGCAGTTCCAAGCAGAGCGTCGTGGCGGGATCTACGTGTGAAGCGGAATACATAGTTGCTTTGGAAGCAGCAAACTAAGGAGTTTGGATGAAGGAGTTCAGATCCGATCTAGGTGTAATACCTAGTGCATCGGGTCTAATGAAAATCTTTTGTGACAACACTGGAGCAATAGCCTTAGAGAAGGAATCCAGGTTTCACAAGAGAACAAAGCAAATCACAAGACGCTTCAATTCCATCCGCGATCTAGTCAAGGAGGGAGACATAGAGATTTGCAAGATACATACGGATCTGAATGTAGCAGACCCGTTGACTAAGCCTCTTCCACGGGCAAAACATGATCAGCACCAAGACTCCATGGGTGTTAGGATCATTACTTTGTAATCTAGATTATTAACTCTAGTTCAAGTGGGAGACTGAAGGAAATATGCCCTAGAGGCAATAATAAAGATGTTATTTGTATTTCCTTATATCATAATAAATGTCTTTTATTCATGCTAGAATTGTATTAACCGGAAACTTAGTACATGTGTGAATACTTAGACAAAACAGTATATCCCTGGTATGACTCTACTGGACTAGCTCATTGATCAAAGATGGTTATGCTTCCTAGCCATAGACATGAGTTGTCATTTGATCAACAGGATCATATCATTAGGAGAATGATGTGATAGGTACTTGGTATATGACTTTTGCGTAAGCCTCCCCAGCAACGGCACCAGAAATTCCTCTTGCTACCTCTTGAGCTTGTGTTGTATTCCCTCGAAGAGGAAAGGGAGATGCAACACAGTAGCGTAAGTATTTCCCTCAGTTTTTGAGAACCAAGTTATCAATCCAATAGGAGACCACGCGCCAGTCCCTCGCACCTACAAAAACAAATAAGAACTCCGCAGCCAACGCGATAAGGGGTTGTCAATCCCTTTACAGTCACTTACGATAGTGAGATCTGATAGAGATGATAATTATATTTTTGGTATTTTTGGTATAGAAACAGAAAGTAAAGAAAGCAAATAAACAACGGCGGCAGAAATTGGCTAGTTGACGGGAAAGTAATATGATAAAGATAGACCCGGGGGGCATAGTTTTCTCTAGTGGCTTCTCTCATGATAGCGATATTCTACGGCGGGTAAACAAATTACTGTCGAGCAATTGATAGAAAAGCGAATAATTATGAGACTATCTAGGCATGATCATTGTATATAGGCATCACATCCGAGACAAGTAGACCGAAACGATTCTGCATCTACTACTATTACTCCACACATCGACCGCTATCCAGCATGCATCTAGTGTATTGAGTTCATACGAACAGAGTAACGCCTTAAGCAAGATGACATGATGTAGAGGGATAAACTCAAGCAATATGATGAAAACCCCATATTTTTATCCTCGATGGCAACAATACAATACGTGCCTTGATGCCCCTACTATCACTCGGAAAGGACACCGCAAGATTGAACCCAAAGACAAGCACTTCTCCCATTGCAAGAACAATAGATCTAGTAGGCCAAACCAAACCAATAATTCGAAGAGACTTGCAAGGATATTATGAGCACACATAAAAAATTCAGAGAATAACCGAATATCTTTCATAGATAACCTTGATCATAAACCCACAACTCATCGGATCTCGACAAACACACCGCAAAAAGAGATTACATCGAATAGATCTCCCCGAAGACCGAGGAGAACTTTGTATTGAGATCCGGAGAGAGAGAAGAAGCCATCTAGATACTAGCTACGGATCCGAAGGTCTGAGGTAAACTACTCTCAACTCATGGTGAGGGCGATGATGATGATGAAGGCCTCCGTGATGGATCCCCCTCCTGAAACAGGCTCCAAGATGGGATCTCCACGGGAACAGAAGCTACGGCGATGGAATTAGGGTTTTCTCTCTGTGTATGGAGTTTATGGGGTACGTAGGTATATATAGGAAGAAGGGGGCACCGGGGGCCGTGAGGGCCAGCCTCGAGGCAGGGGGCGCGCCCCCCACCCTCGAGGGCAGGTCCCACGTCCCCTGACTTGGCTCCGAAGACTCCCGAGTGTGATTTCCTCCAAAAATATCTCTCGCGAAGGTTTCATTCCGTTTGGACTCCGTTTGATATTCCTTTTCTGCAAAACCCTGAAATAGGCAAAAAAACAGCAATCTGGACTGGGCCCTTGGGTTAGTAGGTTAGTCCCAAAAATGATATAAAAGTGAATGATAAAGCCCATTAAACATCCAAGACTTCATAAATAATAGCATGCAACAATCAAAAATTATAGATACATTGGAGACATATCAAGCATCCCCAAGCTTAATTCCTGCTCGTCCTCGAGTAGGTAAATGATAAAGAAAGAATTTTTGATCTGGAATTCTAACCAATATAGTTTTTCAATGTAATTCTCTTAATTGTGGCATGAATGTTCAGATCTGAAAGATTCTAGACAAAAGTCTATATTGACATAAGAAATAACAATACTTCAAGCAATACTAACAAAGCAATCATGTCTTCTCAAAATACTGCGGCTAAAGAAAGTTATCCCTACAAAATCATATAGTGTTGGCTATGCTCCCTTATTATCACACTAAATATTCATATCATGCACAACCCCGATTTCAGCCAAGCATTTGTTTTCATGCTCTATCTTTTCAAACCTTTCAACTTTCACGCAATACATGAGCGTGAGCCATGGATATAGCACTATGGGTGGAATAGAGGTGGTTGTGGAGAAGACAAAAAGAGGGAGATAGTCTCACATCGACTAGGCGTATCAACGGGCTATGGAGATGCCCATCAATAGATATCAATGTGAGTGAGTAGGGATTGCCATGCAACGGATGCACTAGAGCTAAATATGAATGAAAGCTCAACAAAAGAAACTAGTGTTGGAAATATGCCCTAGAGGCAATAATAAAAGTATTATTATTATATTTCCTTGTTCATGATAATCGTCTATTATTCATGCTTGAATTGTATTGTACGGAAACAGCGATACATGTGTGAATACATAGACCAAAATGAGTCCCTGGTAGGCCTCTAGTTACCATCTCGTTGATCAATAGATGGTCACGGTTTCCTGACCATGGACATGGGATGTCAGTGATAACGGGATCACATCATTAGGAGAATGATGTGATGGACAAGACCCAATCCTGAGCATAGCACGAGATCGTATAGTTCGTAATGCATAAGCTTTTCGGTGTCAAGTATTTATTCCTTAGACCATGAGGTTGTACAACTCCCGGATGTCGTAGGAATACTTTGGGTGTGCCAAACGTCACAACGTAACTGGGTGGCTATAAAGGTACGCATCGGGTATCTCCGAAAGTGTCTGTTGAGTTGGTACGAACCGAGACTGGGATATTGTCACTCTGTATGACGGAGAGGTACCTCTGGGCCCACTCGGTAAGACATCATCATAATGAGCTCAATGTGACTAAGTAGTTAGTCACGGGATGATGGATTACGGATCGAGTAAAGAGACTTGCCATGACGACATTGAACAAGGTATCGGGAATATCGACGATCGAATCTCGGGCAAGTACCGTACCGATGGACAAAGGGAATAACATACAGGATTGAGTGAATCCTTGACACGGTGGTTCATCCGATGAAGATCATCGAGGAACACGTGGGAACCAACATGGGTATCCAGATCCCGTTGTTGGTTATTGACCGGAGAGTCGTCTCGGTCATGTCTACGTGTCTCCCGAACCCGTAGGGTCTACACACTTAAGGTTCGGTAACGCTAGGGTCGTAGAGATACATGCACGTGGAAACCCGAAAGTTGTTCGGAGTCCCGGATGAGATCCCGGACGTCACGAGGAGTTCCGGAATGGTCCGGAGGTAAAGATTGATATATAGGAAGTCAGGTTTCGGCTATCGGGTGATCTCCGGGGGTCACCGGGAGCGTCCCGGGACCACCGGAGGGGCCCAGGGGGTCCACCGGGTGGGGCCACCCATCCCGGTGGGGCCCCTAGGCCGCAAGGGGGAAGTGTCCTGCCCTAATGGGCTGGCGCACCACTAGGGCCCACCTCCCCATGCGCCTAGGGTTGAAACCCTAGGGGGGAGGGGGCGCCCCACCTGCCTTGGGGGGCAAGGACTCCCCCCTGGCCGCCGCCCCCCCTTGCAGATTGGATCTGCAGGGGGCTGGCGCACCCCCTGGCCCCCTATATATATGTGGGGGGGAGAGGGCAGCCGCACCTTTGCCCTGGCACTTCTCCCCCTTCCGTCACACCTCCATACTCCCAACGCAGGGCGCCCGGCGAAGCCCTGCTGCGATCTCCACTGCATCCACCACCACGCCGTTGTGCGGCTGGATCTCTGACGACTTCTCCTCCCCCCCTTGCTGGATCAAGAAGGAGGTGACGTTGCTGCACCGGACGTGTGTTGAACGCGGAGGTGCCGTCCGTTCGGCGCTAGATCATCGGTGATGAAGAACGCGAAGAGTACGACTACTTCATCCACGCTTCTTCGAAAGCTTCCGCACGCGATCTACATAACGGTATGTAGATGCACTCTTACTTGCTCGTTGCTAGATGTCTCCATAGTTGGATCTTGGTGAAAGCGTAGAAAATTTTTGAATTCTGCTACGTTCCCCAACTGTGGCATCTGAGCTAGGTTTTATGCGTAGCATCTTGCACGAGTAGAACACAAAGCAGTTGTGGGCGTTTGAGTTTGTTCAACTTTCTTGCCGTTACTAGTCAATCTTGATTCGGCGGTATTGTGGGATGAAGCGGCCCGGACCGACTTTACACGTACGCTTACGTGAGACTGGTTCCACCGACAGAGATGCACTAGATGCATAAGGTGGCTGGCGGGTGTCTGTCTCTCCTACTTTAGTCGGATCGGATTCGATGAAAAGGGTCCTTATGAAGGGTAAATAGAAATTGACAAATCACGTTGTGGTTTTTGGCGTAGGTAAGAAACGTTCTTGCTAGAAATCCTATAGAAGCCACGTAAAACTTGCAACAACAATTAGAGGACGTCTAACTTGTTTTTGCAGCATGTGTTATGTGACGTGGTATGGCCAAAACGAAGATGTGATGAATGATATATGTGATGTATGAGATTGATCATGTTCTTGTAATAGGGAATCACGACTTGCATGTCGATGAACTTGACAACCGGCAGGAGCCATAGGAGTTGTCTTAATTATTGTATGACCTGCGTGTCACTGAATAACGCCATGTAATTACTTTACTTTATTGCTAAACGTTAGCTATAGTAGTAGAAATAATAGTTGGCGTGACGACTTCTTCAAGACACGATGATGGAGATCATGATAATGAAGATCATGGTGTCGAGCCGGTGGCAAGATGATCATGGTGCCCCGAAGATGGAGATCCAAGGAGCAAGATGATATTGGCCATATCATGTCACTTTAATTGATTGCATGTGATGTTTATCATGTTTATGCATCTTGTTTACTTAGAACGACGGTAGTAAATAAGATGATCTCTCACTAAAATTTCAAGTATTGTGTTTCCCCTAACTGTGCACCGTTGCTAAAGTTCGTTGCTCCGAAGCACCACGTGATGATTGGGTGTGATAGGTTCTAACGTTCGCATACAACGGGTGTAAGCCAGATTTACACACGCGATACACTTAGGGTTCACTTGACGAGCCTAGCATGTACAGACATGGCCTCGGAACACGGAAGACCGAAAGGTCGAACACGAGTCGTATAGAAGATACGATCAACATGAAGATGTTCACCGTTGATGACTAGTCCGTCTCACGTGATGATCGGACACGGGCTAGTCGATTCGGATCGTGTATCACTTAGATGACTAGAGAGATGTCATTCTGAGTGGGAGTTCATTAAAATTTGATTAAGATGAACTTAATTATCATGAACTTAGTCTAAATTCTTTACAATGTCTCTTGTAGATCAAATGGCCCACGCTCAGGTTTCCCTCAACTTCAACGCGTTCCTAGAGAAAACCAAGCTGAAAGACGATGGTAGCAACTATACGGATTGGGTCCGTAACCTGAGGATTATCCTCATAGCTGCCAAGAGAACATATGTCCTAGAAGCACCGCTAGGTGACGCTCCCGCCCCGGCAAACCAAGACGTTATGAACGCTTGGCAGTCGCGTTGTGATGATTACTCCCTGGTTCAGTGCGGCATGCTTTACAGCTTAGAGTCGGGGCTCCAAAAACGTTTTGAGCACCACGGAGCATACGAGATGTTCGAAAAGCTGAAAATGGTTTTCCAAGCTCATGCCCGAGTCGAGAGATATGATGTCTCCGACGCATTCTACAGCTGTAAGATGGAGGAGAACAGTTCTGTCAGTGAGCACATCCTCAAGATTTCAGGATTGCACAACCGCTTGTCTCAGCTGGGAATGAATCTCCCAGATGAAGTGGTCGTTGACAGAATCCTCCAGTCGCTCCCACCAAGCTTTAAGAGCTTCGTGTTGAACTTCAATATGCAGGGGATGGAGAAGTCAATTCCCGAGGTGTATTCGATGCTGAAATCAGTGGAGGTGGACATCAAGAAAGAACATCAAGTGTTGATGGTCAATAAAACCACTAAGTTCAAGAAAGGCAAGGGCAAGAAGAACTTCAAGAAGGACGGCAAGGGAGTTGCCGCGCCCGGGAAGCCTGTTACCGGAAGAAGCCAAAGTATGGACCCAAGCCTGAAATAGAGTGCTTTTATTGCAAGGGAACGGGTCACTGGAAGCGGAACTGCCCCAAATACTTAGCAGACAAGAAGGCCGGCAACGTCAAAGGTATATATGATATACATGTTATTGATGTGTACCTTACCAGCACTCGTAGTAGCTCCTGGGTATTCGATACCGGTGCAGTTGCTCACATTTGTAACTCAAAACAGGAGCTGCGGAATAAACGGAGACTGGCGAAGGATGAGGTGACGATGCGCGTCGGGAATGGTTCCAAGGTCGATGTGATCGCCATCGGCACGCTACCTCTACATCTACCCTCGGGATTAGTTTTAAACCTCAATAATTGTTATTTAGTACCAGCTTTGAGCATGAACATTGTATCTGGATCTCGTCTTATGCGAGATGGCTACTCTTTCAAATCGGAGAATAATGGTTGTTCTATTTATTTGAGAGATATGTTTTATGGTCATGCCCCGTTGGTCAATGGTTTATTTTTGATGAATCTCGAACGTGATGATACACATATTCATAGTGTAGATGCCAAAAGATGTAAAGTTGATAATGATAGTCCCACATACTTGTGGCATTGCCGCCTTGGTCATATTGGTGTCAAACGTATGAAGAAGCTCCATTCAGATGGACTTCTAGAGTCTCTTGATTATGAATCATTTGACACGTGCAAACCATGCCTCTTGGGCAAGATGACCAAGACTCCGTTCTCGGGAACAATGGAGCGAGCAACCAACTTGTTGGAAATCATACATACCGATGTGTGCGGTCCAATGAGTGTTGAGGCTCGCGGAGGCTATCGTTATGTTCTCACCCTCACGGATGACTTGAGTAGATACGGGTATATCCATTTGATGAAACACAAGTCTGAGACCTTTGAAAAGTTCAAGGAATTTCAGAATGAGATTGAGAATCAACGTGACAGAAAAAATAAAGTTCTTGCGATCGGATCGTGGGGGTGAATATTTAAGTCATGAATTTGGCACACACCTTAGGAGCTGTGGAATTGTTTCACAATTGACACCGCCCGGAACACCTCAACGTAACGGTGTGTCCGAACGTCGAAATCGTACTCTGTTGGACATGGTGCGATCTATGATGTCCCTCACCGATTTACCGCTATCTTTTTGGGGTTATGCTTTAGAGACTGCCGCATTCACTTTAAATAGGGCTCCGTCGAAATCCGTTGAGACGACTCCGTATGAACTTTGGTTTGGCAAGAAACCGAAGCTGTCGTTTCTAAAAGTTTGGGGTTGCGATGCTTATGTCAAGAAACTTCAACCTGAAAAGCTCGAACCCAAATTGGAAAAATGCCTCTTCATAGGATACCCAAAGGAAACGATTGGGTACACGTTCTACCACAGATCCGAAGGCAAAGTCTTTGTTGCCAAGAATGGATGCTTTCTGGAGAAAGAGTTTCTCTCGAAAGAAGTGAGTGGGAGGAAAGTAGAACTTGATGAGGTGACAGTCACCCCTCCTGTACCGGAAAGTAGCGTAGCGCAGGAAACTGTTCCTGAGGTGCCTGCACCAACAAGGGAGGAAGTTAATGATAATGATCATGAAGAAACAGATCAAGTTACTACTGAACTTCGAAGGTCCACAAGGGCACGTTCCGCACCAGAATGGTACAGCAACCCTGTCCTGGAAATCATGTTGTTAGACAACGGTGAACCTTCGAACTATGAAGAAACGATGGCGGGCCCGGATTCCAATAAATGGCTTGGAGCCATGAAATCCGAGATAGAATCCATGTATGAAAACAAAGTATGGACTTTGGTGGACTTGCCTGATGACAGGCACGCCATAGAAAACAAATGGATATTTAAGAAGAAGACATACGCGGATGGTAATGTGACCATCTATAAGGCTCAGCTTGTCGCTAAGGGTTATCGACAAGTTCAAGGGATTGACTACGACGAGACTTTCTCTCCCGTAGCGATGCTGAAGTCAGTCAGAATCATGTTAGCTATTGCCGCATTCTATGATTATGAGATATGGCAAATGGACGTCAAAACAGCATTCCTTAATGGCTTCCTCAAGGAAGAGTTGTATATGATGCAACCGGAAGGTTTTGTCGATCCAGAGAACGCTAACAAGGTATGCAAGCTCCAACGCTCGATTTACGGGCTGGTGCAAGCATCTCGGAGTTGGAATATTCGCTTTGATGAAGTGATCAAAGCGTTTGGCTTTATACAGACTTATGGAGAAGCCTGTATTTACAAGAAAGTGAGTGGGAGCTCTGTGGCATTTCTCATATTATATGTGGATGACATATTGCTGATGGGAAATGATATAGAATTCTTGGAAAATGTAAAGGCCTACTTGAATAAAAGTTTTTCAATGAAGGACCTTGGATAAGCTGCTTACATATTAGGCATCAAAATCTATAGAGATAGATCAAAACTCCTCATTGGTCTTTCACAAAGTACATACCTTGACAAAATATTGAAAAAGTTCAATATGGATCAGTCAAAGAAAGGATTCTTTCCTGTTTTGCAAGGTATGAGATTGAGCAAGGCTCAGTCGCCGACCACGGCAGAAGATAGAGAAAAGATGAGTGTCATTCCCTATGCCTCGGCCATAGGTTCTATCATGTATGCCATGCTGTGTACCAGACCTGATGTGAACCTTGCCATAAGTTTGGTAGGGAGGTACCAAATTGATCCCGGTACGGAACACTGGACAGCGGTCAAGAACATCCTGAAGTACCTGAAATGGACTAAGGATATGTTTCTCGTTTATGGAGGTGACGAAGAGCTCGTCGTAAAGGGTTACGTCGATGCTAGCTTCGACACAGATCTGGATGACTCCAAGTCACAAACCGGATACGTGTATATTTTGAACGGAGGGGCAGTCAGCCGGTGCAGTTGCAAGCAAAGCGTCGTGGCAGCATCTACATGTGAAGCGGAGTACATAGCTGCTTCCGAAGCAGTGCAGGAAGGAGTCTGGATGAAGGAGTTCATCACCGACCTAGGAGTCATTCCAAGCGCGTCAATCCCAATGACTCTCTTCTGTGACAACACTGGTGCTATTGCTATTACCAAGGAGCGCAGGTTTCACAAGAAGACCAAGCACATCAAGCGCCGTTTCAACTCCATCCGGAATTATGTTCAAGATGGAGATATAGATATTTGTAAAGTGCATACGGATCTGAATGTTGTAGACCCGTTGACTAAACCTCTTCCACGGGCAAAACATGATCAACACCAGAACTCTATGGGTGTTCGATTCATCACAATGTAACTAGATTATTGACTCTAGTGCAAGTGGGAGACTGTTGGAAATATGCCCTAGAGGCAATAATAAAAGTATTATTATTATATTTCCTTGTTCATGATAATCGTTTGTTATTCATGCTTGAATTGTATTGTACGGAAACAGCGATACATGTGTGAATACATAGACCAAAATGAGTCCCTAGTAGGCCTCTAGTTACCAGCTCGTTGACCAACAGATGGTCACGGTTTCCTGACCATGGACATGGGATATCAGTGATAACGGGATCACATCATTAGGAGAATAATGTGATGGACAAGACCCAATCCTGAGCATAGCACGAGATCGTATAGTTCGTAATGCATAAGCTTTTCGGTGTCAAGTATTTATTCCTTAGACCATGAGGTTGTACAACTCCCGGGTGTCGTAGGAATACTTTGGGTGTGCCAAACGTCACAACGTAATTGGGTGGCTATAAAGGTACGCATCGGGTATCTCCGAAAGTGTCTGTTGAGTTGGTACGAACCGAGACTGGGATATTGTCACTCTGTATGACGGAGAGGTACCTCTGGGCCCACTCGGTAAGACATCATCATAATGAGCTCAATGTGACTAAGTAGTTAGTCATGGGATGATGGATTACGGGTCGAGTAAAGAGACTGGCCATGACGAGAATGAACAAGGTATCGGGAATACCGACGATCGAATCTCGGGCAAGTACCGTACCGATGGACAAAGGGAATAACATACGGGATTGAGTGAATCCTTGACACGGTGGTTCATCCGATGTAGATCATCGAGGAACACATGGGAACCAACATGGGTATCCAGATCCCGATGTTGGTTATTGACCGGAGAGTCGTCTCGGTCATGTCTACGTGTCTCCCGAACCCGTAGGGTCTACACACTTAAGGTTCGGTAACGCTAGGGTCGTAGAGATACATGTACGTGGAAACCCGAAAGTTGTTCGGAGTCCCTGATGAGATCCCGGACGTCACGAGGAGTTCCGGAATGGTCCGGAGGTAAAGATTGATATATAGGAAGTCAGGTTTCGGCTATCGGGTGATCTCCGGGGGTCACCGGGAGCGTCCCGGGACCACCGGAGGGGCCCAGGGGGTCCACCGGGTGGGGCCACCCATCCCGGTGGGGCCCCTAGGCCGCAAAGGGGAAGTGTCCAGCCCTAATGGGCTGGCGCACCACTAGGGCCCACCTCCCCATGCGCCTAGGGTTGAAACCCTAGGGGGGAGGGGGCGCCCCACTTGCCTTGGGGGGCAAGGACTCCCCCCTGGCCGCCGCCCCCCCCCCCCCTTGCAGATTGGATCTGCAGGGGGCTGGCGCACCCCTTGGCCCCCTATATATATGTGGGGGGGAGAGGGCAGCCGCACCTTTGCCCTGGCGCTTCTCCCCCTCCCATCACACCTCCATACTCCCAACGCAGGGCGCCCGGCGAAGCCCTGCTGCGATCTCCACTGCATCCACCACCACGCCGTTGTGCTACTGGATCTCTGAGGACTTCTCCTCCCCCCTTGCTGGATCAAGAAGGAGGTGACGTTGCTGCACCGGACGTGTGCTGAACGCGGAGGTGCCGTCCGTTCGGCGCTAGATCATCGGTGACGAAGAACGCGAAGAGTACGACTACTTCATCCACGCTTCTTCGAAAGCTTCCGCACGCGATCTACATAACGGTATGTAGATGCACTCTTACTTGCTCGTTGCTAGATGTCTCCATAGTTGGATCTTGGTGAAAGCGTAGAATTTTTTTGAATTCTGCTACGTTCCCCAACAACTAGTGGGTGTGCATCCAACTTGCTTGCTCACGAAGACCTAGGGCATTTGAGGAAGCCCATCGTTGGAATACACAAGCCAAGTTCTATAATGAAAATTCCCACTAGTATGTGAAAGTGACTAAACATGAGACTCTCTACAATGAAGAACATGGTGCTACTTTGAAGCACAAGTGTGGAAGAAGATAGTAGCAATTGTCCCTTTTTCTTTTCTTTTCTTTTTCCTTTTTTCTTTTTTTTCTTTTTTTCTTTTTTTTGGGCCTTTCTTTTTTTCTTTGGCCTTTTTTTTTTGCGGAGGGGCTTTATAGATTCAGCCTTTCCTCCCATGGGACAGTGCACTAAAAATGATGATCATCACACTTTCATTGCAACACAATATTACAACTCGATACTACAACAACAAAGTATGACTCTATATGAATGCCTCCGGCGGTTTACCGGTATGTGCAACGAAACAAGAGTGACATGTATGAAAATATTATGCATGGTGGCCTTGCCACAAATACGATGTAAACTACATGATCATGCATGGCAATATGACAATATGATGCGTGTCATATAAACGGAACGGTGGAAAGTTGCATGGCAATATATCTCGGAATGGCTATGAAAATGCCATGATAGTTAGGTATGGTGGCTGTTTTGAGGAAGGATATATAGTGGGTTTATGGCACCGGCGAAATTTGCGCGGTACAAGAGAGGCTAGCAATGGTGGAAGGGTGAGAGTGCGTATAATCCATGGACTTAAGATTTGTCATAAGAACTCATATAGTTATTGCAAAAATCTACGAGTCATCAAAACAAAGCAATCAACGCATGCTCCTAGGGGGGAGGTTGGTAGGAGTTAACCATCGCGCGCCCCCGACCTCCACACAAAGGTTGACACTCTACAAATACCTCATGCTTTAACTTAGTCACATAACGGTTCACCATACGTGCATGCTACGGGAATCACTAACCTTAACACAAGTATTTCTCAATTTCATAATAACTCCACTAGCATGACTCTAATATCACTATCCTCATGTCTCAAAACAATTATCAAGCATCCAACATCTCTTTCTATTCAATGCACTTGGTGTGAATTTTTTTACTACATTGACATTGGATGTTTATCATGTGAAGACTAGTTTCTTTAGCCGAAACACTTTACCATGCTGTTTTAATGGACTCTCAAATAGATCTAAGTGAATCATGAGAGTTCAACAATTTCTACAAAATATTACCACCGCCATGCTCTAAAAGATGTAAGTGAAACACTAGAGCAAAAACTATTCAACTCAAAAGATATAAGTGAAGCACATAGAGTGTTCTAACAATTTCTAGGCCATATTTAACTCACTCAAATAGGTGTGTCCAGCAAGGATGATTGTGTCAAACTAACAAGCAAATACTCAAATTATACAAGACGCTCCAAGCAAAACACATAGCATGTTGCGAATAAAAATATAGCTCCAAGTATAGTTACCGATGAATGAAGACGAAAGAGGGGATGCCTTCCCGGGGCATCCCCAAGCTTAGGCTTTTGATTATCTTGAATTTACTTGGGGTGCCATGGGCATCCCCAAGCTTAGGCCTTTGCTACTCCTTGTTCCATAGTCCATCAAAGAAATACTCAAAACTTGAAAACTTCACAACACAAAACTTAGACAAAAATTCTCGTGAGCTCCGTTAGTAAGAGAAAGCAAACCACCACTCAAAGGTACAGCAAGGAATTCATTATTTGTTTATATTGGTGTTAAACCTACTGTACTCCAAGTTCTCTATGGTTCATATCCTCTAATATTACTCATAGATGCATCGGAATAAGCAAACAACACACGCAAAACAGAATCTGTCAAAAATAGAACAGTCTGTAGTAATCTGCTAGGTTAGCCTACTTCTAGAACTCCAAAAAAATCAAACTAAACTGTTAAATTTGCACAATGTGTCTACCAATCATCAGCAAAAAGAATCAACTAAAAAGAACGCTCCAGTAAAATCTGAAGTCTACTTTAGCGAGCGCTAACGGTTCTGTTTTTCACAGCAAGATCATATAAACTTCACACAAGTCTTACCAAAGGTCCTACTTAGCACACACTAAACAAAACATGAAAACGCATCTAATCATAGGCTAGATGCAATATTTATTCCCTAACAGCAACAAAATCAAAAAACATAAAATTGGGTTGCCTCCCAACAAGCGCTGTCGTTTTACGCCCCTAGCTAGGCACGATACAAGATAGATCTAGGTATTGCCATCTTTGGAAGGCAATCCATAAGTAGCTCTCATGATAGATTCATATGGTAATTTGATTTTCTTTCTAGTAAAGTGTTCCATGCATTTCCTAAATGGAAATTGGAATCTAATATTTCCTTCCTTCATATTAATAATTGCACCAATCGTTCTAAGGAAAGGTCTACCAAGAATAATAGGACATGAAGGATTGCAATCTATATCAAGAACAATGAAATCTACGGGCACATAATTCCTATTGGCAACAATAAGAACATCATTAATTCTTCCCATAGGTTTCTTAATAGTGGAATCCTCAAGATGCAAATTTAAAGAACAATCATCAAGCTCATGGAACCCTAGCAAATCAGACAAAGTTTTTGGGATAGTGGAGACACTTGCACTCAAATCACACAAAGCATAACATTCATTATCTTTTATTTTTATTTTGATAGTAGGTTCCCATTCATCATAAAGCTTTCTAGGTATAGAAACTTCCAACTCAAGTTTTTCTTCATAAGATTGCATCAAAGCATCAACTATATGTTTAGTGAAAGCTTTATTTTGACTATAAGCATGCGGAGAATTTAGCACAGATTGCAACAAAGAAATACAATCAATCAAAGAGCAATTATCATAATTGAATCCCTTGAAATCCAAAGTAGTGGGTTCATCACTATTCAAAGTTTTAATCTCTTCAATCCCACTTTTAGCAATTTTAGCATCAAGATCTAAAAACTCCGAATCATTGGGACACCTTAAAGAAAAATCATCTCCAATCCTATTCTCATCAAGATTAATACTAGAAAACAAGGGTCTAATAGGAGACACATCAATAACTTTTAGATCTTCATCTTTATTTTCATGATAACTAGAAGAACATGATTTAATATAATCTTCTCTTTTAGCACGCATTCTAGCGGTTCTTTCTTTGCATTCATCAATGGAAATTCTCATGGCTTTGAGAGACTCATTGATATCATGCTTAGGTGGGATAGATCTAAGTTTCAAATAATCAACATCAAGAGTAATTCTATCCACACTTCTAGCCAATTCATCAACTTTAAACAATTTCTCTTCAAGCATAGCATTGAAATTCTTTTGCAAGATCATAAACTCTTTAACACTAGTTTCAAATTCAGAAGGCATCTTTCCATAAGAGTTGTTGTAGGAATTACCAAAATTATTAGAGGAATTACTAGGAAAAGGCCTAGGATTAAAATTACCTCTATAAGCATTGTTACCAAAATTATTCCTACCAACAAAATTCACATCCAAAGATTCATTGTTATTATCAATCAAAGTGGACAAAGGCATATCATTAGGATCAGAAGAAGCACTCTTAGCAGCAAACAATTTCATAAGTTCATCCATCTTTCCACTCAAAACACTAATTTCTTCGATAGCATGCACTTTTTTACTAGTAGATCTTTCGGTGTGCCATTGAGAATAATTAACCATAATATTATCTAGGAGTTTGGTAGCTTCTCCTAAGGTAGTTTCCATGAAAGTGCCTCCGGCAGCCGAATCTAAAAGATTTCTAGAAGCAAAATTCAAGCCACCATAAAATTTCTGAATAATCATCCATAGATTCAAACCATGTGTAGGGCAATTACGTATCATTAATTTCATTCTCTCCCAAGCTTGTGCAACATGCTCATGATCTAGTTGCTTAAAATTCATAATATCGTTTCTAAGAGAGATGATCTTAGCAGGAGGGAAATACTTGGAGATAAAAGCATCTTTGCACTTATTCCACGAATCAATACTATTTCTAGGCAAAGAGGAAAACCAAGTTTTAGCACGATCTCTAAGGGAAAACAGAAATAACTTCAATTTAACAATATCGTTATCCGTATCCCTTTTCTTTTGCATATCACACAAATCAACAAAGTTGTTTGAATGGGTAGCGGCATCTTCACTAGGAAGGCCGGAGAATTGATCTTTCATGACAAGATTCAACAAAGCAGCATTGATCTCACAAGATTCAGCATCGATAATAGGAGCAATCGGAGTGCTAATAAAATCATTGTTGTTGGTATTGGAGAAGTCACACAATTTGGTATTGTTCTGAGCCATAGTGACAAGCAAGCAATCCAACACACGCAAGCAAACAAAAAGCAAGCAAACGAAAAACACACGGCGGAAGAAGGGCGAATAAAACGGCAAAGGTGAAGTGGGGGAGAGGAAAACTTGAGGCAAATAAATGTAATGCGAAGGATAAGGGTTTGTGATAGGTACTTGGTATATGACTTTTGCGTAAGCCTCCCCGGCAACGGCGCCAGAAATTCTTCTTGCTATCTCTTGAGCTTGCGTTGTATTCCCTCGAAGAGGAAAGGGAGATGCAGCACAGTAGCGTAAGTATTTCCCTCAGTTTTTGAGAACCAAGGTATCAATCTAGTAGGAGACCACGCGCCTATCCCTCGCACCTGCACAAACAAATAAGAACTTCGCAGCCAACGCGATAAGGGGTTGTCAATCCCTTTACGGTCACTTACGATAGTGAGATATGATAGAGATGATAATTATATTTTTGGTATTTTTGGTATAGAAACAGAAAGTAAAGAAAGAAAATAAACAACGGTGGCAGAAATTGGCTAGTTGACGGGAAAGTAATATGATAAAGATAGACCCGGGGGCCATAGTTTTCTCTAGTGGCTTCTCTCATGATAGTGATATTCTACGGCGGGTAAACAAATTACTGTCGAGCAATTGATAGAAAAGTGAATAATTATGAGACTATCTAGGCATGATCATTGTATATAGGCATCACATCCGAGACAAGTAGACCGAAACAATTCTGCATCTACTACTATTACTCCACACATCGACCGCTATCCAGCATGCATCTAGTGTATTGAGTTCATACGAACAGAGTAACGCCTTAAGCAAGATGACATGATGTAGAGGGATAAACTCAAGCAATATGATGAAAACCCCATCTTTTTATCCTCGATGGCAACAATACAATACGTGCCTTGCTGCCCCTACTGTCACTAGGAAAGGACACCGCAAGATTGAACCCAAAGCCAAGCACTTCTCCCATTGCAAGAACTATAGATCTAGTAGGCCAAACCAAACCAATAATTCGAAGAGACTTGCAAGGATATTATGAGCACACATAAAAAGTTCAGAGAAGAACCAAATATCATTCATAGATAACCTTGATCATAAACCCACAATTCATCGGATCTCGACAAACACACCGCAAAAAGAGATTACATCGAATAGATCTCCTCGAAGACCGAGGAGAACTTTGTATTGAGATCCGGAGGGATAGAAGAAGCCATCTAGATACTAGCTATGGACCCGAAGGTCTGAGGTAAACAACTCACAACTCATGGTGAGGGCGATGATGATGATGATGAAGGACACCGTGATGGATCCCCATCCTGAAACAGACTCCAAGATGGGATCTCCACAGGAATAGAAGCTACGGCGGTGGAATTAGGGTTTTCTCTCTGCGTATGGAGTTTTTGGGGTACGTAGGTATATATAGGAAGAAGGGGGGCACCGGGGGCCGTGTGGGCCAGCCTCGAGGCAGGGGGGCGTGCCCTGGGAAGGAGGGGGCGCCCCCCACCCTCGAGGGCAGGTCCCATGTCCCCTGACTTGGCTCCGAAGACTCCCGAGCATGATTTCCTCCGAAAATATCTCTCGCGAAGGTTTCATTCCGTTTGGACTCCGTTTGATATTCCTTTTCTGCAAAACCCTGAAATAGGCAAAAAAACAGCAATCTGGACTGGGCCTTTGGGTTAGTAGGTTAGTCCCAAAAATGATATAAAAGTGAATGATAAAGCTCATTAAACATCCAAGACTACATAAATAATAGCATGGAACAATCAAAAATTATAGATACGTTGGAGACGTATCAATGGACAAGACCCATCCGTTAGCTTAGCACTATGATCGTTTAGTTTTACTGCTATTGCTTTCTTCATGACTTATACATGTTCCTATGACTATGAGATTATGCAACTCCTGTATATCGGAGGAACACCTTGTGTGCTATCAAATGTCACAACGTAACTGGGTGATTATAAAGATGCTCTATTGGTGTCTCCGAAGGTGTTCGTAGTGTTGGCATTGATCAAGAATAGGATTTGTCACTCCGAGTGTCAGAGAGGTATCTCTGGTCCCTCCTGGAAATACACATCATAATAAGCCTTGCAAGCAAACGACTAATGATTTAGTCATGAGATGATGCATTATGGAATGAGTAAAGAGACTTTTCGGTAACGAGATTGAACTAGGTATTGAGATACCGACGATCGAATCTCGGGCAAGTGACATACCGATGATAAAGGGAACAACGTATGTTGTTATGCGGTTTGACCGATAAAGATCTTTGTAGAATATGTAGGATCCAATATGAGCATCTAGGTTCTGCTATTGGTTATTGACCGGAGATGAGTCTCGGTCATGTCTACATAGTTCTCGAACCCGTAGGGTCCGCACGCTTAACGTTTGATGACGATCAGTATTATGAGTTTATGAGTTTTCATGTACCGAAGGTAGTTCGGAGTCCCGGATGAGATCACGGACATGACGAGGAGTCTCGGAATGTCCGATACGTAAAGATTTATATATTGGACGACTATATTCGGACACCAGAAGTGTTCCGGAAAGTTTCGGAATAAACCGGAGTGCCGGGGGGGTTACCGGAACCCCCTGGGGAAGCTATGGGCCCTAATGGGCTTTAGTGGAAAGAGAGAGGGCCGACCAGGGCTGGGCCGCGCGCCCCTCCCCCTTGGTCCGAATTGGACAAGGAAAGGAGGGGGGCGGCGCCCCTTTCCTTCTCCCTCCCCCTCTCCTTCCTTCCCCCTCTCTCCCTCTTGGTGGATTCCTACTAGGAATAGGATTGCAATCCTATTCCTAGTAGGATTGCCTCTCTAGGGCGCGCCATAGGGGGCCGGCCGGCCTCCCCCTTCCTCCTTTATATACGGGGGCATGGGGCACCTCTAGACACACAAGTTGATCTCTCCAGCCGTGTGCGGTGCCCCCCTCCACAGAAACACACCTCGGTCATACCGTTGCAGTGCTTAGGCGAAACCCTGCGACGGTAACTTCATCAACTCCGTCACCACGTCGTCGTGCTAACGAAACTCTCCCACGAGGTTCTACTGGATCAAGAGCTCATGGGACGTCATCAAGCTGAACGTGTGTTGAACGCGGAGGCTCCGTACGTTCGGTGGTTGATCGGTTGGATCACGAAGAAGTTCGACTACATCAACCGCGTCACTAGACGCTTCCGCTCACGGTCTACGAGGGTACGTAGACACACTCTCCCCTCTCGTTGCTATGCAACTGGTAGATAGATCTTGCGTGATCGTAGGAAATTTAAAATACTACATTCACAAACATCTAGCGGTAGGCTGTCTAACCCTACCGCCAGAACACCTGGCGGTAGAAAAAGGGTCAGATCCCGAAATAATTTCAAACAGGGGTTAGATCTGCAATTTATATCCAAAAAGGGTCAAAACACGGAAATTTGACACGTACTAGCAACTAGTCACGTAGTGATAGGCATGGGCGGATGGGCCGGCCACGTCGTTGCAAAGTCCAAACCCAATGAGACGTGCTTTTGTGGGCTAGTGAAGTGTGCAATGGCAGAGACGGTGGTTTAGTCCCACCTCGACTGGCCATGCAGAAGCGGACAGAGCGATCGGTGATATAAGAGATTGCCGAGTAGAGTAGCGCTTGTAGCCATCACTAGGCAAATCATCATTTCGGTATAAACTGAATATCGAACCGAATCTATCGGTTAACCGAAATTTCGGTTAGCTGATATTTGGTTTGTATTTCGGTTTTTACTTTTGCTAACCGAATTCATAGAAAAACCGAACAGCAGAAACTGAAATTTTTGTTTCTACCGAACGCCCAGGCCTACATGGCTCCATGGCATGCACTGATGCCAGACAGAGCAACACGACCGGATGAGCTGGTGGCGCCGCTTCAATGTTGGCGCGGCGGCCAAGAAGCCTACTATGGCCGCTGCATTGAAGTTGGTTTCCCGTCCCTTCGCTAGGCCTAGTCACACCTATTTATACGTGGCTCGGGAGCCATGCCGCCCCGCGCAACTCCTCTTCCTCTTGCTCTCACCCTCTCCAATCCTTTCCGCTCCAGCGCGTCGGCGACCTGTGGCGGCTTTGCATCTCCCTCTGGATCTTGGCGCCATCGCAACCCGGGGCCCTCGACCTCCATACTCGTAGTCTCCTCCAAGTAGGAGGAGATCATCATATCCTCCGACAACTAGAAGGAGCAGTTGCCATAGCAGTTGCGCCTGTACGCAGAGCAATGGCGGAGCTGGGGGTATTCCTGGGACTTCCCTGGAATACCAAAGAATTTCTTGCAAAAAAATTACTACATGTGTTATATACGGTATAAGGCTGACTTGGTCTTGGCCCAGCCAATTCCCAGCCAAACGCACCACGGCAGCTACGCGGGGCGTAAGACATGAGCGAGCCAGCGTCTCCCGATTCCAAATCGATCCCAAACCTAACGCTTTTTCCCCCAAACCTAGAGCTACCTGAAGGCTCTGGCGGCGGCGAGCAACTCTACGTCCGGCGGCCGCCGGCCGGCCTTCTCCTCCCTCGGTTACCCGCTTCCCCCAGACCCCAGTGCCGGCCATCTTCCTCCGGCGTCCGGCCCTCTTCTCCGCGGCTCCGCCAGTCCGCCTCCGGCCTCCCCAGCGCGGCGGCAGTCGGCAGCGCCAGCCCTCCGCCGCCTCGGCCTCCCCGGCGCGGCGACAACGCCATCCATCAGCCAGCAGAGTAGGTTCGGCCTCCGTTCCTCAACACATCTATTATTTCCCTCTGTTTTGTTGTTTCTAACAAATCTAAAATTCTGAATATTATTCAGTGATTGAAACTGAACTTGATTCATTTGCTGCATAAGATCATCAAAGGCACATGATTGCTACTTGTAGAGAAAAACAATCAACAAAGGTAGAAAACTTGAATGCAAAACAAAACTGCGGTAGGGGAAAGAGAAAATGCAGTAAACTGAAATTGCAATAATTTCGTTGTGTTCATCTTTGGATGTTCTCGTACATGATTTGTTGCATATAATCATACATGATTTGCTGCTTACTATGAAAATTGAAATGTTTGTCCAATGTACATTAGTCCATGCCACATTGTCACTGTCACTAATTTCTATTTTTTTTATGTGATTGTGATGTAGATGAAGAAGAAGGATGTTAGTATATTTGAAATGTGGGACAAATCTTCAAAGACAAGGAAACTAACTTCTACATCCACACCAACTCCTCTTTCCGTTGAGGTTGAGAGCAATCTTCAGCTAGCACTAGTGCAAACACATGACGAAGCTCTGCAACCGGAGAGGGAGACAACCCAATTGTAGAAGATGATGAAGCGGTTGATGAAGATGATGAATCAATGCCCCAATTTGAAGCAGATTTGGCAGCTCTGGAACGTGATCATGGCAAGCGACTTCCCATATCTTCGTATCATGCCAATGACCAAGATAGAGTTAGAAGGAGATACATTGACTTGGGTGCTTGTCAACCAAAGGATCATAAGTTTGAGATCAGAGATTTTAGTGGACATCCCCGTCGCTTTTGCCCTACTTGGTTTAAGGATCATAAGTGGCTTGAGTATAGTGTGCAAGAAGAGGCTGCTTTCTGCTTTGTTTGCTACTTGTTCAAGGATAAAACTAAAAGTCCCGGAGGAGACGCATTTGTGAACGGTGGGTTTAATATTTGGAACATGAAAGCAAGATTGAAGAGGCATATTGGTGTTGTTAGTAGTGCTCACGCTGAAGCTCAAGAAAAATATGATATGTTCACTACACCTACAACATCAATTAGGGAGTCCATTGCTTCAAACACCACACAATACAAGGTTCTATATAAGCTCCGTGTGACATGGACACTCAAGTGTTTGAGATTCCTATTGCACCAAGGTTTGGCATTTAGAGGGCATGATGAAAGTGATGACTCACTAAATAAAGGAAATTTCCTTGAGCTTCTAAATTGGCTAGCAGGAAACTTTGAAGAGGTTGATAAGGTGGTTCTAAAGAATGCTCCACAAAACTATAAGATGACTTGCCATGATATACAACAAGAGTTGATCAAGTGTTGTGCCCAACTGACTACTAAACTACTCATTGAAGATCTTCATGGTGGATATTTTGCAATACTTGCAGATGAGTCAAGTGATATGTACCAGAATGAACAACTAGCTGTTTGCTTGCGTTATGTGGATAAGAAAGGAAGGACAGTTGTGAGATTTCTTGGTCTTGCCCATGTTGAAGACACTTCCTCCTTGACACTTAAAGCTGCAATTGAGGACATGCTTATGACATACAATTTGAGCTTTGCAATGGTCCGTGGGCAAGGATATGATGGGGCTAGTAATATGAAAGGTAATGCTAATAGCATGAAGAAACTAATTATGGATGAGTCTCCTTATGCCTATTATGTCCATTGCTTTGCCCATCAACTACAATTAACTCTTGTTGCTGTTGCAAAGGAGAGTGGTGATTGTAATTGGTTCTTTCAACAGCTGGCATGTTTGCTAAATGTTCTAGGCTATTCTTGTAAAAAGATGAGAATGCTTCGTATAGCTCAAGCTGAGGAACTTATTGCTGCCTTAGAGTTGGAAGAAGTAGAAATCGGGACGGGTTTGAATCAAGAAATGGGTATTGGAAGACCATGTGATACTCGTTGGGGCTCTCACTACAAGACTATCAACCATGTTATCTCCATGTATCCCGCAATAAGGCGTGTTCTCATCAAGATTGCAAAAGAGTATAACGGTACAGAGGCGGTAGCAGCAATGACTATGTTGACATCATTTCGGACATTTGAATTTGTTTTCATGGCACACTTGATGCAAAAAATATTTGAATACACCGATGACTTGAGTAGAGCTTTGCAAAAGAAAGATCAAGATATTGTTAATGCTATGGAGATTGTTGATCTCACAAAGCTGCACTTGCTATGCTTGCGAGAAGATGAAGGGTGGAATGATTTTCTTCAGAATGTCACTTCTTTTTGTGTAAATCACAAGATCAAAGTTGTTGACATGGAGGCTCCTTACTATCCTGCTGGGAGACCAAGAAGAGGGTTCTTCAATGGCGCAAAGAATTACCAACGCTTCAAGGTTGAAATGTTTGTGGGTGTCTTTGATAGGCAACTTCAAGAGCTGAATGCAAGATTTGATGAGGTAAACACTGAACTACTTACTTGCATGGCAGCATTCAGTCAACGTGATTCATTTGTTGCTTATGATAAAGAGAAGTTGGTTAGGCTTGCTCGAAAGTTTTATGCTAAGGATTTCACAAACGATGAATTGTCAAGACTTCCATGGCAATTAAGCATGTTCATTTCTCATGTGCGTAAGGATAAAAGGTTTAGCAAGTTGAAGAATCTATGTGAGCTTTCAGTTTTGATGGTTGAGACAAGAAAGAATGAACAATATTATATTGTTTACAAACTTCTGAAGTTGGTTCTCATTCTTCCGGTAGCCACTGCTAGCGTTGAGAGGGTATTTTCCTCGATGAAATACGTGAAGAATTCACTAAGAAACAAAATGGGTGATGAATATTTGAACAATTGCTTGGTTACATTCGTTGAGAGAGAATTCTTCAGGCAAGTGAAAGATGAGGATGTCATCAATCTCTTCCAAAAAGGGGATCGTAAAGTTATATTGTAATTTCCTTTGCTATTTGTAATCATCTTAATTGTTAGAGTTATTGCCACAATAATATTTTGCTACTATTATCGATGTATGGTCATTGAGTCATTGATGTTATCATCTTGCTGTACATTTATTGTTCTATTGTACTGCTTTGGCATTTTTTTTTATAAAAGAATACCCACCAGCAAATTCCTGGCTCCGCCACTGACGCAGAGGCGGCTGTCACGGACGATGAGTACATGCGGAAAATGGAGCTCGTGATTGAGTGGTCGCTCCAGGACCGTGGTCTAGCGCCACCATCATGTGAACGAGGATTCAGCGTCATCGTCAAGCTACCGTGTGAAGGGAGAGCCGGCGCCAACGCCGCGTAGCCGAGACGGCCGAATGGATCAGCAGACATTGCCGCCGCACTGCGTTGGCGTGGCAAGGCTGTGAAGGAGGATGTATTGTTGATGATCACGAAGTTGTGGAGGCACCTCTTCTACTGCCTTGGTGGCTGCGGTGGTCATGACTCCTCGTCGTCAAAAAGCATCGCCACAATGGAGGAGAGGGCAGCCAGGCATGCAGTGCGGTGGGAGTGGTGCGTTGCTCGGCGTTCGCCATGTTTGATGAGGCACCGGCCTGGGTCCGCACAGACCCTGACCTCGCGGGGTCCTGGGCCATGGACGGTGTTGGTATGGGCGGCTCTTCGTACGACGCGGAAGGAAGTGGAGCGGCTCCTCTGCAAGTGACGGGTGGGCTGTCGCACCCCTTCGCTACTAGAAAGACCACTCCGACTATGACTACGGTGACGATGGTGCCGCTGGCCAGGCCGCCACATGTACGAGGTCACCATCGATAATATTGTGCAGAACTATGATGCTGTCGAACCTACACTCGGTGCCACACATCACAAGACAACATTTTTCGAGATATGTGCATGACGGGTGTGGTAGACTTTGGCGGGAAGGATCAACAGACATCCCACATTAATAAACCTACTGGATTCTACCATCATACCGAATAAAATATTAGACTGGCCTCGGAAGAAACAAATGATATCTCCCATGCAGTCTATGCGGGTCAGCTGTTTCATGCAAGCCCGGTCAAAACGAGGGGGGGTTCATATATGTGCTTGGGGAGAAGGAACTAATAGCATAATAAAAATAGTAGAGTTTTTATGGTACATCATACTACCAGAAATAATGTGTACTCCCTCCGTTCCTAAATATAAGTTTTTTTAGAAGTTTCAAATGGACTAGTACAACATATGGATGTATATAGACATTTTTTTTGCATCGAATTGGGAGCTTTATTAATGAACTAACATCTGGTTACAATCAGCCCATAGGCAAGAAAAAAGAAACTCAGGGCTAACATCAAGCCAACTCTCTGTTCCTTCAAGAGAACAAGCAAAGCGAGCACATGGATGTATATAGACATATTTTAGAGTGTAGATTTATTCATCTTGCTCCGTATGTAGTCCCTTATTGAAATCTCTAAAAAAAACTTATATTTGGGAACGAAGGGAATAGTATATAGTTGATCCAACGGTTAATACGGGTTCGCTCAGAATTTGGCTAAGTGCAGATTGGTAATTTCCTATATTGGATAGATTTATTTCCATGTTTTAGTCATAAATGATATACACAAGCAATCCCGTAAAAAAAATGGAGTGCTCCAGCGTCCAACGTCCTCTCTCGTCGTTGAGCGTGAACAGTGAAGGATCTGAACTGTAACGGATCGATCTCTAGTGGAGCAGCCTGCCGGCGCTGACTCCATGTGCCGGTGCTAATAAGCTGCTTCAAATCTTCAATTTTGTTCCCCGTGTCATGTGCCAGATCGATCAAGTAGCCAGCAGCGATTAGTTTGGTTACGTGTTAGCTAGCCTCTTCACCAAGCATCCACCTGCATGTTTGCCTGGGCGCTATGTTATGGTATGAATATACCATACCAATTCGTTATGTATGGATGATGGATGAGATTCCATGGATAGAGAGCCAGTTCCAATAGACTTATGGAATGTTCCCGTTCATGTGCATCCAGCAGGAATTGAACCCGCAAATTTACCAATTATGAGTTGGGCGCTTTAGCGTTTGTCATCTCCTGATCCCGACTGAGCTGATCGAACTAACTACTCCCTCCGTCTGAAAATACTTGTCATCAAAATAGACAAAAAGTGATGTATCTAAAACTAAAATACATCTAGATACATCTCCTTTTATTCATTTTGATGACAAGTATTTTCGGACGAAGGGAGTAGTATGCATGTATTGCCGAAAACTATTGGACATCGTTGAGGTCGTGGCGTATGCCAACAATCAAGAGGTTGCTCGACAGGTTAGAGCTCAGGCCAATCGTTGAACGGGACGACGCAGGCGGTGCCCGAGCTCTCGACCATAGCCGGTCTGTGAAGTGCAGTAGCACATCATGTATCAAGTGCATCCCACACTCAGGCGGGAACGGGGATGTCATCACCAGCTCGCCCCAATCGAATCCCCATCTACACGAAGTTTAAGATTGATCAAACAAAAAACTACCTAAAACACCCCTCACCACCCAATATACTTCCAGAAATTTGATGTAGTATTGTCTTATCTGAGCCGTCCAACCGCAAAAATAAATGGTCCAAATTGACTTGATATACCGTAAAAGGTCTCAAATAGTAGAGCAGAACGAAAGCTCACACAAGGATTCTATCTTGTACCACCCATGGCCTATTGCAAATAATTCTCTATAGATAATTGAAGAGCAATTCTAATTACAAGAAACTAAAAATATATAAAGAACTATTCGAAAACTAATCATTTTATAAAGAAAAAATATAGTTGCAAATGGTGAGCTCAAGCAAAGATTCCGTGATGTACTAACCTGCGGTGCTTCATAAAAAGAAAAACTCCACAGATCTCTGACTGGTAATTCTAACTATAAGAAACTCAAAAAATATCAGCTCTATACAGGCTACCGAACAAAACATATAGTTTATTTTTGATAGAAATATTAGAAACTTCTTAGTTTTTACTTTAGCCCAAGAAGAACAATGGAGTTCTAGTCTACTACGCTCCTACGATGCCTGGACAGAATATTTCTTTTTTGTATCCTTGCGGTTGGGCAACTGTGCTACAGTGGAATAGGGAAGTGTGCCAGGCCAACATGTCCTGCTCGCCCAGGCCTAGGCTTCCCTACAGAGAGATGTATTAACGATGACAGTACACCATAAGAGAAATTTGAACCTTAACATGACCCGGATCCATATGTGAGCTACTCTAGATCGGATGGCGCTGACCATAGGTTCGACTGAGCCATGGTTCAAAACCTCCTGTCTCAGGTCACCATCCGCCACAAGCTAGTTTCATGTTTTTAGGTTTGTAGTTGAACGAGCGAAATATCTTCCATTTTATGTAAATTATGTTCAAACTTCAGTGAATTTCATGTCATTTGCATGAAAGCATCTTTGTTCAAATTCTCTTTGAAATATATGCGGGCACGATTCGATCACCTGCAACCATATTTTCAACATTCTCTTTGAACATGTCCGGAGACGTCTGGGACAAATGCGTTGCCGATTTAACACGTTTTCTAGAAGCTTCGGGAGGAGTTGAGACGAGCCACGAGGGGCTCATGCGGACACGTGACGCGGCCAGGGGGTAGCTGCTCCCCTCGTCCGTGTGGGGCCCATAGACACCGCCTTAACCTAACTCCACTGTCGTAATTCTCTATAAATACCAAAACCATATGTCGTGCATCCAGAAGAATTTTATCGCCCCCGCAAGCCTCAATTCCGATGAGATCCCATCTGGGGCCCTATTTAGGAGCCCTACCAAAGGGGGAAGCCATTGCCAGAGTCCTCTTCATTAACCTTGTTGCCTCCATGACCATGTGTGATTAGTTTCTTTGGGACCTACGGTTCCATAATAGTAGCTAGAGGGTTCTCTCTGTCCTTTTCATCTTCAATACCATGTTCTCATTCTGGATCAAGATCAATTCTATGTAATCTGTGGTGTGTTTGTTGGGACATGATGAATTATCACTTCATGATCATATTGCTCATTGATTTCAATTGAATCTATTTGGGTTTTCTTTGCTGCATAATTAAATAGCTTTGTAATGCTCTCCAATCTATCTACCTTCCTTGGCCAAGTTCGATTGGTTTATCTTCAGTTGGAGTAGTGCTTTGTAGTGGGCTCAATCTTGCGGGGCTCTAACCCAGTGATAATAAGGGCCAAGACATGTGGTGTATTGTTGCCGCCAAGGATGTAATGTCGGGATTTTGTCATATTGATTGACTTCTCCTGTCTATATTATGTCATCTTGCTTATTGTGGTAATATATTTCTTACAATAATACCTTGAGATGCATGTTGGATAGCGGTTTTGGGGCGGAGTATTAGTAGTACATGTAGTTGGATTAAAGGTCTTCTTATCATGGATGTAATGCCTATATGAGATTATTCAATGAATGATCATAGTCATCAATATTGCAATCTTTTCAACTAACCAACCGTAGTTTGTTTACCATGCCATTTGCCTATTTGAGAGAGAGCAAGAGAGATGCCACTAGTGAATCTATGGCCCCCGGGTCTATTCTCCACCAATACAATCTTCTACAAAATTGCTCCTTTATTTGCCTCTTTTTATTATTCATTTCACTTTACCAGTACTATGTATCTCTATTTGTTTTAGTCTTGTAACTAGCAAGACAAGGGGCTTGACAACCCCATTGCCACGTTGGGTGCAATTTTCTATCTTGTTTGTGTGCAGATGATGCTTATCTTGTTATTTTAGAAGCTCCTACTCGTTCGATGAACCTTGGTTCTTATCTAAGCAAACGTTTTGTTGCTATCTACTTCACCCCTCCTCTTTGGGGAAACCTAATGACTCAAAGAAATTTTGGGCGTCGTTGCCAGGGTTTCTTTATCTACCAAATCAGGTGCCTTCACACAAACTCCTTATCTACTTGTTTTATTTCTTGTGTAGTTACGCTATCTTTATCGTGGACTCACAAAACATGAATTATAAATTAAAAATAATAAATTATTGATATATATCCTTCTCCACTTACTGGGCTTTTCACAAATTCTATTTATGATAAACCAATAGCTTATAATAAAGAAAATTATATAAGCTCTTTGAAAGAAAAGATGAATTTGAGTGTGCTTCTTTATCTTTATGAAGTTTTTATTTAAAGCCATGAATAACATAATTGTTATGTAGTATTAGAAGAAGTATTTTATAAAGTGATTTATGAAAGTTCCTTGAATGATAAGCATGCGTGCAGTGTTGTTAATATGTATTCCATTAATACCAATTATACTAATGATGTGCAAAGCTATAAGGTTGGGGGTGACGGGTTTGATGAAAATGATCATTTTAGTCCCCTTGCTAATGAAGAGGTTATAAAACAAAATGCTATTAGAATATGCTCACTGAATGAAAAATATGATTGCATAAATGTGATATTATTTATTATTCATGAAGATGACACACTTGATGAAAATATTGCTTCTTATGATGACACTGTGTCTCTAGGCACTATTGATGATGTTTTTTTATGCCTACTATTTGTTACCATGATCATGATTGGGGACATGATTATGATACTTCTTGTGATCTTGAAATGTATTTGAGCCTATTGATGAATCTATTACTAATAATAATTTTTGCAATACTATTCAAAGCGTCTTTGGAAGAGCGCCAACTTTAGGTAATAATGATCCCACTACTTTGGAGAATGATTAATCTTATAATTTTTTGATAAAATGGGTTTGGAGAGGCCATGAATTTAGGTAATGTTAATCACACTATCTTGGAAGATTGTAAAATATGTAAAGCATTTATGGCGTACGTTACATGTGGCCTTTAATGTTAATCCTTCTAATAGCATAACCATGTTATTTGGGACGTGGTTAGATGGATTAGAGCCTAAAATATAGCAGCGCATATTTGAGTCGGGTGTGTGCATTAATTTGCGATATATGGAACTGCGGAACAATCTGATTTTTTTTTAAATAAACCATCACAATTTTTTTGCAGGTCATATACATCGCAACTGTTTGGTTTCGTACGTGGTCGTCACTCAGCCATGCGGAAGCCAAGGAGCATATGGCTTTTGGGTGCAATCATTAGGAGACGGTAGCATGAGATACTTACAACTGATTTGAATTGCGATCCAATAATAGGGTAGTAGGTGTTTAGTCATCTTGTCCTATTTTTCCCGGTTGTGACACTTCTTATTTTTTTTCTTCATTTCAGCTCTACTTACGAGCTTGTACTGAATTTAAGAGCTATTATCTGCTTCCTTAATAAAATGGCTGCATGTCTCAATTTGATGCAGAGGCCGGGGTAATCCTCCGTTTCAAAAAAAAAATCTTGTGCTGATAGTACATGATTGGGAGATTTTATTTTATATGTACTAACCTATCTCACAAGTTCTGTTAGCTTTTAAGTGGATGAAGTTTGTAAGATCGAGGAGAGACATCGATATGAGCTAAAAAATGAGCGATAAGGGCTTAAGCTTGGGGATGCCTAAGGAACCCCAGGGTAATATCCAACGAGACTCAAGCGTCTAAGCTTGGGGATGCTCTGAAAGGCACCCAGTCCGTCGTCAACAACAATTATTGGTATGTCTCGGTTGGACCTAAGTTTTTATTTGTTCACATGGTATGTGCTTTTCTTGGAGCTTATTTTTTTGTTTTCTTTTAGCTTTGTCTGCTGGTCATTACAATCATCGTGTTATGGTTCTGGTCACACTTCTAGAGAGACACACCTTGGTCTATTATTTATAGAATGCTCATTGATCTTCACTTATATCTATTTGAGTTGAGGCTTCTATTGAAATTGCTCTTACACTTCACTTGTATGAAAGTTAGGACTCTCTTTCGTCATTCACATCTTTTTAGAGAGTTGAATAGTAATTGCTAATTTGCATGAATGCTATGTTGGTCCTAAAAATAACATGTATGTAGAAGTGGTATAATAAAATACATGAACTTGTATATCAATTGGATTAGGTTCCTTGCGATAATTCTAAGATAAGGTGTGCGTAATTTATTTATGTGTAGCCTTAAGGACTTGCACGAAGTAGTTTAAAGGTGTCATAAGGTCATACAATTAATACTTGTAGTCTTTTAAGTGAAACTAATTACGAAGGGTATAAGTTAAAGTGAAACTAATTAAGCAAAACTAATTTTAAGAATATTGCAAGTAATTGCCTTGTAGAGTGGGTCAGGGAACCTAACAGACTTTGGTTCGTCAAACTTACCCATGGAGTAATCGGTCTTGTGGTTAACACGATGTAGAATATGAAGTCTTAGTGAGATGTTCTGGTTTACGAGTTGCGTCTTTAATGCACTTCCACCTATCCATATTTTCCTAGGCTCTTAGTACCATGCATTGCCCAATCTCACTTCGAGACATGGCGCTTACATTCCTGATGCATCCAATCCCCATGAGATGATACACTCTCTCACACATAAGCCACGTTATATGTTCCTCAAAACAACCACCATACCTAACTATTATGACATTTCCATAGCCATTCCGAGATATATTTCTATGCAACTTGCATTGTTACTATTCATGACTTGAGCATTCATTGTCATTTTCCTTTGCATGATCATATAGAGCTGACATGATATTTGTGGAAAAGCCACCGTTCATCATTATTATACATGTTACGCTAGATCATTGCACATCCTGGTATACTGCCAGATGCATTCATATGTAGTCATTATTTTCAGAGTTGTAAGTAGTGTGATGCATTCTAGAGTGTGCCCCTACCAGCGACCTATAAAAAAAGTGGCCAAAAGGAGCCCATCAAAAAAATGAGAGAAAAAGAGAGGGGCACACTACTATCCTTTTACCATATGTGTGCTTCAAAGTAGTGCCATGTACTTCGTGTAGAGAGTTTTCAGGATTCTCATTTTTATATGCTACTGGGATTTTCACATTATATAACTTGGTTTGCATATTCCAATGGCGGGCTTCCTCAAATGCCCGAGGTCTACATAAGCAAGCAAGTTAGATGCACACCCGCTTAGTTGCATTATAAAATCTTGCATACACTTATATCTATAGTGCATCCATTGCATGGCAATCCCTACTCCTCAAATTGATATCGATTCTAAGGCATCTCCATTGTCTAACGATCAACCCACATTGATGTGAGAATTTCTTATACCTTTCGTTGTCTCATTAAAAAATCCATCATCATTCTCTTTGCCATCCTAAGTGATAAGACCAAGGCTTGTGAATTAAGCATTAAGAGAAGTGCTAAGTAGTTGAAAAGGGCTAGTCACGGATTCAGTTATTTGACTGGAGCACCTGGTTTTGTTATGTGAAGATGTTTGAATATGATATAGCCTTTAGTGATTGCGGACATCTATATGACATCATGAGTAGTAATGGGTATTACATGAAAGCATTAATCTATGGATATAAATAGTAATTTTGTTTACACATTTTGATATTATTTGCATGTTATCAATTATAAGATTATTGCTTTGAATCATCTCTGTCATGAGTTCACACCATTGTTACAACATTTGATCAATATCATGTTAGATAACATTAAACATAAAATATTATCTATGGTTATCATTTACCTACTCGAGGACAATCATGAATTAAGCTTGGGGATGCTGATACGTCCCAAACGTATGTATATTTTTTTTACTGTTTAATGCATTATCATTTTTATATACTTATTATAGCAATTTATATTATTTTTATGGACTAACCTATTAATTTAGTGCCCGGTGCAAGTTCATGTATTCTTCTTGTTTTGGTTTTGCGGGAAAACAATATTTACGGAGGTCAAAATACGTGGTCGATTTAACACGGTTTTCTGTGGGCAAGACGAATCACAGAAAGCTTCGAGAGGAGTTGAGACGAGCCAACAGGGGCCCACACTGACAGGTGGCACGACCACAGGGTGGTCACAACCCTCGTTCGTGTGGAGCCCATAGATTCCGCCTTGACTTGATTCCACCACCATGATTCCCTATAAATATTGAAACCTTCTATTGTGACTCCAGAAGAACTTTATCGCCACCGCAAGCCTCAGTTCCGAAGAGATCCCATCTGGAGCCCTCTTTCGAAGCTCTGCCGGAGGGGGAAGCCATTGTCACAGGCCTCTTGATCAACATTGTTGCCTCTATGACCATATGTGAGTAGTCCCTTTAGGACCTACGGGTCCATAGTAGTAGCTAGATGGTTCTCTCTCTTTCTCTTTTGGACCTGCAATGCCATGTTCTCATTCTTGACCGAGGTCAATTCGATGCAATCAATGGTGTGTTTGTTGGGACATGATGAATTGACACTTTATGATCAGATTGTTCGTTGATTTTAATTGAATCTATTTGAGTTTTCTTGCTTCATAATTAAATTGATTTATAATGCTCTATGATCTACCTATATTCAATTGATTTATCTTCGGTGGGAGTAGTGCTTTGTAGTGGGTTCAATCTTGCGGTGCTCTAACTTAGTGACAATAAGGGCCAAGACACATTTTGTATTGTTGTCACTAAGAATAAAACGACAAGGTTTTGTCATATTGATTGACTTCTTCCTGTCAATATTATGTCATCTTGCTTACTGCGATACTTTGTTTCTTGCAAATATAATACCTTGAGATGCATACTGGATAGCGGTTTTGGGGTGAAATATTAGTAGTAGATGCAGTTGGATTTACAGCGTACTTATTACGGACGTAATGCCTAGATGAGAATTAGCAATCAATGATCATAGTCATAAATATTGCAATCTTTTCAATTGCCTAAATATAATTTGTTTGCCATGGCATTCGCCTGTTTTTGAGAGAGAAATGCCACTAGTGAACTTGTGGCCCCGTGGTTTCTTCTCCATCAATACATCTTTTACAAAATTGTTTCTTTATTTGTCTCCTTTTATTTGTCGTTTCACTTTACTACTACTATGTATCTCTATTTGTTTTAATCTTGTAACTGGCAATACAAGGGGCTTGACAGCCCCTTGCCACATTGTGTGCAAGTTTTTATTTTGTTTGTGTGCAGGTGCTACTTATCTTGTTAGTTTATAAGCTCTTACTGATTCGATAAATCTTGGTTCTCAACTGAGAGAAACTTTGCTATGTACTTCACCCTACCTCTATGGGGAAACCCAACGACTCCTGCAGTAGTAGTAGACAACATCCTACAAGCGCACCTGGACCAGCGCCTAGCTGGGCAGGCCGAAACCCGAGAAAGATGGCCGGACGGGTCACGATGGTGGACTGTGACTACCTGGCAGATGATAGATTTTTTTTCAAAACTGTGCCTAAATTTATACGAATTTTGAGAAATGTGTGGCTGTTAGCAAAAAAACCAAATATATGACCCGGTCGGTCTTAAGTGGGCCGAAAGGGGGCCTCTCGGCCACGACTGGGCCGACCAGCCACCAGTCGGCCTCGGCTGGGCCGACCAGTGGCCTGTCGGCCTGGCCTGGGCCGACCAGTGGCCCGTCGGCCTGGCCTGGGCCGACCAGTGGCCCGTCGGCCTGGCCTGGGCCGACCGGCACTGGATAAGGCAGCTTCTTCTTCTTCCCTCGTTCTTCTCTGGTTCGTTCTTCTGTTAGTCTTCTGTTCGTTCTTCCACCACCACACACACCCCCCCCCCATCGATCTACCCATTCTACCAGCCATTTTGTGTTCTAAGTAGCAGAATCAATAGATCATAGCATTCTCCACCGATCCATCCAATTTATTTTTGCTATGGGGTAGTTTTTTTTGCGTATTTGAGGAGGAGCCATGGTGTGGTGTGGTGGGGTGAAGGAGCTGCGGTTTTGGTGGTGGTGAGGAGGAGAAGGAGGTGGTGGTGAGGAGTTTCGGTGGTGTTGTCCGGTGGTGCGAAGAGTACGCGATAAGGGCACACACGCGTCGAAGGTATATTTAGTGTACATAGACATTTTAGCGTATAGTTAGTGTAGCCGGTAATATTTTTGTTAGTGTAGCCGGTATCATATTTTGTTAGTGTAGCCGGTAATATTTTTGTTAGTGTAGCCGGTAACATATTTTGTTAGTGTAGCCGGTAATATTTTTGTTAGTGTAGCCGGTAACAAATTTTGTTAGTGTAGCCGGTAACAAATATTTTTGTTAATGTCTGACAGGTGAAAATGTCTGAATCAATAAATTTGACTGTTTACTACGGCCCTGGTAATGTTCGATATAATGAGTTGGGGGTTGATCTTAGCGAGTTTAAAAATGGCGTCATGACACTTTCAGACCCGAACAGACTGGACATTAGACAGTTGAAGTACTGGTTGACTACTAGTTTTGGGTTGAATCCTGAAGTATGTTCCATCAACATTCATGCATTGTGGACCAAATCCTGTAAAAATGTGAAGTGGGAGTTGATGCCGGTAAATAGGAGCCAGCATTGGTTGACTCTGTTAAGTCGTTGCCGAGACCGAAGAATCCACCCATATGTTCTAGTGCAACCTGTGGCGAAGGAGGAGAATACCGTACAACTTCACGTGGGGTATGAACCCGGCCAAGGTAGTCAAGTGGCTAACGAGAATTATTTATCCGGGTCACAGCCACCGGATGTGGATGCTATCCAAGTCGAGAAAGAGTCAGAGTTCGTGTCCGACAATGTTTGTGGTCATAATACTGGGCAGAGTAGTCGGTCGATTATATTGGCGGAGGATCTGGATTCTGATGTGGATGAGGAAGAGGAGGAAATGCAGAGGGTGATGGAGGAAGAGGATGAGGATGGATTGGCTGAGGATCTGGATTCTGAAAATTCCGAGGATGAAGTGGAGGTACCGATTCCTTCTGCATGGGATCAGGACATATCCACCGGCCTTACGGTCAACGATGTCCATGAGACTCCATGGCAGTATAATCTGAACCAAGTCCAGATAGGGGCTATGTTTGATACAAAGAAAAAATTGAAGTATGCGGTGACAAAGTGGGCTATGTCTACGCAAAGGGTTTTTCAGACACACATATCAAGTCCAACAAACTATACCGTGAAGTGTGTTGAAAAAGGCTGTCCTGCGAAGGTGCACGGGCACGTGCCGAAGTATAACATCCACTGGGTTGTCACCAATGTGATCCCACATAATTGTGTGAGGAGAAACCTATTGGTTCGTCATCCAAATCTGACTTCAACTCTCATTGCGCAACTCATGTATACTGAGATAGTGGAGAAGAAAGATATGGAAGCAAAACACATCCAGACAGCAGTGAAGGTCAGATGGAAATATGACATTCCTTATGGGAAGGCTTGGAGGGCTAAGCAGAAGGCTATGGAGGAAAGGTTTGGGACGTTCTTCGACTCATATGATAATGTTGTCCGTCTCCTTGCCATACTAAAGGAGAGGAATCCCGGCACTTATGTAAACATACAGCACACGAGGTTGGAGAGTATACCTGATTTCAAGGTGTTGAAACGAGTATTCTTCTCTTTCGCTATGTGCATCGAAGCTTTCCGGCATTGTCCTCCTGTGATGTTTGTGGATGGTACATTCCTGACTGGTCAGTACAAAGGGCAAATCCTGACCGTAATTGGTGTGGACGGGAACAATCAAATCATCCCACTTGCCATGGCATTTGTGGAGGGTGAGAACTTTCCAAGCTGGGTATGGTTCTTCCGGCAAGTGAAAATTGCGATCGTGAAGGACCGACCAAACGTGTGTGTCATTCATGACAGACATGCTGGTATATTGAAGGCAGTGAAGACACTAAGGAATCCAGCAGAAGACGAACGAACACCTTGGAAGGACTTGCAGAGCCGGTGGTGCATGCGCCATCTAGGGGCAATTTTTTTCTCACAGTTTAAGAACAAGCGGTTGATGAACTTGTTCAAAAAATTATGCAAGCAGAACCAGCACCGTAAGTACCATTTTATTTGGTCAAAACTTGATGAGTTTACTAAGAAGCAGGTTACTGCCAGGAAGAAAATGGAAGCAGACCAGGTTAAATTAGCAACACTCATGGCAGAGCTAGAGGAGCCTGTAGGTCTTTGTGACTTGCCAGGAATTGACCCTCCTAATACTAAGAGAAAGAAGGGGAGGGCAATAAAGAGTTTTTCTCAGTGGATAGAGAAAGAGCCTCCCGTAAATTGGTCTTTGCTGCATGACACCCATGGAGCTAGGTATGGCCACATGACAACCAACCTTGCAGAGGTGTATAACTTTGTACTTAGAGGGAATAGAGCATTGCCACTCACAGCTATTGTGGAGGCTGTATTCCATGGCACTTTGAGATATTTCAGAGAAAGGCATGAGTTAGCAAAGAAGCATATTGCAGATAAACAAAACACACCTTATTGTAGCCGTGTCATGGAGTACATGGCAAAGAAGATAGAGAAAGCAAAGAAGCACACTGTCAGACTCATAGGTAATCAGAAAATGAGGTATGAGGTTCAGCTTCCTACTGATGGTTTTGGTTCTGCAAATGAGGTGAAGACGCACGAGGTAAAAATAGGGAATGAACTTTATCCATCTTGTGAGTGTACATGCAACAAACCGGAGTTGCTGCACCTACCTTGCTCACATGTGTTGGCTGCATGTGGCCAGATTAAGTTGGACGCTATCTCCTTCGTTTCCCCGTACTATTTAAAAGAAGCAGTACTCAATGTCTGGACAGGTGAGATGACTGGGTTTAGAGTCGTCGGCAATTTCAACAAGGTAAACGACGGGTGGATCTTCCTCATAATTGGCGCACATGAAAAACTTCATGCCCAACCAATCTGAAAAATCCGTCACCTCCTTCACCTTACAGAGATCGCCACACCAACAACGAAGTACTTCCACCCCCCGAGGCAAACTCGCACTCTTCATTTTCGTAGGCCTAATGCTTTGATCCGAGCAAGGCAAACTCATAATGACTAGCGCGTTGGTGTTTTCAAGTGCGGCTGGACTATAGAGAAGACAGTGAGAAAGAGCAAGCAGTGTGGGCAGAAGCAAAGAGAAGACCGTGAGAGAGCAGGCAACGGCATGTCGTATATAAAGATGAGGAGCAATGTGTTGTCGGTAGCAACAGCACGGCGCGAGAGAAAATGGCGGGAAGTAGAGAGCGGGAAAATATGGCGGGAAGTAGAGAGCGGGAAAATATGGCGGGAAGTAGAGAGCGGGAAAATATGGCGGGAAGTAGAGAGCGGGAAAATATGGCGGGAACTACCGAAGCGGGAAGAATGTTGGCGGGAATAAATGGCGGGAAGAATTTTGGCGGCAATGAAAGGCGAGAACAATATTCGCGGGAAACAGAGGCGGGAAGAATTTTGGCGGCAATGAAAATATGGAAAAAATAGGTGGGAAGAATTATGGCGGGAAAATGAGGCGGGAAGAATTTTGAGGCTGAGGCACTGGTCGGCCCAGACTAGGCCGACAGGCCACTGGTCGGCCCAGGCGAGGCCGACAGGCACTGGTCGGCCCAGGCTAGGCCGACAGGCCACTGGTCGGCCCAGGCTAGGCCGACAGGCCACTTCTCGGCCCAGTGCTGGCCGACGGGTGGCCTTTCGGCCCACTCTAAGCCGACAGGGTCATAGATTTGTTTTTTTTTTAAACAGACAAACATTGTTCAAATTTCGTATAAATTTAGGCATACTTTTGAAAAAAAATCCAGATGATAGGGTAGGGTCTTCCTTGGCGTCTCTTTCTCCTAAGGGGTGGCAGACTCTTTTTGTTAATCCCTATTCAGTGCCTTAAGAGCTGGTTAAGGGCTTTTTCATATAGGGCGCAAACTCCCCACGTAGTTGCCAGCCCATACACCCCGGTTTATCATTTTCCTACTTGTTCCTGCTTGGTTTTTTTATCGGTTTTTTGTTCGGTTTTATTCATTTTTGGTCATTTTTGGTTTTCTTCTTTCTATTCTATTTCCTTTTCTCCTTTTTTGTGAACAATTTTTAGATTCCAGAAATTCTATCCAAATTTCTGAACTTTTCTCAAATCTGTTTTTTTTATTTGTGATTTTTTTAGTCCATGAACTTTTAGCTCGAGAATATTTTTAAAAATTCACGATCTATTTTCAAATTTCATGAACTTTTCTAAATTCTTCAACTTTCAAATTTTCTGGACTTTTTTGAAATTCATGATATATTTTTTGAAATTCGTGTTTTTTTGCTATTTTTTAAAAACAATTGTACAAACATTTTTCAAGTTCATGATGTTTTTGATTTTTTTGTTAATTCCTTTTCAAAACTATGATTTTTTTATTTGAAAATGTAAACTTGTCTTCCGAAGTCAACGGCCAACTCATCAACCAGTCATCCAGCGGGCATAGTTTAAACAACATGACCGATGACCGAAGCGATGAGCCTCTCGGCTCAGGTTTCCACCAATAGGACAGTCGGTTCACCGGTTCATTGTCCGGTTTTGTACAATTAAATATTATATACTGGGTATATAATACTCCCTCTACTCCTAAATATAAGTCTTTTTTAGAGATTTCACTATAGACCACATACAAAGCAAAATGATGAATCTACACTCTAAAATACGTCTACATACATCCGTATGTAAACCATATTGAAATTTATAAAAATGATTGTATTTAGGAATGGAGGGAGTATATGTTAATGGTGTACTAAAAGAAGGGTCAAATGGCATGGTTTCCTCGTAATAGGCAACAAAGTGAGATGAGCCTAGTGGTTATTGGGCCAAGGTTTGGCTACGGTCGTCGACGTTGCCATGTGGAGTTAGAATCCCACTTCTCCAAGAATAAGGAGAGTCCCGTAAGATTCTCCAAGAATGCGACGTTGCCATGCGGAGTTAGAATCCCGCCATGCGCTTATATGTCTCGATTCATGCGAGACAGAGCACAGCCTCGCCGGAAGGTGAGCCCCAGACTGGGCTGGCCCACGCACCCGGGAGGCCACAACCTCATTTTTCTGCTGTCTCATATGTTTTATTTTTTATTTTCGCTTCAGCTTTTTACTTGTGTTTATAATTTAAAATTATATATATGTATGTATAAAAAAATCTACATAAAACATTTAAAAAATATTAATCAAGCATTTGAAAAATGCCAATCAAGTATTTGGTAATGTTAATCAAGCATTTGAGAATGTCAAATAAGTACAAAAAATGTTTCCCATGTATATGAAAAAAGTATACAAAAAATATACAAAGTGTATGAAACAAGTGCCGATAATGTATTTTTTTAAATGTGCATATAAATTTTGATCATATATTTAGAAATAGTTAATGTGTATAATAAAACGTTGATCATGTGTTGACATTTTTTATGGCAACAAACTTTTTTTCAGACACAATGTACATTTTTTGATACACGAAGAACTTTTTATATACATGTTGAATATTTCTAAATACATAATTTAAATTTAATTATTATTGTGTCTAATTTTATTTAATGTATGCTTTACATTTTTTATACAGTTTTATATACAAATTTCACATTTTAAAAATAAATCATCAACATTTTTTCCATATGAACAAAAGAAAAACAAAGAAACCCAACAAAAACCAAAAAAGGAATAAACGAAATAAAATGTAAAATAAAAATAAAAATTCAGAGAAACCATCGCAAAAAACATGGAAAGTAGCGGGAAAAAAAAGAAAACCAATGAATACAAGAAAGATAAAAAAAACAAAACACCAATGAAAACCAAGAAAGAAACATCAATAAATCAAAGAAAAGAAGAAATTGACCCGATAAAGAAACGAAGAAAACTATTGAAAAACAAAATAACCCAGAGAAAACTGACAAAGAAACAAAATAAAACAACCCACATTCGAACCGGAGAAGTGATCATGAGTAAGCGAGCAACAAAAAAAGGGAAGAAATGGGCTGGCCCTATTGCTATGCGAGAGAGCTATTCCTTCAGGCGAGAGAAGCTTCTGACTCGCGTGAAACGAAAACTAGCTCTCACGGTCCTCATCGACGTTCTTCTTCTCTGCTCGATCGCTAGCGTGGAGGATTAGGAGTGGGCTGTACCCCAGGCCAAAAAAAAATCGGATTGGCTGGTTAATTTTCCCCAAGCCATTGTCTTGGCTGCCTAGGCCGCGGCTTCGCCTTTGGGTGTCGTGGCACTAGCCGATTGGAAATAGGACAGTGGGATGATGGACCCACATTCTGAAAATCAAGAGGGGAAAAGCAGGTTTAGTAAGTTGGAAGGGGCCCGTCAGATCCCCCTAATCAAGCATAGGTCTAGTATATTTGATCCGCGACCCCTCTGGTTATTTCGGTAGATGTACGCATCCGGTGTCACACTCCCCTACGAATTGATCGCCGGGCCAACCACGCCCATGCGGGCGGTGCACCCGGTCTTTCACCCCGACAGCCTCCTCGGTTTTGCTTATAGGTTGGAGTTTACAACGATGGAGATAATATACAATGCACGTGTTTATTTATTTATCTTATGTACTCTTTTATAGCAGCGTTTAAACGGTTTTAGGTGATGTGTGTGCACTGGTGTTGACTTATGATGGTAGTATAATTCATGCGGATGATAAGTAATCAATGTGTTCAATTTACTAGTTACCTTGTTGCACTACTTAACGCTGTCAAGATTTTGAAGATCATGGCGCCAAGGCAGGAATACCTTGACAGCGTGGTGTCCCCGTTGATAAATGTATATCGACAACTCTACCAAACGGGAAAAGTAGATCGAATTAGGAGCTGAATTTGTTTAAGATTGTACATCAAAATATTGATGCGTGTCTACGTTTTTTTAAGAATGTTTGAACATTTTTCTTAAAAAAATCAATCTCATTGATCTCACCTAAGAGCATGGTTAATAATATAGCCAGCTGATGGATATAAGAAACCGCCATGTCATCTATAGCCATCATCTATATGCATTCATACAATAGTGTTAGCTATAAGGTTGGTTATTGCGTTAGTACTTGTTTCCATCTTCTCTCTATCTCTTTCTTCACATTTATTGCATTTACCTAGGAATGCGTATATAGCTAGGCTCTTGCATGAGAGCCCACTCCCCCTACTTTTTCATCTCTCTCTCCTCCACATAAACAAAAATGCCATGTATGCGGGCTATAAGTCCACTATTGTACTCGCTCTAATATTGAAGATCTCACACAAGTCTTCCCTTTTTGGCACACTACCCTAAGCCCGGACTACGTCGAGTGCCCGCATGCATGCAATGGAGAGAAATAGTTAGACTTGGTCTTCCCGTGAATGCCTCGTCTCATGCAGATTCCAATGACGTGGGCAGAGAGCAAGGCGCCGCATCGTTCAACCAGTAGATGCCGCTGCATGGTATCCATGAGTCTGATCATGCATCCATGGGAACGCCCCTGGTCTAGCGAAGGTGTGATCATGACTTGCGTTGGGACTCTAATTCATGTCACGGTGTAGCAGCACTTTCCTTGTGCCGTCCGCATGCATGCTATGCATGCAGGGGCCTTCACTTCCTTTACTTATCCAAAGCAAAATCCCTATAAATACCCTCAAGCCTTCCTCTTATCGACACCAACAAGCAGTTCTCTCTTGCACACACATCAATCGATCACAAGTTCACCACACACGGCCAGAGCTCCATCCATCACCTCGAGTCGTCCACGGCCATGGCGCAAGGGAAAGCAGCACGGGCCACGAGGGAGGCCGTGCCCACGGTGTCCCGTGTGGCCATCATCGGCAGCGGGGTCAGCGGGCTCGCGGCCGCCAAGCAGATGGCGGCCTACGACCCTGTGGTGTTCGAGGCGACGCCGTCCGTGGGCGGGGTGTGGAAGCACTGCGTGTACCGCACCACGCGCCTCCAGACGCCGCGCCGCAACTACGAGTTCTCCGACTACTCATGGCAAAACCGCGACGACCCGGTGTTCCCGACCCACATCGAGGTCGTCGACTACCTGGAGGGCTACGCCGACGAGTTCGACCTCTGGCGCTACATCTCGTTTGGGTCCAAGGTGGTGGACATCAAGTTCCTCTGCGGCGCCGAGGCCGGATTCACCGAGCTGTGGAGCGTCACCGGCAGGGCTCCCCTCCGGAGCAAGCCCATGTGGGAGGTCGGCGTCGCCACCGGCGGCTCCGATACTGTTCAGGTACCATATAGTACTTTGATGCTTGCTTTGCATGCATGATTGCTTTTACATACTGTGCACGCCCATATTTTGCCACGGGAATGTGCAGTATTACAAGTTCGAGTTCGTGGTGATGTGCACGGGGAAGTATGGCGACGTGCCGCGGATGCCGGTGTTCCCGCCGGGGAAGGAGCTGGAGGTGTTCAAGGGGACGATGATGCACTCGCTGGACTACTGCAAGCTTAGCGAGGAGGAGACCGTTGAGCTGATGAGAGGAAAAAAGGTTGTGGTGGTTGGGTACAAGAAGAGCGCTATCGATCTAGCCAATGAATGTGTTCAGGCAAACCAAGGTGCGTAAAAGCATACTCCTACGTATGCATAGGAAAGATTTAACATGGTTTGAACTTTTGTCCAAATTCATAGTCAGCTGAATTTTGTCCAAATTCTCCTAAGAGTAAAGGGCTTTTTCTTACGGTTTTGCTAGAACTCATCTAGCTGAGTTCGAGTAGTTATGTCTCATTCATCTTTATAACCACTGGATGTGATGCTATAAGATACGTGTGTGCTGACGTTGGTTGGTACTCCTTTGTATCTGCTTTTGTATTTCAGGTGAATGAGACCAAATTATATCTAATCTAAATGAGTTTTAGGCACTTCAATCCCTCAACTTAGGACAATTGTGGCTTTTGTCTCTGAGCATCTTTTTTGGGTGTGCAACCTCCATCCCCCAACTCTTAATACCTGGTAGATTGAGGCTGACAACAGTATTCATCGCCAAACTCGGTTTTGACTTAACATGGCACTGTCTTGGCGACATCGTCACCTTAATCTGGAATAGGCCCATGTGTCATTGAGAGCCGATGTCCCCTTTGAGTGATAGTGTGGCCACAACTATGCCACATCAAGTCGAAACCAGGTTTCGGCCGAGAAATAATGTTGTCAGGGGACTAAATCTATCCGATATTAAAAGTTGAGGGAGGAAGATTGCACCAAGATGTGGCCAAAGATGTGCCGCGTCAAGTTAAAATCATGTTTGGCCGAGGAATGTTGCTGTTAAAGACTAAATCTATTCGGTTACGAAATTGTTATGCGTACGATTTCATACGATGTCATCTTACACATCCACGAAATTCAATCGACGGTTGATGACGACTGTCGTACTTAAATCATACAAATTTGCCGTACGTGTAGCAGTGCTCATTCGGGTATAATAAGAGTTGAGATGTTGCGCCAAAAAAATTGGGGACGAAAACCACACTTCTCTATAATTTGAGAGGTGAAAATGCACTGTACTCTCTCTTTTTGAATTAGTTTATAAATTGCTTACCACATATGTCATGTGGTCACTTTACTCATCTCCTAATACATGGATCGGTTGATTAACCGATTGTGTTTGCTTTGCTTTGTTTTGTTTGTTTGAAGGCGAGGGAGGGCATTCATGCACGATGCTGGTGCGGACCCTCCATTGGATGATGCCGTCATACTCCATCTGGGGCTTGCCGTTCTTCCTGTTTTACTCGACACGCTTCTCCCAGTTCTTCTACGAGCGGCCCAACCAGGGGTTCTTCAGATCCCTCCTCTGCCGCCTCATGAGCCCACTGGTATGTTTACGTCATAATTCCCAGCCATGAAGAACATTACTTATTGCAGAACGGGATTGTCCGTCAATTGAGAATTAATAAAGTCTCGGTTGAAGCAATATTCATGAAGATCTTACATGGAGATTCGCGTAAAAAATGCTTACAATTTTTTCTTTCTTCATTTTAATGTCTTTTGTCACTTGACTGAGCACCGAGATCTGGCCACGCATTGCACAAACCATGCATGCACAAATTTCTCATGACAGCAGCAACCATGCATGCATGGATGAATCTTGGTGGTGCAGAGGGCAGGGGTGTCGAAGTTCATCGAGTCGTACCTGTCGTGGAAGCTGCCGCTGGGCAAGTACGGTCTGACGCCGGACCACCCCTTTGTCGAGGACTACGCGAGCTGCCAACTGGCCTTCCTCCCGGAGGGCTTCTTCGACATGGCGGACCGCGGCCTGGTGCGCTTCAAGAGGGCCCCCGACGGGTGGTGGCTCTCGGAGAACGGCGTCGTCCTCGAAGACGGCACCGAGGTGGAGGCCGACCTCGTCTTCCTCGCCACCGGCTTCGAGGGCACGGACAAGCTCCGCGAGGTCCTCCCCAAGCCCTTCCGCGGCGTCCTCGTCAACGAGTCCTCCATGATGCCCCTCTACCGGTACGTGTGCAGTAGTACGTTTATCGTCTAGCTACACGTGCATGCATCATGCATGTACCCAGTGGCTGATGACTGACGTGTCTGTGCAGCGGCACGATCCACCCGCTGATCCCGAACATGGCGTTCGTGGGGTTCGTGGAGAGCGCGTCGAACCTGCACACGTCGGAGCTGCGGTGCCGGTGGCTGGCGGGGCTGCTGGAGGGGCGGTTCGAGCTGCCGAGCGTGGAGGCCATGATGGGGCACGTCGACGGCGAGGCCGACGCCATGCGTCGCACCACGCGGTTCTACCGCCGCCACTGCATCTCCACCTACAGCATCCACGACAGCGACGCCATGTGCGACGACCTGAGCTCCGCCACGCACCGCAAGGCCAACTGGATCGCCGAGCTCTTCGCGCCATACAACAAGGAAGACTACAAGCAACAGTAACTACATTTACTCGACCGCATCAATGGACAAGCGTAGAGTACTCTACAGTGTTTAGGGCATCTGCAATAGATTGTATAGTCTTGTTGGTAAAATGTTCATGTCATCAACCAACAAGCTATCATACAACTACTTCAATAGGTTGTATTTAAGCTATCCAATAGATGATGAGAAAATAAATGTGATTGCTCTTTATTTCACCTTGGAGCTTGTGCAAAGGTTGTTGGTTATTCTACATACTCCCTCCTTTTTGATTTATAGGTCTTATCTCAAAATTTTAGTTTTTCCATTTTATAAGGCTCAGTTTGGTTGTTCTCCATCACATGTTCAGATTCCAAGGTGCATTTAATCTTTGCATGCAAGTATTAAGAGAAAATTGACCAATGCATGTATTTTATGCATGCATGCATTGCAATTAATGCATTCGTAAACATAATTTTTTGAGAAAAACAAGAGCATTAATTGGGTACGTTTGCAAACTACAAAAAGTATTCCACCACTCACCATCTACATTGGTTGGTGAGATTTTTGAATTGAGCCCTATAAGCCGGAAAGGAGGGAGTACAACTTTGCTCTCTCTCCACATTTATTACATGACACATCATCACTATGTCCTAGGTGACAAATTAACCAACACTTATCTTACAGCTATTGGAGATGCCCTTATGTACTATTACTCTCTCCTTTTCTTTTTATTTAGTCCGTGTAATAGCTTTAGTCAAAGTCAAGCTTTGTAAACTTTAATAAAATTTATAAACAAAAATATTAACATATATAATTACAAACAAATACCATTAAATTTATTATTAAATGAACTTTCACATCATATAGATTTGTTATAGTAAATGTTTGTACTTTTTTCTATAAACTTGATCAAACTTTACGAAGGTTGTTTTCAGTCAACTCTAATATGTAGAGTAAATAAAAACGAAGGGAGTACTAATATCGCTAATAAGAATTTCTATAGACGTATGTAATATGTTGAACTACTGCACTTATATCGACCTTCGTGTTGCGGGTGGGATGGGGATGGTGCCTGACCAGGAGAAAATCCATGAACGGCCATGGCTGGCCACGGCGGCCAAGGGCGCCATTCTTTCTCCTTGGAGGCGTTTGTCAGGTCTGCCTCCCGGGTGAAAGCCCTAACCTTGATGGACGGCGGCGGCGCTCTCAGTGATGTTATTTTTCTTGAAGGCGCCGCCTTTGGGAGCTGTTTGGTTGGTGAGCGTTATGGGGGTGCGTTTGGTGGCAGTTGTGGTGTGTCCTATTGATCCAAGCTTGATGCTATCCCTCCTCTGCGGCCGGGCCGTGGGCAATTCTGCTTGAGGGAAGCTTTGGCGGCCTATCAGGTGTGTGTGGATCCTCTCTATGTGGCCATCCTTCGGCCGCAACCATTCTTGTTCTAGGTGGAACATCTCCATCTTTCGGGTGCGGTGCTTATTGAGCCAGGCAAGAGGTTGTGACCTCCTTTGGAGATGAAATTGGATGGTTGTGTCGTGCCGGGATCCGTAGTTGTTTGGTGATCACATCCCCTGTTGATATCGTTCATCACTTCTCCTCCCTGCCAGCATGGTCCTAGTTCCCTGGTGCTTCGTTCTCGGAGGAGGGCCTCGATGTCTTCAGCTATGTGCTTCTCTGATTTATCTTTCTAGTTTGTAGTGTGTGAGGCTCTGTTAGCTGCTTTCTAGTGCCTATATATCTTACCGTGTTGTATTTCCTTTCTTTGGTTTCGTGTGATCTATAATCTTGGCCAGTTGATGGCTTCGTTCATTCAATGTCGGCCTAGGCTGATGTATTTTCTCTAAAAATGTACTCGTAATATGCTTCATTGGTGGTGTACCACTGTGTAAGTCGTTATATTTTGAGAAAATCTTTCATCCTGCTTTCCAAATAAAGCTACTAGAAAGTTTTTGTGTGGCGAGGTGTTGGCCTTCTGTCCATGCGGTGGCCGGTTGGTGGTGCTATGGTCCATGTGTTTTAGTGGTGATGATTCAGATTCGATCGGGCGGATGGTGATGACTGCAAACTCTATGTAGCGACTTCCTACTACGGCTCCACGATGACGGTGGTCATCGAGAGGTTTTTGGGAGGGTTCATCTCTCCTGATCCGGTGGTTGACTTCGATGGTGAGATACAAATTATGAAGGACAGCTTGACAGAGAAGGGTGGTGTCGCATCGCAAGTAATTGCTGGGATCGCAAAAAAATGATGGCGACAACACATGAGTGACCTCGATTGTGGTGCTATCGAGCACCCGGTTTTGAGTTCCAGGACAAAAGCCAAGGTCGGACCCGAGTGGTTACACCTGACAATGGTGAGTGTGAAAACTTAGATTATGGCCTTGTGGTTCACTAGTAGAAAACGGTCCATTTATCTCGATTCCAGATGCCCTTTAGCCTCGGTTCTGGAACCGGGACTAAAGCCCAAAACCTTTAGTTCCGGTTCGTTTACGAAAAGGAAATATGCCCTAGAGGCAATAATAAAGTTGTTATTTTATATTTCCTTGTATCATGATAAATGTTTATTATTCATGCTAGAATTGTATTAACCGGAAACTTGATACATGTGTGGATACATAGACAAAATACCGTGTCCCTAGTAAGCCTCTACTAGACTAGCACGTTAATCAAAGATGGTTAAGTTTCCTAACCATAGGCATGTGTTGTCATTTGATGAACGAGGTCACATCATTAGGAGAATGATGTGATGGACAAGACCCATCCATTAGCTTAGCATAATGATCGTTCAGTTTTATTGCTATTGATTTCTTCATGTCAAATACATATTCCTCCGACTATGAGATTATGCAACTCTTGGATACCGGAGGAATGCCTTGTGTGCTATCAAACATCACAACGTAACTGGGTGATTATAAAGATGCTCTATAGGTATCTCTGAAGGTGTTTGTTGGGTTGGCATAGATCGAGATTAGGATTTGTCACTCCGAGTATCGGAGAGGTATCTCTGGGCCCTCTCGGTAATGCACATCATAAGAAGCCTTGCAAGCAATGTGACTAATGAGTTAGTTGCAGGATAATGCATTATGGAACGAGTAAAGAGACTTGCCGGTAACGAGATTGAACTAGGTATGAAGATACCGACGGTCGAATCTCGGGCAAGTAACATACCAATGATAAAGGGAATAACGTATGTTGTCATAACGATTCGACCGATAAAGATCTTCATAGCATATGTAGGAGCCAATATGAACATTTAGGTTTCTCTATTGGTTATTGACTGGAGAGGTGTCTCGGTCATGTCTACATAGTTCTCGAGCCCGTAGGGTCCCCACGCTTAACGTCCGATGATGATTTGTATAATATGAGTTATGTGATTTGGTGACCGAATGTTGTTCGGAGTCCCAGATGAGATCACAGACATGATGAGGAGTCTCGAAATGGTCGAGAGGTAAAGATTGATATATAGGATGATGTTCCAGGTGATACCGGGTCACCGGAAAGGAGTTTCGGGCACCCCTGGCAAAGATACGGGCCTTATTGGGCAAAGAGTGGGATAGACGAGCCCCTAAGGGGCTGGTGCGCCCCATGTAGGCCAAGATAAGGTGGGAGGAAAGGAGAGGAGAGGAGGAAAAGGAAAGTATGAAGTAGGACTCCTGCTTCCTTCCCCTCCCCCTCCTTCCTTTCCCCCTTGTCCTATACAAGGAAGGGGGAGGCCGAACCAGGTCATAATCTCGTAGTGCTTAGGCGAAACCCTGTGCGGATCACTTCATCATCACTGTCACCACGCCATCGTGCTGACAGAACTCATCTACTTCCTCGATGCTCTGCTGGATCAAGAGTTCGAGGGACGTCATCAAGCTGAGCGTGTGCAGAACTCGGAGGTGCCGTACGTTCGGTGCTTGATCGGTCGGAACGAGAAGAAGTTCGACAGATGCTACAACAACAGTTGCAGGTGCAGGTTTTCGATGACTTGACGTGGGAGCGTTGATCTTTGAGTTGGAGATATGTCTTCTTCTTCTTCTTCGTTAGTCTTGGGTTAGGTTCCGGGTCGGCAGCCTGGGATAGCAGATGGATGTCGTTGTGCTTTTCATGTTTGCATCTGTAGTTGGATGCCTTGTATTGATGTTCATGTATTCTTGTGACTTGTATGAAATTGTTGTATCCCCATGTATTTATGTAATGGTGCGATGTAACGTTATCCATCTTGATAAGCGCCTGAGATGTGGTTGTGCCCCAATCACGTATGAGTCACGTGATCAGGATAGAATCGCATCTTGGGCCTGACAAATTGGTATCAGAGCCTCGACCGACCATAGGAGCCCCCTTGATTGATCGAAGTCTGGCCGTTGTTGAGTCTAGAATAAAACTTTTTCGGAGTCTAGTTATATCGGAGAGTAGGAATTCTTTTTACTCCTCAGTCCCTTCGTCGCTCTGGTGAGGAATCTTGATGTAGGTGTTTTGAATTACCCTCTTCTCCTTCAAATTTTTTAGGATCACGTGGTTAGTTTTCGTTTGTTGCGTTGTCAGTTCTTTCATCTGGCGCATCTCTCATCAAGTCGATTTGACCCTCCTCGTCTTTTGCTTCAATCCTCGGTTCTTTCCAACCGATATTGTTTCCCCATCCGAAGTTGTCTTTCTTTTTCCCACCCGCCCACCCTTTTGCTTCTCGGACCGGAGTCCTCAATCGAGTATCCATCCTACCCGAGTGGAGTTTCGAATCCTTTCCTCGATTATTTCAACTGGTGAATTCTCGTCTAGTTCGTCATTCTTCATCTCTTTTCTTTTCCGGTGGATTCAATTCCAATATCTCGGTGTTGTTCTTATTCTTTCATCGACTCAAGTGTTTTCATCTTGCTCGTTCGCCTCTCGCCATTTGATAATTCCGGAGTTCCAAAGATATCTCACGAGATTCGTGTTGCCTTCAAGTAATTCGAGGTTGTCACCTCATTCAAGCTTTTAAATTGTTCCGGTGCATCATTCTCTTTTCGATCCTTTCCAATGGTGTTTTCTTTTCGATGGGCTCATAACCCACATGTCAGGGATATTACTAGCAGGTATAAACCGGCTAGGAAGATCCGGATTACACTTACATAGTTGAATTATCATAAGCCCAGTAGGTTATGAGTCAGAGGTTACGGCCCATGGAGGCTTAGGGCCCATATGTAAAGCTTACGGTTTGTAAACCGTTATACCATGTAACTTGAGGTGTAAGATAGAAAGAGCAGAGACCGAGGCGGACACGATTATGAACCAGCCTCGGGACTCTGTAAACCGGACCGGGCGTCACCTCCTATATAAAGGGACGACCCGGCGACGGTTCAAAGACAAGCAACAACCCATCGAGACACAGGCAAGCAATCCGCTCCCTGTTCATCGACGCCCAAGCAATACCAAACCAACTAGACGTAGGCTTTTACCTTCATCGAAGGGGCCGAACTAGTATAAACCCTGTGTGTTCTTTGTGTGCTTTAACCTCTTCAAGCTAACCCGCGCGATGGCTCCACACCTAAGTCCTCTAAACCGGACATCTGCCGTGCTAATTCCACGACAGTTGGCGCCCACCGTGGGGCTATCGCACGATGGTTTTGAGTTCTTGAAGGGCAGCTTTGAAGGACTCAAGGGTTACGCGGTTGGCCGGATGACCAAGAGTTGCCGCGGCCGGATCTACATCGACGACGTAGGTTGGGGCCCTGAGGCCGATTCAATCGAGTACGGGTATCGGGTCCCCTTCGGCGGCATCCACGTCTTCATCGGCAAGATTGGTGAACCGGGACCTGAGCCGGACATCTTCCCCAATATCGTCGAGCCGGCTCAGTGTGCGAGATTGGCCCGGATTCAGCCCGCCATGAAGCATGTTTTCGTTGGAGCAGTACATGGAGTCCAAGCCGAGGACAGATCGGATTCTGGTGGCGAGACAGTTGTCTATTCTGACGATGAATCTTCATCCGGGGAGACCGAATCTCTGTATCTGTTGCAGGACGGCCGATCTGGTGGTGCATCCGATGGTGACAGTATTCCGGACCCCTTTGATCCGCCAAACCGGGTGGCTATCTTCATGGCCAGATCACAGTCTATGCAGCAGCCCACGGTGACTGGGGCGTTCACAGCAGAGGTAGCTGGTGCAGGGGCGAGCAACCAAGCCCTCTCACCCTCTGACGCTTTATCCACCTTGGTCGAGGAGTTGACAGCACGCGCAATAGCAGAAGTAGCGCCTGCCAACAAGGCGCAGCATGATGCGGAGATTCTTCAGCTGAAGGGCCGGATTGAGCAAGCTAAACGAGATCTGGACGCAGAGAAAGCCATGATGGTTACAAGGCAGGCAGAGCTGGATTCCCAAGCTTTTCGGCTCATGATTGATCAAGCTTCTGCGCAGGAGGTAAGGAACAGAAGGCAGCAAACTCGTCTACCGCCGGTCTATGAGGCGATGAATCTCTTTGGCACACCAGGTGCGGGAGCCAGCAATAACCTAGAAGTAAACCGGGGAGGAGCCACAGGAGCAGGCGCGCCGGTTCAACAGCCGGCCGCAGAGTGAAATCGTCAGGTTGTTCCCACGCCGCACATCCCCACCCCTCCTGGCCATTATTCAAACCCGTTAGACAACATTGTCGCCGCCGCTTCACGACTGGCCGCTTTACCTATTGAGGGGACATCCCCCGTGGTGATGGAAGCGCGCCGGGCCAAGGAATTGCTGGACACAGCGTTGACACAGCAGCAGGCGTACTCTTACAGCAGGGAAAGGATTCATTCAACCCCCCGCCACAGCAGGAGTTACACTAGGCGTTGGGATTAACCGGAAGTGTCTAGCAGCGAATGGAGACGTCACCGTCACAGGCAGGATAATTCGGCAGGAGCAGAGGCGCACGCCCAGGAGGCGATGAACCAGGCCAGACCTACCGCCCGCGAGGATACACGTCAAATGACGCCGGTCCACCCAACCACAGCAGAGACAGGAGTCACGGCGAGCTCCTTCGGAGTACAGTGTCTTGTCCCCGCTTTGCGAAGCGTAAGGTTACCCAAAGACTTCAAAGGTCCGCGCAAGGTGCCCAACTATACGGCAAACCTGGCTCCAGAGGCGTGGGTTGAGAGCTCTGAGATGGCTATGGAAATGCTAGATGTGGATGAAGCGGCATGTGCCAAGTATTTTACCATGATGCTTGAGGGTACAGCCCGGACATGGTTAAAGGGTTTACCACCTAACTCCATCGGATCATGGGGTGAGCTGCGTCGCCAGTTTATCAAAAATTTCAAAGACACGTGCAAGCAGCCGATGTCAGTAGTAGACTTAGCGGCATGTGTTCAAGGAGAGCAGGAGCCTACGAGCACCTGGGTGCGGCGAGTGTCAGAAATCTTGCACTCTTCCAATAGCATCAACCCCAGTACGGCGATAGTGACACTAGAAAACAATTGCTGGTTTGAGTCTCTGAAGTTGAAGTTGGGACGACTCAAGCGGGATTGTAATGACATGAGGACACTCATGAGCGCTCTGGTGAAGTATGGGGACTCTGATAACGCTAAGTACCCAGAGGCAGATGGAGACAAGTCCGGGAAAGCGAACAAGGCCGGTAAACCGGCACAGGCTAATCCGGCAGGTACAAGTTTCAATGGTAAGCGAAAGGCAGAGGGCGGCTCTGATTTTGTGGCCTATACCAATGTTCAAGGAAACTTTCAGCGCCGCAAGGGTAGGCCACCTCCACGGAGCGGAGGAGGATCCGTCAATCTGGATCAACAGTTGAACGAGCCTTGCCCGAAAGCACGCCGGAACACCCAGCTAAACATACATGGGGGCAATGCCGGATCATGGTAGAGGCCATGAGACAAGCCAAATACAACAATGGACCACCGGGCGGCGGCTCGAGTTCCGGTTTTCAAGGTCCGGGTCACCAGGGTAATGGGTCCGGATCAGGATATCATGGTGGCAACAATAACTACAACCAAGACAACCACCAGCAGCATGGTCAGGGCGGTTATAACAACCAAGGCAACCATCAGCATGGTCAGGGTGGTTACAATAACCAAGGCAATCAGCAGCATCAACAGCAGCAGCAATCCGGATACCAGAGTAATCCGAAGGAGCTAAGTAGTGGACAGTACCATGTCTTTACTACGAGTTTGTGCAAAAGAGATCAAAAATTCCTGAAGCGGGCGGTAAACGCAGTTGAACCGGCAACACCACGTTTTCTGCGTTGGTCGGAACAACCTATTGTGTGGAGCAGAGAGGATCACCCGCCATGAATTGATAATCCGGGCCAGTTGGCTTTAGTGGTGGCACCACAGGTGGGTGGCTACAAATTCACAAAGGTACTCATGGATGGCGGCAACAGTATCAATATCTTATATTACGAGACTTTCAGTCGTATGGGGTTGACGGACAAGAAGTTGAGACAGTCCAACACGGTGTTCCATGGAGTGGTGCCAGGCAAATCGGCTTACCCAGTTGGGAAAATTGATTTGGAGGTCACCTTTGGAGATGAGCAGGACTCCAGGTCAGAGACAGTAACATTTGAGGTTGTAAAGATCCGGAGCCCGTATCATGCTCTGTTTGGAAGGCCGGTTTACGCCAAGTTCATGGCTAGACCGTGCTATGTTTATCTACAACTCAAGATGCCGGGTCACAAGGGAACCATCACGGTTCACGGAAGTCGTAAAATTGCATTGGAGTGCGATGAAGGAGACGCAGCCTATGCAGAGGCAGTATGTGCTACAAAGGAGTTAAAGTTTTACAAAGACAACGTGGATCCGGCAGATATGTCCCTGTTAAAGAAGCCAACTACAGAGCATGATCCGGCGTTGAAGTTTAAATCGGCGGAGGAAACCAAGCAAATTGACTTTGTGCTAGGCGATTCATCCAAGCAGTTCACTATCAGCGCTAACCTTGACCCCAAATAGGAAAGCGCGCTCATCGAGTTCATCCATGAGAACCGGGATATCTTTGCATGGAAACCTTCTGACATGCCAGGTATACCGAGGGAACTCGCTGAGCACAGTCTTAATATTGATCCGAAGTTCAAACCGGTCAAGCAATATCTGCGCCGCTTCAACGAAGAAAGGCGCAAGGCTATAGGTGAGGAAGTGGCCAGGCTTTTGGCCGCAGGGTTCATAGTTGAGGTGTTCCATCCGGAGTGGTTGGCTAATCCGGTTCTAGTGTTGAAGAAAAATGGAAAGTGGAGAATGTTTGTGGATTACACAGACCTAAACAAGGCTTGTCCAACTGATCCTTTTGCTCTCCCCCGTACTGATCAGATCATTGATGCTACGGCAGGATGTGAGCGGCTAAGTTTTTTGGATGCATATTCAGGGTATCACCAGATCAAGATGGCAGTTAAGGACCAGGAGAAGACAGCCTTCATAACTCCCTTTGGAGCCTTCTGCTATGTATCTATGCCCTTTGGGCTCAAGAGTGCCCAAGCAACTTACCAGCGTTGCGTACAGAACTGTCTTAAGGGGCAGATCGGGAAAAATGTCCATGCTTATGTGGATGACATCGTTGTAAAGTCAAGGAAGGAGGAGACGCTGATAGAGGACCTAAAGGAAACCTTTGACAATCTCCGGGTTTATAAGATGATGCTTAATCCGGAGAAGTGCGTTTTTGGTGTTCCAGCAGGCAAGCTCCTTGGGTTCGTAGTATCAAACAGAGGAATAGAGGCCAATCCGGAGAAGATCAAGGCGATCATGTCCTTGACTAAACCGACTTGTATAAATGATGTCCAGCGCATAGCAGGCCGGATTACAACGTTAAGTCGATTCATCAGCCGTTTGGGTGAGAAGGCAATTCCGCTTTATCAGATGCTGAAAAAGACAGATTGGTTTGTATGGAGCGATGTGATACGTCCAAAACGTATCTATAATTTCTGCTTGCTCCATGCCTCTTTTGTGTGATATTGCTATGATATTTATGCACTTCCATACACTTTTGATCATATTTGGACTAACCTATTAACTCAGTGCACCACAGTGCCAGTTCCTGTTTTCTGCTGTTTTTCTATTTCAGGTTTCCCCCATATTAAAAGTGCCCTAAAAATTCCGGGAAAAATACAGGAAAAATCAGCGTACCGGGAGCTTCAAGAAAAACCAAAGCAGTGCCAGAGGGGAGCCTGGGGTGGCCCAGGCGGCCACCCGGCGCGGCCCCACCCCTGGCCGCGCCAGGGGGGCGCCTGGGGCCCCACCTCCGCCTCTGGTGACCCCCTTTTGCATATATATTGCTCGCGTCCCGAAACCCTCGAGGACGGAACCCTTTTTCGCGATCTCGTCTCTGTTCCACCGCCGCCGCGCTTCCAAGATCGGGAGCACCAGGAGAACTCTTCCCGGCACCCTGCCGGAGGGGAGAACCACCACCGGGAGCTTCTCCACCACCATGGACGCTTCCCGGATGAGTTGTGAGTAGTCCCCCTTGGACCATGGGTCCATGACCAGTAGCTATGTGATGTTCTCCTCCCCTCTTTGTTCTTCATGGATTAGACCTCGTGAGGTGCCCTACATGATCGAGGCACATATGTAATCTTTATGCTGTTGCTCTGCTGAGTTTGCTGGGATCCGATGGATTATGAGATTATGTTCAGATTGTGTGTGAGTAATATATTTGATTCACCTCTTTTATATTTATGTTCTTGAGTAATTCTTGCATGTTCTCCGTTGCTGTTTATTGCTGTGGCCGAGTAGTAGGTAGTAACTCCAAGAGGGAACGTTATGCTTGATTGTGGGTTCATGCCCCTCGATGACTAGCTTGAGTGACAGAAACATGAGTCTAGGGGATGTGTTGTTGCCACAAGGGGGAAAACAACGGTGCTTGTACTTGCGGGTGCAAGGATTGTTTACTTTACGCAAAGTTCTTTTAATGCAGTTGTCTGTTGCTTTGAGTTTACACTTTGGGTGGGACTCGCAACTTAATACCAGCGAGATGTTCTGGATAGATATCTCAAGGTGGATGATTAGTAGTAGATGCAGATGGATTTCGGTCTACTTGCCTTGGCGTACCGCCCATGCTTTTGAGCCTCTACCTTTCTTTACAGCGTAGTTAGCATTGGTTTGCGCACATAATCATGTCAATTGCCCAGCTGTAATTTGTTTACCTCGCTTAGCTGTTTTATCGTCTTTTGGGAGAGAGACATCACTAGTGAACATCATGGGACCCCGGTCCATATTACCATCACTGATCACACCCGCTATTTACTTCCTGTTCTATTTCCTAGTTGCAGTCATACCTATCACTATTATCTCTTGCGTTTGATCCTTTGTAAACGACAAGGCCGGAGGGATTGACAACCTCTCTGTACTCGTTGGGAGCAAAGTTATTTGTATCTGTGTGCAGGTCCTGTCAACCGCTAAGTTGGAGCCGTTAGCGTTGACACCTACTTGTTGGCCATCGGAGTCTCACGGGATTCGATCCTTGGTATCTTGCCAAGGGAAACTTGACGTTACGCTACATCTCAAACCTTCCACTTGGGGTAACCAACGAGGGGCGAGAAGCCATCAAGCAAAAGTTTCTGGCGCCGTTGCCGGGGACTCCACTCTTCAAGATAGGGGAGTTGCACGCTATCTTTTATCTTTGCTTTTTAATCTTGTTAGTTTACCTTTCAGTTTTTGCTTTAGTGTCCCTTACCAAAAATCACAAAAATAGTTATCTTGCTTGCTGCTGCTATGGGTTCCACCAAGAACACCAAGTTGTGTGACTTCACTAGTCATAACAACAATGACTTTATCTGCACGCCTATTGCTACACCTGCCACTTCAGCACCTTCTTATGAGATTAAACCTGCTTTACTGAACCTAGTTATGAAAGATCAATTCTCCGGTGCTGGAGATGATGCTGCTTTGCACTTAAATAATTTTGTTGAGCTCTGTGATATGCAAAAGTACAAAGAAGTAGATGGTGATATTGTTAAGCTTAAGCTTTTTCCTTTCTCCTTGAGAGGAGGAGCTAAAATCTGGTTTCAATCCTTGCCTAGGAATAGTATAGATTCTTGGGACAAGTGCAAGGATGCCTTTATTGGGAAGTACTATCCCCCTGCTAAAATTATCCAACTAAGGAGTAATATAATGAATTTTAAACAATTGGATAATGAACACGTTGCCCAAGCTTGGGAACGCATGAAATCTCTTGTCAAGAACTGCCCTACTCATGGTTTGACTACTTGGATGGTTATCCAAACTTTTTATGCAGGCTTGAACTTTACCTCGCGGAACTTGTTAGATTCGGCCGCGGGAGGAACCTTTATGTCAACTACACTTGGTGCTGCCACGAAACTTCTCGATGAGATGATGACCAATTATTCCCAATGGCACACCGAACACGCTCCAACAGGTAGGAAGGTAAACTCTGTCGAGGAGATTTCCTCCCTAAATGAAAAAGTTGACTTGATCATGTCTCTACTTTCCAAGCAATCTTCTATTGATCCTCATGATGTTCCTTTAAATTCTTTGATTGCTCAAGATCAAGTAGATGTGAACTTTATCTCTAGAAACAATTTCAATAACAATGCTTATAGGAGTAATTTTGGTAGCAACCCTAGACCGTTCCCCTCTAATTCCTATGGGAACAACAATGCTTATCCTAGCACCAAGAACTCCACCCAAAGAGATAGAGACATGCCTAGTTATGAGAAACTTCTAGAAATAGAGAAGGCCACTAAGAACTACACGCACACCCAATATGAACAAAACAAGACCTTCTTGAGGCAATTAGATGAGCATACTGCTATCTTGCAAGACATTGGTAGACAACTGGAGAGCCTAAATATTGAGATTTCTAACCTCCAGACTAGGCTCACCATCACTGAGACCCAAGTTTCCAATATGTCCCACACACAAGCCACTTTGATAAACCAAATGGCAGCTAAACCCGAAGTGGTTGCACCCCTGAAGGAGGAAGAAGATAGAATTAAGAGCCTTCCTACCCACCACACTGTTGCTACTATCCAAGTCATTGAGGATATCCAAACTCTTAGCACCCAATGCACTCCTAGTCCCATTGGACCTATTAATGGTGATGCTATGACCTCAACCGTAGAAACTCCTATGACCATAGAAGCTACCAAACAAGTGAGCCTAAAGGACACCACTACCACTTTACTTGATAGTAGTGACCTTGATTCTGATAATTGCACCCTTTCTGAAGTTATTGATTTTCTTCACAAAATGTCTAGAGATCCCCACACTAGCACACTTAATCTTGCCTTCACAGAGCATATCACTAATGCTCTCATCAAAGCTAGGGAGGAGAAGCTTAGGGTAGAAGCCTCCATACCTAGAAAGCTAGAAGATGGTTGGGATCCTATGATTAAAATTAAGTTGAATAACTTCTCTTGCTATGCTTTATGTGATGTTGGAGCTAGTACCTCCGTTATGCCCAAAAGAATATATGATATGTTTAAATTGAAACCTTTTGATCCTTGTTCTTTTGGTGTTCGTCTTGTTGATTCTTCCGTAAAGAAACCTTTGGGGAAGATCGACGATGTTCTTATCATTGTCAATGACAATTATGTTCCCGTTGATTTTACTATTATGGATATTGAATGTGAACCTTCATGTCCAATTATTTTGGGACGTCCTTTTCTTCGCACCGTTGGTGCTATCATTGACATGAAAGAGGGGAATATAACATTCCAATTCCCTCTCAAGAAAGGAATGGAACACTTCCCTAGAAAGAAGATTAAGTTACCTTTTGAGTCCGTTATACGGGCTAGCTATTCTTTTACTCTTGATAAAACTTGATCTTCTCTTTTCTGCATCATGCCTAGCTTAAAGGCATAAAAGAAAGCGCTTTTGGGAGGCAGCCCACAACGAATAAAATTTTATTTTTCTTTTGTTGTGTCTTGATGTTTGTTACTACAGTAGCATCATCATTGTATCTTTTCTTTTCAGCTTTGTGCCAAGTTTAGCCTCCGATTGCAAGAAAGTTCAAAAGTTGTGACGTGCAGTCCAGAAAACAGATTCTGTCCTTGGACAGAAAAATTCGTATAAAATCACCAGATCATCTTTTTGATCTGAATTCTTTTGACAGCGTGCTCTATACAATTGGCTTTCGGGTGTCTGTTCTGAGTTTTTTGATTTGAGTTGCAGAAGTGCCCCGAAAAAATTATTTACTACCTGCTGGTCTGTTTTTCACAGATTCTGTCCTGTTTTGTCTTTTCTTCGTTTTGCAAACCTTCAGCTTGCTTTTTCTTTGCAAAAACCTTTTGGCAATCTTGAGAAACAGTAGCTCTTCAAGATTATCTTTATTTCCAGTAGGGAAAAATTATTTTATTGTGGGTACTAACCTCGCTAATCAGATTATGATGAGTTATGTATGAAGGGAGTTTTCAAGTGTGCGAGGGAAGATGATAAAAAGATTCAGGAGGGTCAAACGCTCAAGCTTGGGGATGCCCCCGTGCACCACCAAGAAATATTCAAGAAGACTCAAGCGTCTAAGCTTGGGGATGCCCCCGTGCATCCCCTTCTCCATCAACAATTATCAGTTCGTCTTTCGTTCCACTATATTTTAATCACTTCATGCGTTATGTGCTATGCTTGGAGCGTCTTGCTCTTAGTTTCCTTTTTTTAGTTTTCTTTAGCTTTGCTTGCTGTTCATAACGAGTTAGAACCCAGCTTTCTTTGTGTGGGAGAGAAACACGCTCCACTTCAACCTAGAACACAACATAGGATTTTCATGCTTATCTTTGCTGTGTGTGTTCTTTGTCTTTCCATAGCTGCTGTCATGTTTAGCTCTTAGTTTTCATGATTTTCTTTTTAAAGAGCTTTTGTTTAGTTGGTTGTTGAACTCTCTTGAGTTTTCATGTTTATCTTGTTAAGAGAGTTTGTCTGTTGCACTGAGTTGTGTGTCTTAACTTAAAGTAGGTAATTGAGGTTGCTATTTAATTTTAGTAGTAACTTGCAATGGTTTTGAGGTATTGCCATGAGTAATGTCTGAACTTTTGGTGTCAAGAGCTTTAGCCTATTAGTGATAGATGTCGTATTTTGGGCAATCCGTGTTTATTTTCGAAAACCTACAAAATAGTTGAGAACTTTAGCTACTAAATGGATCACTAATCTTTGGAGGGATCGAATATTAGAGTACACTCACGTACCATGGGTCGAGGATGCGCAAGGGTAACCAAACCTCCATACACACCTCCTCGGGGTACTTGTCTCTTTGTGAACCTCCTAATTAGATTGAGAGTTACGGATAATAAGTGCATGAGTTCTTCGGACTAATGTGAGTATTCGAAAGTTGACACTTCCACCTAACCATATTTTTCTAGCCTCTTCGGTACCGTGCATTGCCCTTTCTCACCTCGAGAGTTGGCGCATACTTCGCCGGTGCATCCAAATCCTTGGCACGATACGCTCTGTCATCATAAGCCTCATTATATCCTTCCTCAAAATAGCCACCATACCTACCTATTAAGGCATTTCCATAGCCTTTCCGAGATACATTGCCATGCAACATCCAGCTTCTCATGACTTGATCTTCATGTCATACATGCTTTTTGCTTGATCGACGAGCCGCATGCTAGTTGGGCCTTGCCCTAATCATTGCACATGACGCGCTAGTATCATTGCATATCCTGCTACACTGGCAGAGGCATACATTTGCATACATCATGATAGTTTCATTTTCTTTATGTTGAGTACTTTTGTAAAGTGTGAAAGATCTTCTATACTTCTTGTAATACATAGAGTGTTGCCCCTAAAGCGAGGAAAAGATCCCAAAGAGGACAAATCAAAAGATCCCAAAGAGGACAAAATCAAAAGATCCCAAGGAGGACAAATGAGAGATAAATAGAAAGAGCCATTGAGGCCACAAAAAAATAAAAAAAATAGAAAAAGAGAAAAAAGAAATAAAAAGAGAGAAGGGGGGCACACTACTATTTCCTTTTGAGAGGTCCACACTCGTACTCCATCTTATACCTTGTGCTCCATAGAGATTATCATTCATGCATATAGCTATGTGGGGACCTTCACACTATAGAACTTGGCTTGTATATTCCAATGATGAGCCTCCTCAAAAGAGCTCTAGGTCTTCTTGAGCAAGCAAGTTGGATGCACCCCCACTAGTTCCATTGGAGAGCTTACCTTAGCTCATATGTGCATCCGTTGCATGGCAATCCCTACTCCTCGCATCATATCTATCATTTGGCTTTCTCTCGCCAATGATTGTCCTCATTGATGTGAGCCTTTCACACCTTTTTTGTCTTCCCCCTTCATCATTTTTCTCTCTTTGCCATCCTAAGTGTCGACTCTCTTGCTTATGCTCATCCATTGCATGAGTGCTCAAAATATCGAAAGGGAGTGGATCATTTTGACTTGTACCTGGCTGACGGTCTTGGGATGAGTCAAGATAAGATTCCAAAGAAGGCCAAGTGTGAAACTTTAGTGGATTAAGTTCTCAACAATACAAAAACTATGTTTTACTCTCTCATATATCCCTATCCCCTTTCTTGCACGCAAACACCATTTGGAGACATTCGAGTCACGGATAGCGAGAGCTGTTGCACCTTTATGTTCTTATGTTGCTTGTTACAATGCTAATATAGGCTCTTGCTTGTTATGACTTGAATTGAATTACATGCCTTGATTGCTTTACTTAAAAGTTCTTATATGGTTGATAGCATGTCACCACAGAAATTATGCTTGTTATCATTTACCTACTCGAGGACGAGCAGGAATTAAGCTTGGGGATGTTGATACGTCCAAAACGTATCTATAATTTCTGCTTGCTCCATGCCTCTTTTGTGTGATATTGCTATGATATTTATGCACTTCCATACACTTTTGATCATATTTGGACTAACCTATTAACTCAGTGCACCACAGTGCCAGTTCCTGTTTTCTGCTGTTTTTCTATTTCAGGTTTCCCCCATATTAAAAGTGCCCTAAAAATTCCAGGAAAAATACAGGAAAAATCAGCGTACCGGGAGCTTCAAGAAAAACCAAAGCAGGGCCAGAGGGGAGCCTGGGGTGGCCCAGGCGGCCACCCGGCGCGGCCCCACCCCTGGCCGCGCCAGGGGGGCGCCTGGGGCCCCACCTCCGCCTTTGGTGACCCCCTTTTGCATATATATTGCTCGCATCCCGAAACCCTCGAGGACGGAACCCTTTTTCGCGATCTCGTCTCTGTTCCGCCGCCGTCACGCTTCCAAGATCGGGAGCACCAGGAGAACTATTCCCGGCACCCTGCCGGAGGGGAGAACCACCACCGGGAGCTTCTCCACCACCATGGACGCTTCCCGGATGAGTTGTGAGTAGTCCCCCTTGGACCATGGGTCCATGACCAGTAGCTATGTGATGTTCTCCTCCCCTCTTTGTTCTTCATGGATTAGACCTCGTGAGCTGCCCTACATGATCGAGGCACATATGTAATCTTTATGCTGTTGCTCTGCTGAGTTTGCTGGGATCCGATGGATTATGAGATTATGTTCAGATTGTGTGTGAGTAATATATTTGATTCACCTCTTTTATATTTATGTTCTTGAGTAATTCTTGCATGTTCTCCGTTGCTGTTTATTGCTGTGGCCGAGTAGTAGGTAGTAACTCCAAGAGGGAACGTTATGCTTGATTGTGGGTTCATGCCCCTCGATGACTAGCTTGAGTGACAGAAACATGAGTCTAGGGGATGTGTTGTTGCCACAAGGGGGAAAACAACGGTGCTTGTACTTGCGGGTGCAAGGATTGTTTACTTTACGCAAAGTTCTTTTAATGCAGTTGTCTGTTGCTTTGAGTTTACACTTTGGGTGGGACTCGCAACTTAATACCAGCGAGATGTTCTGGATAGATATCTCAAGGTGGATGATTAGTAGTAGATGCAGATGGATTTCGGTCTACTTGCCTTGGCGTACCGCCCATGCTTTTGAGCCTCTACCTTTCTTTACAGCATAGTTAGCATTGGTTTGCGCAGATAATCCTGTCAATTGCCCAGCTGTAATTTGTTTACCTCGCTTAGCTGTTTTATCGTCTTTTGGGAGAGAGACATCACTAGTGAACATCATGGGACCCCGGTCCATATTACCATCACTGATCACACCCGCTATTTACTTCCTGTTCTATTTCCTAGTTGCAGTCATACCTATCACTATTATCTCTTGCGTTTGATCCTTTGTAAACGACAAGGCCGGAGGGATTGACAACCTCTCTGTACTCGTTGGGAGCAAAGTTATTTGTATCTGTGTGCAGGTCCTATCAACCGCTAAGTTGGCGCCGTTAGCGTTGATACCTACTTGTTGGCCCTCGGAGTCTCACGGGATTCGATCCTTGGTATCTTGCCAAGGGAAACTTGCCGTTACGCTACATCTCAAACCTTCCACTTGGGGTAACCAACGAGGGGCGAGAAGCCATCACGATGCTGCAAACACGGCGTTTGAGGATTTGAAGCGGCAATTAGCAGAACCACCGGTTCTTGCTGCCCCTGTCGACAATGAGCCGCTACTGTTATATGTGGCCGCCAATGCCCGTGCAGTTAGCGTGGCAATTGTGGTGGAACGTAAAGAAGCAGGCAAGGAATATCCGGTTCAGCGCCCGGTTTACTACATCAGTGAGGTGCTCATTGAGTCAAAGCAAAGGTATCCACACTGGCAGAAGCTGGTGTACGGCGTGTTCATGGCAAACCGGAAGCTGAAGCACTACTTCCAGGGCCACCCAATCACCATTGTAAGCTCAGCTCCGTTGGGGGACATAATCCAAAACAGAGAAGCCACAGGCAGAGTAGCAAAGTGGGCCATTAAGCTTGGCCCACATGGATTGAAGTATGTACCCCGTACTGCTGTCAAGTCCCAGGCATTGGTAGATTTTATCAATGATTGGACAGAATTGAAAACACCAGAGGAGAAGCCGGATCATACATACTGGACTATTCACTTTGACGGATCAAAGCAATTAGAAGGTTCGGGGGCTGGAGTCGTGTTAACTTCTCCACGAGGGGACAAGTTTTGTTATGTCCTCCGACTAATGTTTCCCTGTACTAACAATGCAGCTGAATACGAAGCACTGCTTCATGGCTTGCGGATGGCTAAGAAGATGAACTTGAGCCGGGTCAAGTGCTTTGGTGATTCAGACCTAGTGGCGCAACAGGTGTCTGGCAAGTGGGACTCTAAAGACCCTCTCATGGCAGCTTACAGGCGAGAAGTTGAAGCAGTTGCAGGATGTTTCAAAGGATATCAGGTGGATCACATAGACCGGCGAAAAAATGAAGCAGCCGATGCTCTAAGCCGGCTGGGCTCTCAGCGTAAACCAGTGCCACCAAACACTTTTTTGATGAATTACACAGTCCATCAGTTCAGGTACCATCGGAGGAGGACTTGGCTATTCCCGATCCGGAGGCACAGCTCGTGGCAGCGCTTCATGTTATTCTGGATTGGACACTCCCCTACTTAGCGTACCTGAGCCGAGGAGAGTTGCCAGATGATGAGATTGAAGCTACGCAGATAATCCGACGATCCAAGTCTATGACCATTGTTAACGGAGAACTTCATCACCGCAGCATTTCTGGAGCGTTTCAGCGCTTTGTATCATCGGAAGAAGGCAATGATATTCTTCGAGAGATACATGAAGAGGATTGTGGTCATCACACCGGTTCAAAATCGCTGGTAGCCAAGGCTTTTCGTCACGGGTTCTACTGGTTAACAGCCCATGCTGATGCGGAGGATCTAGTCCGGAAATGCGACGCTTGTCAGAAATTTTCACGTCGTGCTCTTGTTCCGGCACAGGAGCTACGGATGATTCCAATTACTTGGCCGTTTGCGACTTGGGGGCTTGATATGGTTGGGCCTTTTAAACGATCCCAAGATCAAAAAACCCACCTGTTGGTGGCAGTGGACAAGTTTACAAAATGGATTGAGGCAGAACCTGTCAGTAAGTGTGATGCGGCAACAGCGGTTAAGTTCATCAAAAAGGTAATTTTCCAGTTTGGCTTTCCACACAGCATTATTACTGATAATGGCACCAATCTATCCAAGGGAGAGATGGAAGAATTCTGCCAACGGGAACATATTCGCCTGGATGTGTCTTCGGTAGCTCACCCTCAATCCAATGGTCAAGCTGAAAGGGCCAATCAAGAGATCTTGCGAGGCATCAAACCCCAGCTTATGACTCCCTTGCAGAGAACACCAGGGTCCTGGGTTGAGGAATTACCTTCTGTCCTCTAGAACATCAACACTACGCCTAACAGGTCTACGGGCTATACACCCTTCTTCATGGTGTATGGTGCTGAAGCAGTTCTTCCAAGTGATATCCGGCACGACTCACCACGGGTGACAGCTTATGTTGAAGCGGCCAATGAGCAAGCAAGACAGGACAGCTTAGACCGGCTGGACGAAGAGCGTGACATAGCAGCAGCACGGTCTGCCATTTATCAGCAGGACCTGCGCAGATATCACAGCCGCCGGGTTAAGACCAGGACGTTCCAGGAGGGGGACCTGGTACTCTGGCTTATACAAGACCAGACGGATATGCACAAGCTATCCCCACCTTGGGAAGGACCCTTTGTGGTCAGGAAGAACCTGCACAACGGTTCATACTACCTGGTGGACGTTCGAGAACACAAAGACTCACGCACAACAGAGGAAGAGACGAAGAGGCCGTGGAATATTGCTCTTCTACGGCCTTACTACACTTGAGCCATGAGCTCCGCTTCATGTATCCTGTATATATTATGATTAATAAATAAACCGGCACCCCTGGTAAACCGGGGGATCAGCCTTTTTTCTTCTAAATAAGTGTCTTATGGGAGTTAACTCAGATGCTTTGGTCAGTATATTTTGCTATGCAGGACAATTCTATAAGGGACCAACCAGGACTTGCCATTCAAGCGCAACTCTTTTATAGGTACCCTACCTCCACGGTCACTAGGGGGCTATGGATCACGTTCGAATCCTCGCTTAATCCCTTCTGGTCCGGTTTATATGATCGTATTCGAATCATTGCTCCTTGGATTACATCCATTGATTGGCAAAATAAGTCCTTGCTCCTTGGATTACATCCATTGATTGGCAAAAGAAATCATTGCTCCTTGGATTACATCCATTGATTGGCAAAATAAGTCCTTGCTCCTTGGATTACATCCATTGATTGGCAAAAGAAATCATTGCTCCTTGGATTACATCCATTGATTGGCAAAATAAGTCCTTGCTCCTTGGATTACATCCATTGATTTGCAAAAGAAATCATTGCTCCTTGGATTACATCCATTGATTGGCAAAATAAATCCTAGCTCCTTGGATTACATCCATTGATTGGCAAAAGAAATCATTGCTCCTTGGATTACACCCATTGATTGGCAAAATGAATTATAGCTCCTTGGATCACGTCCATTGATTGGCAAAATGAATCATAGCTCCTTGGGTCACATCCATTGATTGGCAAATATGGAGCCTGGCAGCTCGCAAAAGGCCTCGACTACATGGTCTTATTTGCAACAGTGTTTTGTGTTTTGTGATTTTTCAAAAATTTCTGTGGTTAACCAAGTTTTTGATCCGGAACTGGGCAACTTCAAAGTTGACCACATATCTACAAAAGTCTGGGTCGTAGAACACCAGCATGATTTAAACCGGCATTTATCATAGCCGGGAACAATCATTGGGTAAAAACGCCAAGTGGAGCCTAATCAGAATCTACACGTTCAATTATGCCTACCAGATTAAGGATGTCAAGCACACTTAGGTAAAGGTATGAAGTATTTTTGGGTATAAAACAGATACTCTTTCAATATATATGCCTATGGGAGCAATGTAATAGGTCCGGTGGTAAACCGCCAGGACATCTTTTTAGCGTTGTCTATACAAGTACAGATAACATAAAGGATCGGCCATAGCAGACAAAGGATTAAAATTGGCAGACGCCAAGTCAAGCTGTGACATCCGCATTGAGACAGATAATGTTTCGAACTATCCTATTACAAGGCACTTGCAGGCCTGAACGGATTAAAAGTTTTTTGGCAACAGATTTCAGCAGCTAAGAGTTAAACTGAGCAGTTTATGATTCTTCTTCCTGCTGCGAAGGCTGAGGATCGGCTTGTTCCAGAACTTCTTCATCTTCATGAAGCGGCTGGAAGTCGGGAACGCGCCAGTCAATCTTGGATAGTGCACGGAAGTATATTTCCTCAGTAATAAGATCGGATGGATCAATATCTGGAGCAAAAGTATGGGCACGCACTGGCGGGATCAGATTCTCGGTATCATAAACCGGCCGGTCCACACGTTCGTTTTCTAAGTCATATGCCGGATGATACCTGGTCAGGTCCGCTTCATCGGCAAGCTTGCTGGCAAGAGGGCGCATCTCCTTGGTTAAGGCACGGAGATCCTGGCCAGAGAAGGCAGATCCATCTTCCTTGTTACTGGGATACCCGTTCATAGCTTCCTCCAGATCAAAATCCGGAACCCATGCCTTGGCCCGAGTCAGTGCTACAAGTGAACCGTCCCGTGCAGCAGATTTCTTCACCTCTACCAAGCGCACAGGCAGGACGGATAGCTTCTCTAAAGTACCTTGATAGTAGTTGGGGCCGCCTTCTGATGGGACATTGCACTTATAATCCGTTGAGCGCCGGAATACAGCTGCTCCACCAAGGTATAAGAGGCCTTGAGCTTCTTTCGGATGTCATCTCCAAGGTGAGTTATGCGTCGCCCTAAAGTTGATTGCTAAAGTTAAGCCGGAGCGGAACAAAGATTGCAGAGATGAAAACACATGCAGATTGAGTGCTTACCAAAGATAGCAGAGGTCATAAGTTCTATTTGCTGTCTTAAGCCAGTTAGCTCTTGCGTCACCGGATTAAGGGCAGCTTCAGCATCTTTTGCTCTTTTCTCAAGAGCATTCCTCTGCACCTCCCAGGCGGAACGCTCCGCTTCAAAGTCCTTTCTCAACTTTTCGGCACTGGTTAAGTTCAGAGCAAGTTCTTCCTTAGCTTTGGCAGCGGCAGTTTCAGTAGCAGCCAGTCTATTCTGGAGCTCAGTTACCTCTGCAGCCCTCCGGGTCAAGTCAGCCTACAAGGAAATCAAATGGAGTAAAAGACAATTCATACAAGTCTCAAGCATATAAACAAGTTATCCACTTGACACTTGGGGGCTAATGTACAGTTGAAGTATTAAAAGAGAAATTCAGACAAGTCCCAGGCACATAAAACAAGTTATGCCCCTGGCACTTGGGGGCTAATGTAAGTTTATTTTGCATACATTGGAAGTGCCGGTTCACCTACAACGAAGCTAAACCGGCACTTGGGGGCTACTATGGCCTAAAGACAGGAGTACAAAGAATACAAAACAAAGACAAGTGAAGGAAGTTACCTCATACTTATCCTTCATCATATTTACCAACCCCAATTCATAATCGCGGCTGGTATGAAGCCGGTTCAAATACCCGGAATAAAGTTCCTGGGCACTCAATTGGGCATAGCTGGACAAGTCCGTGCTCCACTTGCCCTTTTCATGTTGAAGCTTCTCCTCTTTAGAAGTATGTTTGGCCAAAATGATAGGCTCAGCAGGAGCGGTAAAACCTGTCCCGGTTATCTGAACATCCGGAGAAGAGGCAGTGGTTGGTTGAGAAGGGGCAACAGTAGGGGCCGGGCTAACAGGACTCGCCGGTTCAACTACATTTTCCATATTAGCATCTTCCGGGGCAACAATGTCATCGTGATCCATGGGAATGGGATCGTCAAACTGAGTTGCAGGATCGTTCTCTGGAGGGATGATTTCGTCCAGATCAGCCGCCGGTTCGGCGGTAGCAGTCTCGGCAGCCGCTTTGGTGGCTTTCGCCTTCTTGCTAGGCTTGGGCTTGCTGAAGAAAATTGAAGGAACAATGAGAATCATCAAGGAAAAAATACAAATATAAACCGGATATGGAAAAAGACTTACCCAGGCACGGTCTTCAGCACAGGGACCTGGGTGGCGGTCGACTCGCCAGAAGAGGACAAAGGAGTCTCCTGATAGTTAGGATCAGACGGTTTAAGCGGTTTACGTATGAGTCCAGCCTTTGGATGAAGAAGAGTTGGAAAAATTAAAACCTCAGAGCGGCGCCTGCGAGCCGGAGTAAGAGATATTCCGGAGGATTCTACTACGTGGCCACTATGGCGCGTAGTCCGGCGTGCTTCATGCTGCTGCTTCTTCAAAAGAAATTTGGGGTCCAATTGAGCGTAAGGATGAGAAAAAGGGTATTTCCCGGACGCCCGATGGATTTTGGGCGCCGGCGGTTCTGAGTCTGAAGAAAGAGAGATTACCTCAACTTCTGCCGCTTTACTTCCTTCAGCCAAATCCTGTGGAAAGACACTGTTAACATAAATTTGGATAAAGGAAGATTAAAACACATCAGGATCAATTCATACCTCGGAATCCGGATCATCTTCCTCAGGATGTGAACCGGAAGCAGCGGCCGCCTTTTTCTTCTTGACAACATACGTCTTCCGGCGTGGCTGCTTTCCTGACTTATCTTGAGGTTTTCTCTTCCAGAAGGGGTCGTTGGCCTGTGCAGCAGATGAAAAATAAATAGAAGAAAATTGATATGGATGGATCAGAAAAAGCAGAAGAGGTCAGAAAGAACTTACCGCTGGCGGCTTGTTGTTCTCATAGAATGGAGCCAATCCGGTCTGGCTGCACTCTTCCAGAGAGATGTTGAGCATTTTCTTTGCGGATTCAGTGACTTCTTTCTCAGGAAGTATTATGTCAATGTGGCGTTGAGGGTCATCCGTTTTTCCGGTATACTGGCACATCAATCTGGAGCGCCGGCTCAGTGGAAGGATGCTCCAGGCGAGCCAACATCGAACAAAGTCTACTCTGGTGAAACCGTTGGCCATAAAGTCCCTAAGCTTAGCAAGCTGAGGGGCAAACCGGGCCCGCTCTGGAGCACTAAGGCGCTGTGGCAGGGGATGATCCTCAGGTAGACGATGGGCACGATAACCCGGTAGTGGGTTTTCTCCTTCAGGCGAGGTATCTTTACAATAGAACCATGATTGGTTCCATTCCTTGAGGTGTCTATGGAGAGCAGCGTGAGGGAAGGTCACATCTCTTCTTTTTTGAATGCTAACACCGCCCAACTCTTGATGCGGTCTGGCAGTAAACTCTGTCCGCCGGTTTAAGTGGAAAAAGTCTCGGAACAGATCCACTGATGGTTCTTCTTGAAGGTATGCTTCCGAGAAGACTTGAAAATTGCAGACATTTGATATAGAATTCGGACCTATGTCTTGAGGATGAAGCTGAAAAGCGGCTAGCACATCCCGGAAGAATTTTGAACCAGGAGGGCTAAAACCCCGGGCCATGTGATCAAAGAAAACAATGATCTCTCCTTACTTAGGGGTAGGGGGCATTCATCTCCTGGGGCCCGCCAGTGCAGAACATTTTTAGGACCCAGAAGACCAATTGAAGTGGCGTTTGTTCAATCTTCTTCCGTAATGCGGGAAGGAGCCCAGTTGCAACAAATGAACTGTTTGGCAGTCATCTCGACTAACGGAAACGCTGAAAGATACAGTGCAAAATCCAGATTATTAAGTACTGAAGCATAAACCGGAGCGTAACATCAAATTATATCGACGGTTTAGACAAGGGACTAATGGCATTGACAACCCGGAAGCAGATGTGAAGCAAACTGCTACCGGTTTATGATAACGGGAAAAGAGGAGGCTAAACCGTCGGGCTTACGACTAATTCTTTACAAAGAAGAGCATATGATTGGTTAAACCTGTGAGTAACTTACAGATCTACAAGACGAAGAAACAGGTTTCTGCATAAAACTAAAGTAAAAATGGATCTGAGATGTAAGAAAAAAAAGGAAATATATGCAAGTCTTATACAGGAAGAACTACGAAGGGTTTCTACAGACCAAATGAATCTAAGGTTTGAACCTAAGGTTTAAACCACGGAGCAGGAGCGCATTCGAAACGAATCCAAGGTTTGAATCTACTGCAAGTGTAACCTACAGGGATGAACAACAAGCTTCGAGGTTTCATGGCGGAAGCCATGGAGGAACCCTAGATTGAGATCTACAGTGAGAAAGAAGGAGTACCTAAGGAAGAAGAAGACGGCGGCGGAATGCTCTGGACACGGTTTAGGGTGATGCAGCGGCCTGGATTGACGACGGCAACGGGCTCGAAGAACGGCGGCGGAGCTTCGGGCGACGGAGGAAGATGAAATGCGGAAGGAAGAAAAAGGACAGGTCTCAGCGGTATTTATAAGCTGGTGAGGTGAAACGGCAAGCGCGGGAATCAAGGAGGTCAGAGATTGGATAAAGATTCCGTTGTCGCCTCGATCTTCGAGATAGCATTTAACAAAAGGTAACAAACATAGATGAGCAATAAATGCGGAGGTGATGTCACGACAGATTGAGATGATTTCTGGAGATGACGTCATAACCGGTTTACAAAGCAGAGAAGTTACAGAGAAGAAATTTATGCAAAGACTTAGAAGACTGACATGAACAAGTTCAAATCAATCTGGGGCCTAATGTCAGGGATATTACTAGCAGGTATAAACCGGCTAGGAAGATCCGGATTACACTTACATAGTTGAATTATCATAAGCCCAGTAGGTTATGAGTCAGAGGTTACGGCCCATGGAGGCTTAGGGCCCATATGTAAAGCTTACGGTTTGTAAACCGTTATACCATGTAACTTGAGGTGTAAGATAGAAAGAGCAGAGACCGAGGCAGACACGATTATGAACCGGCCTCGGGACTCTGTAAACCGGACCGGGCGTCGCCTCCTATATAAAGGGACGACCCGGCGACGGTTCAAAGACAAGCAACAACCCATCGAGACACAGGCAAGCAATCCGCTCCCTCTTCATCGACGCCCAAGCAATACCAAACCAACTAGACATAGGCTTTTACCTTCATCGAAGGGGCCGAACTAGTATAAACCCTCTGTGTTCTTTGTGTGCTTTAACCTCTTCAAGCTAACCCGCGCGATGGCTCCACACCTAAGTCCTCTAAACCGGACATCTGCCGTGCTAATTCCACGACACCACAGGTCTTTCCCAGGATCTTACCTGACTCTTCTAATTTCCCGGAGTGTTCACAAATTCTTTTCAAGTGTGGCGTAAGTATGGATTCCATCAGTCATGTGTCTTCTCCAAGATCGTTTGCAAATTCTTTTCATGTTTGGTTCAACCTTTCTTCTTTTCATTCTTCCGAAGTGTCTCAATAATTCTTGGTGGTATTTCTCGTCGTCATTTGAAGATCGAACAAGACCTTTCCTCTAAATTTTGTCCGTTTTCTTGAAGATTTGTGGTTCTAGCTGCATGTTATCCTCTCGAATTATCCTATTTGTCATAAATTCTTTTCCTTAACCACCCGGAGTTTTCATGAATTCTTTTCTTTGTGTTCCTCCGAAGGCCATCATTTCAGGAGATTTATTTCGTTCTCAGTTTTCAACTTCGTCCTCCAAATATTCTTCATTGATGCCTCTTTGTTCGCCTCACATTCTTCCGGTGCTTCGTCCAAGTATGCTTTAATCAATTCGCAATCTCTTCGTCCTCTTGCATCTAATTTTCCTCAAGTGCTTTATTCTTGTGGCGATTCATTCTCTTCTATCCTGTCAATTTCAATTTCTTACGGTGGTTCTCTCAAGAGTTATTTTCCGGTGTTATCATAGCAATTCATTCGTTCTTTCCAATCCTACCGGTGGTTCATGAAGATTTTCGCAAGTTTTGCGCTATATCTCTTCCTAATCTTTTCAACGCGGATAAGTGGTATGTAAATCCATTGTTGCTCATCAATTTAATTTGATGAAGGATAAGCATAACATAATTCTTATTCTTTCACCAAGTTGTTTAATTCCTTCCTTCGGAGTTTATTCTTGATGAATAAATTCTAGTCCCAATAGCTTTAATCTTTTCTTCCATGGAGTTCAAAATTTTCACGGCTATCTCGTTGGAGCCCCCGTCTAAAATCATCGCAAGGCTTTATGCTTATTCTTTTCATCCTTCATCATCCTTTTGTTACCGGAGTCCTTCACGGTGGTTCGTTAAGGATATAATTCATTCTTCAAGTGTTCATCAAATTCTTGTTGAGAAGCTCAAGCATTATTCTTTTGTGTCCCGAGATGCAAATAATTCTCAGTATTCTTTTGAAGTGGAGTTTTGCATTTCTTCATTCTCAGCTAATCCATCTTTTCGTTGCGGCGGTATTTCACCTCAAGTGTTGGGATGATTTCCATAAGTCCACAACAAGTTAATCCTTTTCATTGTTGATTTTCAACAACTCCGTTCATGCTTTCTTCGCAAGGATGCTTTAAATTCATTCGTGGTGAATTTTTTTTCATCTTCTTCTCCGTTCTTTCATTCCGTTCATTTCAATTCTTCTGGAGGCATTGTGTTCTTTCTTTTCTCAAGATTTATTTCACCTTCTCAATTTCATGCCCTGTTCCATCAATTTTCAGCCGGAGTGTTGCCTAAATTCCTTCGTTCGAATTTATTTTCTATCTATGTTAACCGGAGTGGTTTCATTGTCTCTTTTGTTATTTAAACTCTTGGTTCTCGTCATATGCCTTGTTTTACCGGAGTGCTTCTCAATCTCATTCATCTCCATTATATGCTTGCTTTCGAAGTGGCTCATCCTCTCAAGGTTCTTTGGCTTCACTCTTTGTTCGAGAAGAACTTTGTTCTTCCTTTTCCTTTCGTCGCGTTCCTAAGATCTCGAGACGAGATCTCTTGTTAGTAGGGGAGTGTTGTGACACCCCGAGACCGATGCGCCAGGTGTCAGCCAGTCATTCGTCGTCGTTGCCATGTCATCTGCTTGCGTGTTGCATCTTGCCATGTCATCTTGCCTGTTGCATCAGCATGTTTTCAAAACTTGCATCGGGCCCGAACCCCGCAGCGCGCGCCTCCCTTCGCCCATCCCGCTCCGCATGCCCGCGTCCCGTCGCGGCGCTTTCCGGCAAGCGCGCCGCCGCCGGACCTCCCCAGGTCGCTGCCCTGCCTCCTCTCCTCCGCCTCCGCCTAGCTTCCCTCGGCCTCGCCCCGAGCCGCATCCCCGCCATCGGATCTGCCTCGCCGCCGCCCAACTGCTCCGCCGCCGCCGCCGCAGAAGCTCACCAGCAACCGCGCCGGCCGGATCCGGCCTCCTCCGTCGCCTTCCTTGCCATCCCCCGCCTGGCCCCGGCCTCTGCCGGCTTCCCTCGCCCGCTCGTTGTGGATCATCGCCGGCCGCCCCGCCATGACCGGCCCCTTCCCCGCGTTGACCTTCCCGGAGCAGCTGACACGTGGGCCCGCAGGCCTGCACCGCCGGACGTGTCCGTCCGGGCACGGACATGTCCGACGGCCTTCTCTGCCCGAGTCTCTGACCCGTGGGCCCTAGACGCCGGAGATGACCGCTCCAGCCCGGACATGTCCACTTCTCCCCGGGGTCTATTTTCTTGCTAAGTCCCTGGTTCTTGTAAAAAAAATGTGCATGTTTGACTGCCTATAACTGTTTGTGTGTATGTCCAAATTGAGTGATTGATATGTCAAAATGTTCGTTGTGATATGCTCTTCATTTTGTTCCATTGTGGCATGCTTGTTTGAGTTCATCTTGATGCCCTAATCATCGTTGCAAGAGTGCTATATGTTTAAAATTGCTGATAACTGTAATTTTGTTGCATGCTTGTGGTGATGATAACTTTGTGCATGTTGGTCCAAATAGAGTGTGTGGCATGTCAAAATGTTCATTGTGAAGTGCTCTACATGTTGGTTGTTGTAGCTTTCTTGTTAGGTGTCATATTGCCATGTTTATCTCTGTTGCAAAAGTGCATGTGGCTGTTAAGTGCTGAAACTTGTTATGAGATGTTGTTTTGTCTTGTTCATAGCTATTGGTGTGTTTGTCTTTTATGCCTCATGTCAATATGTTTTAGAAGCACAATCATGCCATCTTTGATGTGGTGCAATCCACTTTTCATGATATGCCTTGTGGTGTTTGCAACAAGCTTGTAAAGTAGCCTACTCGCTGTTGTTGTTTTCTAGGACTTGTTAAAAACTGCTGAGTATGAAACTGTTAAACCTGATGCCATGTTTGCTTGATGCCCTTCTCAAATCCATGCTTGTTTTGAAATGCCCAATGATCATGTCTTGTTTTCCATGTTATGCTCTATCCATCCATGCCCTTGTTTGCCATTATAGGTTGCTTTAGCTTATTTATTTCTTGCTCTCAATTTGCTATAAAAAAATTCTGTCAGCCTGTTATCATCAAGTTCAGTTTTGCCATGTGAATAGCTATTTATCTATGCATCATATGATCATGCTCTTGCCATGAGTAGCTTCATAAACATGCCTTCTTGCTGTTGGTTATCTTCTTGTGCCATGCTATGCTTTGAGTTGAGTTGCACAAGCTTGCAAACATGCCTACATGTTGTAATTTCTGCTATGCCTAGTTTTTCTCTAAGTCTAGATAAACTTATTGCAACTTGCCATGCTTGTTTAATTGTGTTCCAGCAAGTTTTTGGGTGTGCTCTGAGTTCATGCTTGTTAAGTATCATATCTATTTCACATGCATGCCTCTTGTTATCATGTTTGGGTGCTGTAGCATATATATACCTTGCTCCAAAGTTGCTATGTGGCTGTTAACTTCAGCTTTGCATTGTAACTTGTTTTGCCCATATCTTCTAGCCCGTTGCTACGTTTTGAGCGTGTCTTATATGAAACTTGTGTGTTTTTGTGTGTAGAAGCATAATATCATGTTGTTTACATGTTTGGAGTGTGTTTTCTTGTTGTTTGGATGCATCTTGCATATTTGACATGCTTGTCTTGTTTTGCTCATATCTTCTAGGCCGTAGCTCCGAATTTAATAAACTTTATATGAAACTTGACCAGAATTTCGAGTAGATAATCATGGTGCATGTTAACTTGCTGTTTAAACACTTGAACTTAAGGTTTGTTCAGATCTGGACCAATTTCGAAACGTGCATATGAGGACTTACCGGAATTGTTATATGTTGATTCCGGCCTCATTTAAACTTGTTGGTTTGTGTTGTTCTTGTATGCTTCATCCCTTGCCATGTTTCGCATCATATAGACTTGTCTTGCATCATACTTGGTTGAGCATATTGTCATGTTCTTGTGGTGTGTGTTTACCATGTTGTGTGCTTCTTCTCGCTAGTTCATTATCCGTTGCGTTCGTGAGGATTCGTTCGACTTCACTTGGTTCGACTTTGTGGCTTCTTCTTCGTCTACTTCATGGACTTGTACTTCTTCCTTGCGGGATCACAGGCAAGATGACCATCACCTTGGATACCTTTACTATCATTGCCATGTTAGTTGTCTCGATGCTATCGTTATATGTCGCGCTACCCATCTTTTATTGTTAGCCCCTCTCCTTGTTGCCATGAAACCTCTAACCTTTGACACCTTCCCAGCAAACCATTGTTTGTCTATGTTACCCGCTTGCTCAGCCCCTCTTATAGCGTTGCTAGTTGCAGGTGAAGATGAAGATTGCTCCATGTTGGAACTTGTTGTTGGAATACCACAATATATCTTATATATATTAACACACCTATATACTTGGCAATGGGTGGAAGGCTTGGCCTTTTGCTCGGTGTTTTGTTCCACTCATGCCACCTTAGGAGCCGATAAACCGGTGTTATGTTCCTTCATTTTGCGTTCCTAACACAGTTGGGTATATGGGGACCCCTTGACAGTTCGTCTTTGAATAAAACTCCTCCAGCAAGGCCCAACATTGGTTTTAATTTGCAACATAATAATAACTTAATCAATTAATTAATTTGCATAGCGGGTCGCGTCCCTAAGGATTCTTTTCTACATAATAGGGGGGGGGGCAGTGCTGATGGTGTTGGTCCCAAACGGGGAGACTGCGGGGCCGCCACGGGGAAACTCAAGGATTGGCTCCCGTAGGCTCACCTATCCGGTCGTGGCCTGAGACGAGATACGCACGGCTACTATCAGGATGTCGGCATGCCGGGAGGTCTTGGTGGACTTGTTTTACCATTGTCGAAATGTCTTGTGCACCGGGAATTCCGAGTCTGACCGGGCCTTCCCTAAGATAAGGGGTAATATTATTATTATCTCTGCTGATCGTGGGAGCTTGTGATGGGCTAAGTTGGAACACCCCTGCAGGGTTATGATCTTTCGAAAGCCGTGCCCGCGGTTATGTGGCAGATTGGAATTTGTTAATGTCCGGTTGTAGAAAACTTGACAGAGGACCCGAAATAAAACACACAACTATGTGAGTAACCGTGACCGTCTCTTTTCACTTTGAGAAAAGAACACGGTGGGTTATGTTTGACTCGTAGGTAGTTCAGGATCTTTAGCGATCATTACTAGTTTGCGACCATTTAGGTAGATGCTCATCTTATTCTTATACTCGTAAGTTAGCAACCATACATTGCTTAGCCGCTGCTACAACCTCACCACTTAACCTCTTCTTACCCACTAAGCTTTGCTAGTCTTGTTACCCATGGTTATGGGATTGCTGAGTCCTCATGGCTCACAAATACTACAACAACAGTTGCAGGTGCAGGTTTCCGATGACTTGACGTGAGAGCGTTGATCTTTGAGTTGGAGTTCTGTCTTCTTCTTCTTCGTCAGTCTTGGGTTAGGTTCCGGGTCGGCAGCCTGGGATAGAAGATGGATGTCGTTGTGCTTTTCATGTTTGCATCCGTAGTCGGATGCCTTGTATTGATGTTCATGTATTCTTGTGACTTGTATGAAATTGTTGTATCCCCATGTATTTATGTAATGGCGCGATGTAATGATATCCGTCTTGCTAAGCGCGTGAGATGCGGTTGTGCCCCAATCACGTATGAGTCACGTGATCGGGATAGAATCGCATCTTGGGCCTGACAACTAGAGATCGAAAGGTCAAACGTGAATCATAGAGTAGATATGATCAACATAGAGATGTTCACCCTTGAAGACTACTCCATCTCACGTGATGATCAGACATGGTTTAGTTGATTTGGATCACGTGATCATTTAGATAACTTGAGGGATGTCTATCTAAGTGGGAGTTCTTAAGTAATTTGAATAATTGAACTTTAAGTTATCATGAACTTAGTCCTGATACTATTTGCAAATCTATATATGTTGTAGATCAATAGCTCGCAATATAGCTCCTATATTTTTTCAGTGTGATGACTACTTGATAGTTTAGTGCGCTATGCTTTACGGCTTAGAATTGGGACTTCAAAAATGTTTTGAACGCCACAGAGAACATGAAATGTTCCAAGGGTTGAAATTAGTATTTCAGACTCATGCCCGTGTCGAGAGGTATGAGACCTCTGACGAGTACTTTGCCTACAAGATGGAGGAGAATAGCTCAACTAGTGTGCATGTGCTTCTACTACAAAGGAAATGGTCACTGAAAGCGGAACTACCCCAAATATTTGGCGGATAAGAAGGATGGCCAAGTGAACAAAGGTATATTTTATATACATGTTATTGATGTGTACCTCACTAGTGTTCATAGTAGCCCCTAGGTATTTGATACATGTTCGGTTGCTAAGATTAGTAACTCGAAACAGGAGTTGCGGAATAAACGGAGACTAGTTGAGGGTGAGATGACAATGTGAGTTGGAAGTAGTTCCAATATTGATATGATCATCATCGCACACTCACTATACTTTCGGGATTAGTGTTAAACCTAAATAAATGTTATTTGGTGTTTGCGTTGAGCATGAACAAGATTGGATCGTGTTTATTGCAATACAGTTATTCATTTGAGTCAGAGAATAATTGTTATTATATTTACATGAATAAAATCTTCTATGGTCATACACCCAAGGTAAATGGTTTATTGAATCCCGATCGTAGTAATACACATATTCATAATATTGAAGCCAAAAGATGCATAATTGATAATGATAGTGCAACATATTTGTGGCACTGCCGTTTAGGTCATATTGGTGTAAAGCGCATGAAGAAACTCCATGCTGATGGACTTTTGGAATCACTTGATTATGAATCATTTGATACTTGTGAACCATGCCTCATGGGCAAGATGACTAAAACTCCGTTCTCCGGAACAATGGAGCGAGCTGATGACTTATTGGAAATAATACATACTGATGTATGCAGTCAGATAAGTGTTGAAGCTCGCGGCGGGTATCGTTATATTCTGACCTTCATAGATGATTTAAGCAGATATGGGTATATCTACTTAATCAAACACAAGTCTGAAACATTTGAAAAGTTCAAAGAATTTCAGAGTGAAGTAGAGAATCATCATAATAAGAACATAAAGATTCTATGATCTGATCGCGGAGGCTAATATTTGAGTTACAAGTTTGGCCTTCATTTAAAACAATGTGGAATAGTTTCACAACTCATGCCACCTGGAACACCATAGCGTAATGGTGTGTCCGAACATCGTAGCCATACTCTATTGGATATGGTGCGTTCTATGATGTCTCTTACCGTTTTTCCTATATAATTTTGGGGTTATGCATTAGAGACATCTGCATTCACGTTAAATAGGGCACCGTCTAAATCCGTTGAGACGACACCGTATGAACTGTGGTTTGGCAAGAAACCTAAGTTATCGTTTCTTAAAGTTTGGGGTTGCAATGCTTATGTGAAAAAGCTTCAGCCTGATAAGCTCGAACCCAAATCGGAAAAGTGCATCTTCATAGGATACCCAAGAGAAACTATTGGGTACACCTTCTATCACCGATCTGAAAGAAAGATCTTTGTTGCTAATGGATCCTTTCTAGAGAAGGAGTTCCTCTCGAAAGAAGTGAGTGGGAGGGAAGTAGAACTTGATGAGGTAATTGTACCTTCTCTCGAATTGGAAAGTAGCTCATCACAGAAAACTGTTCTCGTGATGCCTACACCAACTAGTGAGGAAGCTAATGATAATGATCATGAAACTTCAGATCAAGTTACTACCGAACCTCGTAGGTCAACCAGAGAAGGTTTCGCACCAGAGTGGTATGGTAATCCTGTTCTAGAAGTCATGTTACTAGACCATGACGAACCTACGAACTATGAGGAAGCGATGATGAGCCCAGATTCCGCAAAATGGCTTGATGCCATGGAATCCGAGATGGGATCCATGTATGAGAACAAAGTAAGGACTTTGGTTGACTTGCTCGATGATCGACAAGCCATAGAGAATAAATGGATCTTCAAGAGGAAGACAGACACTGATAGTAATATTACTATCTACAAAGATCAACTTGTCGCAAAAGGTTTTCAACAAGTTCAAGGAGTTGACTACGATGAGACCTTCTCACCTGTAGCAATGCTTAAGTCTGTCTGAATCATGTTAGCAATTGCCGCATTTTATGATTATGAAATCTAGCAAATGGACATCAAAACTGCACTCCTCAATGGATTTCTTAAAGAAGAGTTGTATATGATGCAACCAGAAGGTTTTGTCGATCCTAAAGGTGCTAACAAAATATGCAAGCTCCAACGATCCATCTATGGACTGGTGCAAGCATCTCGGAGTTGGAATATACGCTTTGATGAGGTGATCAAAGCATATGGTTTTATACAGACTTTTGGAGAAGCCTGTATTTACAAGAAAGTGAGTGGGAGCTCTATAGCATTTCTGATATTATATGTGGATGACATATTATTGATTGGAAATGATGTAGAATTTCTTGATAGCATAAAAGGATACTTGAATATTAATTTTTTAATGAAAGACCTCGGCGAAGCTACTTACATATTAGGCATCAAGATCTATAGAGATAGATCAAGACGCTTGATAGGACTTTGGATAAGTACATACCTTTATTTTTAAGTAGTTCAAAATGCACCGGTCAAAGAAGGATTTCTTGCCTGAGTTGTAAGGTATGAAGTTGAGTAAGACTCAAAGCCTGAACACGGCAAAAAAATATAGAGAGAATGAAAGTCATTCCCCTATTCCTCGGCCATAGGTTCTATAAAGTATGCCATGCTGTGTAACAAACCTGTTGTGTACCTTGCCATGAGTTTGGCAAGGAGGTACAATAGTGATACAGGAGTAGATCACTGGACAGTGGTTAAAATTATCCTTAGTTGCATTAAAAATGACTAAGGAAATGTTTCTCGATTATGAAGGTGATAAAGAGTTCTTCGTAAAGAGTTACGTCGAAGCAAGCTTTGACACTGATCTAGATGACTCTAAGTCTCAATCTAGATATGTATTGAAAGTGGGAGCGATTAGCTAGAGTAGCTCCATGCAGATCATTGTAGACATAGAAATTTCCGAAATACATATGGATCTGAATGTGATAGACCCGTTGACTAAACTTCTCTCACAAAGCAAAACATGATCACACCTTAGTACTCTTTGGGTGCTAATCACATGGCGATGTGAACTAGATTATTCACTCTAGTAAACCCTTTGGGTGTTTGCCACATGGCGATGTGAACTATGGGTGTTAATCACATAACAACGAGAACTGTCAGTGTTAAATCACAAGGCGATGTGAACTAGATTATTGACTCTAGTGCAAGTGGGAGACTGAAGGAAATATGCCCTAGAGGCAATAATAAAGTTGTTATTTTATATTTCCTTGTATCATGATAAATGTTTATTATTCATGCTAGAATTGTATTAACCGGAAACTTAATACATGTGTGGATACATAGACAAAACACCATGTCCATAGTAAGCCTCTACTAGACTAGCTCATTAATCAAAGATGGTTAAGTTTCCTAACCATAGACATGTTGAAAGTGCAGCTATCCCTGGGTGGTTTTGGTAATTCTTAACAACATATAGCTCATTGAATTAATGCTCTTTCAAGATGATCATTTCAGGAAAGTTCAATGATTGGCATGGCATGGATTAGGAATGTGGACCCCTCAAAATGCTAAGGACACATATTGGCTCAAGCTCAAGACTCTACATTCTCTATTTTAGTGATCCAATATCACATTGAGTCCATTGGAAAGCCAATACTATTAAAACGGGATGAGGTGTTGCTTAATGGGTTTATTGCTCAAAATGCTTAGTGATATGCTCCAAAACCCTCAACCACTTTCTCACATCCACATATGTCCCAAACCAAAAGTCAAACTCGGCCCCACCGAAATCTTCTATCCGGCGCCACCGAGTTCTCTTGACATAGCCATTGCCACAAACCCTAGTCACTTCGGTCTCACCGATAGGGATCTCGGTCTCACCAAGATGGGATTGCAAACTCTCTGTTTTCCTTCGTAACGTTTTGGTCTAACCGAGATGAGCGATCAGTCCCACCGAGTTCACAATGCAAACTCTATGTTTCCCCTTCGTAACGTTTCGGTCCAACCGAAACGAGCAAATTGGTCCCACCGAGTTTGCCTGACCAACTCTCTGGTTAGCTGATTACCAAAATCGGTCCTACCGAGTTTGTGTAATCGGCCTCACCAAGATTACGTTATACCCTAACCCTAATGAAGTCGGTCCTGTCGAGTTGACCATACCGGTCCCACCGAAATGCCTAACGGTCACATTATGAACTAAATCGGTCTGACCGAGTTTTCTGATTCGGTCCCATCGAGTTTGGTAAATTGTGTGTAACGGTTAGATTTTGTGTGGAGGCTATATATACCCCTCCACCCACTCTTCATTCATGGAGAAATCCATCAGAACAAGCCTACACTTCCATTTCTCATTTTCCGAGAGAGAACCACCTACTCATGTGTTGAGACCAAGATATTCCAATCCTATCATATGCATCTTGATCTCTAGCCTTCCCCAAGTTGCTTTACACTCAAATCATCTTTCCAGCAAATCCAACCCTATGAAAGAGAGTTGATTGTTGGGGAGACTATCATTTGAAGCACAAGAGCAAGGAGTCATCATCAACACACCGTCTATTACCTTTTGGAGAGTAGTGTCTCCTAGATTGGTTAGGTGTCACTTGGGAGCCTCCGTCAAGATTGTGGAGTTGAACCAAGGAGTTTGTTCGGGCAAGGATCACCTACTTCATGAAGATATACCCTAGTCAGGCAAGTCCTTCGTGGGTGATGGCCGTGGTGGGATAGTCAAGGTTGCTTCTTCGTGGACCCTTTGTGGGTGGAGCCCTCCGTGGACTCACACAACTGTTACCCTTCGTGGGTTGAAGTCTCCATCAACATGGATGTACGATAGCACCACCTATCGGAACCACGGATAAAAAATATCTGTGTCTACATTGCGTTTGCTCCCTCAAACTCCTCCCTTTACCTTCATATGCAATTGCTTTACATTCCGCTGCTATACTCTTAGAATTGCATGTGTAGGTTGATTGCTTGACTTGTGCATAATTGCTCAAATGTGCCAAGACTTAAAATTGGGAAAAGGCTAGTGATGACCCACAAGTGTACGGGATCTGTCGTAGTCCTTTCGAAAAGTAAGAGTGTCGAACCCAACAAGGAGCAGAAGGAAATGATAGGCAGTTTTCAGTAAGTTATTTTCTGCTAGCACTGAAATAATAGGTAACAGATAGTTTTGTGATAAGGTAATTGGTAGCAAGTAACAAAAGGTAAAAGTAAATAAGGTGCAGCAAGGTGGCCCAATCCTATTTGTAGCAAAGGACAAACCTGGACAAACTCTTATATAAAGGAAAGCGCCTCTGATGACACATGGGAATTATCGTCAAGCTAGTTTTCATCACGATCATCTGATTCGCGTTCGGTACTTTGATAATTTGGCATGTGGGTGGACCGGTGCTTGGGTGCTGTCCTTACTTGGACAAGCCTCCCACTTATGATTAACCTCTAATGCAAGCATCCGCAACTACAAAAGAAGTATTAAGGTAAACCTAACCATAGCATGAAACAAGTGATCCAAATCAGCCCCTTACGAAGCAACACATAAACTAGGGTTTAAGCTTCTGTCACTCTAGTAACCCATCATCTACTTATTACTTCCCAATGCCTTCCTCTAGGCCCAAATAATGGTGAAGTGTCATGTAGTCGACGTTCACATGACACCACTAGAGGAGAGACAACATACATCTCATCAAAATATCGAATGAAGACAAAATTGACATGACTACTAATAGCAAGACTTCTCCCATGTCCTCAGGAACAAAAGTAACTACTCACAAGACATAATATTGTTCATGATCATAGGGGTATTAATATGCATAATGGATCTGAACATATGATCTTCCACCAAGTAAACCAACTAGCATCAACTCCAAGGAGTAATCAACACTACTAGCAACCCACAGGTACCAATCAGAGGTTTGGGTACAAAGATTGGATACAAGAGATGAACTAGGGTTTGAGAAGAGATGGTGCTGGTGAAGATGTTGATGAAGATAGCTCTCCCCAAGATGGGAGAGTTGTTGGTGATGACGGCAGTGATGATTTCCCCCTCCCGGAGGGAAGTATCCCCGGCAGAATAGCTCTGTTGGAGCCCTAGATTGGTTTCCGCCTCGAGACGGCGGCGTATGGTCCCGAAAGCCTCCTTCTGATTTTTTCCAGGTCAAAACACCTCATATAGGAGAAGTGTTGGGGAACGTAGTATTTAAAAATTTTCCTACGATCACGCAAGATCTATCTACTAGATGCATAGCAACGAGAGGGGAGAGTGTGTCTACGTACCCTCGTAGACCGGGAGCGGAAGCGTCAAGTGACGCGGTTGATGTTGTCGAACTTCTTCGTGATCCAACCGATCAAGCACCGAACGTACGGCACCTCCGCGTTCAGCACACATTCAGCTTGATGATGTCCCACGAGCTCTTGATCCAGTTGAGCTTCACGGGAGAGTTACGTCAGCACGACGGCGTGGTGACGGATATGATGTATCTACCGGCACAGGGCTTCGCCTAAGCACTGCAACGGTATGACCGAGGTGTGTTTCTGTGGAGGGGGGCACCGCACACGGCTAAAACAATTCAACTTGTGTGTCCTAGGGTGCCCCCCTGCCCCCGTATATAAAGGAGCAAGGGAGAGGCCGGCCCTAGAGGGGGCGCGCCAAGTGTGGGGAGTCCTACTAGGACTCCCAAGTCCTAATAGGATTCCCCTTTCCTTTCCGGAGTAGGAGAGAAGGAAAGAGGGGGAGAGGGAGAAGGAAAAGGGGGCTGCACCCCTTGTCCAATTCGGACCAGAAGGGGGGCACTCGCCTCCTTCCTTTTGGCCTCTCTCTTCTATTCCCGTAACTCTCCAGTACTCCGAAAATACCCGAATCAATCGGAACCTTTCCGATGTCCGAATATAGTCGTCCAATATATCGATTTTTACGTCTCGACCATTTCGAGACTCCTCGTCATGTCCCCGGTCTCATCCGGGACTCCGAACTCCTTCGGTACATCAAAACTCATAAACTCATAATACCGATCGTCATCAAACGTTAAGCGTGCGGACCCTACGGGTTCGAGAACTATGTAGACATGACCGAGACTCATCTCCGGTCAATAACCAAAAGCGGAACCTGGATGCTCATATTGGCTCCTACATATTCTACGAAGATCTTTATCGGTCAAACCGCATAACAACATACGTTGTTCCCTTTGTCATCGGTATGTTACTTGCCCGAGATTCGATCGTCGGTATCTCAATACCTAGTTCAATCTCGTTACCGGCAAGTCTCTTTACTCGTTCCGTAATACATCATCCTGCAACTAACTCATTAGCTGCAATGCTTGCAAGGCTTATAGTGATGTGCATTAAGGAGTGGGCCCAGAGTTACCTCTCCGACAATCGGAGTGACAAATCCTAATCTCGAAATACGCCAACCCAACAAGTACCTTCGGAGACACCTGTAGAGTACCTTTATAATCACCCAGTTACGTTGTGATGTTTGGTAGCACACAAAGTGTTCCTCCGGTATTCGGGAGTTGCATAATCTCATAGTCATAGGAAAATGTATAAGTCATGAAGAAAGCAATAGCAGTAAAACTTAAACTATCATAGTGCTAAGCTAACGGATGGGTCTTGTCCATCACATCATTCTCCTAATGATGTGATCCCGTTGATCAAATGACAACTCATGTCTATGGCTAGGAAACATAACCATCTTTGATCAATGAGCTAGTCTAGTAGAGGCATACTAGGGACACTCTGTTTTGTCTATGTATTCACACATGTACTAAGTTTCCGGTTAATACAATTCTAGCATGAATAATAAACATTTATCATGATATAAGGAAATAAATAATAAATTTATTATTGCCTCTAGGGCATATTTCCTTCAGTCTCCCACTTGCACTAGAGTCAATAATCTAGCTCACATCGCCATGTGATTTAATACCGATAGTTCACATCGTTATGTGAATAACACCCATAGTTCACATCACCATGTGACCAACACCCAAAGGGTTTACTAGAGTCAATAATTTAGTTCACATCGCTATGTGATTAATACCCAAGAGTAATGAGGTGTGATCATGTTTTGCTTGTGAGAGAAGTTTAGTCAACGGGTCTGTCACATTCAGATCTGTATGTATTTCGCAAATTTCTATGTCTACAATGCTCTGCATAGAGCTACTCTAGCTAATTGCTCCCACTTTCAATACGCATCCAGATTGATACTTAGAGTCATCTGGATTTAGTGTCAAAGCTTGCATCGGCGTAACCCTTTACGACGAACTCTTTATCACCTCCATAATCGAGAAACATTTCCTTAGTCATCCAGTTACTAAGGATAATTTTGACCGCTGTACAGTGATCTACTCCTGGATCACTATTGTACCCCCTTGACAAACTCATGGCAAGGTACGCAACATGTTTGGTACACAGCATGGCATACTTTATAGAACCTATGGCTGAGGCATAGGGAATGACTTTCATTCTCTCTATATTTTTCTGCCGTGGTCTGGCTTTGAGTCTTACTCAACTTCACACCTTACAAGTCAGGCAAGAACTCCTTCTTTGACTGATCCATTTTGAACTACTTCAAAATCTTATCAAGGTATGTACTTATTGAAAGTCTTATCAAGCGTCTTGATCTATCTCTATAGATCTTGATGCCCAATATGTAAGTAGCTTCACCAAGGTCTTTCTTTGAAAAACTCCTTTCAAACACTCCTTTATGCTTTCCAGAAAATTCTACATCATTTCCGATTGACAATATGTCATTCACATATACTTATCAGAAAGGTTGTAGTGCTCCCACTCACTTTCTTGTAAATACAGGCTTCACCGCAAGTCTGTATAAATCTATATGCTTTGATCAACTTATCAAAGCGTATATTCCAACTCCGAGATGCTTGCACCAGTCCATAGATGGATCGCTGGAGCTTGCACATTTTGTTAGCACCTTTAGGATTGACAAAACCTTCTGGTTGCATCATATACAATTCTTTTTTAATAAATCCATTAAAGAATGCAGTTTTGTTATCCATTTGCCAGATTTCATAAAAATGCGGCAATTGCTAACATGATTTTGACAGACTTAAGCATCGCTACGGGTGAGAAAGTCTCATCGTAGTCAACTCCTTGAACTTGTCGAAAACCTTTCGCAACAAGTCGAGCTTTGTAAACAGTAACATTACCGTCTGCATCGGTCTTCCTCTTGAAGATCCATTTATTTTCGATGGCTTGCCGATCATCGGGCAAATCAACCAAAGTCCACACTTTGTTCTCATACATGGATCCCATCTCAGATTTCATGGCCTCAAGCCATTTTGCGGAATCTGGGCTCATCATCGCTTCCTCATAGTTCGTAGGTTCATCATGGTCCAGTAACATGACTTCCAGAACCGGGTTGCCGTACCACTCTGATGCGGAACGAACTCTGGTTGATCTACGAAGTTCAGCAGAAACTTGATCTGAAGTTTCATGATCATCATCATTAGCTTCCTCACTAATTGGTGTAGGAATCACTTGGAACTAGTTTCTGTGATGTTCCACTTTCCAATTTGGGAGAAGGTACAATTACCTCATCAAGTTCTACTTTCCTCCCACTCACTTCTTTCGAGAGAAACTCCTTCTCTAGAAAGGATCCACTCTTAGCAACAAAGACCTTGCCTTCGGATCTGTGATAGAAGGTGTACCCAACAGTTTCTTTTGGGTATCCTATGAAGATTTACTTCTCCGATTTGGATTCGAGCTTATCATGTTGAAACTTTTTCACATAAGCATCGCAGTCCCAAACTTAAAGAAACGACAACTTTGGTTTCTTGCCAAACCACAGTTCATAAGGTGTCATATCAACGGATTTAGATGGTGCCCTATTTAACGTGAATGTAGCTGTCTCTAATGCATAACCCCAAAAGCGATAGTGGTAGATTGGTAAGAGACATCATCGATTGCACCATATCTAATAAAGTACGGTTATGACGTTCGGACACACCATTACACTGTGGTGTTCCAGGTGGCGTGAGTAGTGAAACTATTTCACATTGTTTTTACTGAAGGCCAAACTCGCTAACTCAAATATTTTACCTCTACGATCGTATCGTAGAAACTCTTATTTTCTTGTTACGATGATTCTCCACTTCACCCTAAAATTCTTTGAACTTTTCAAATGTTTCAGACTTGTGCTTCATTAAGTAGATATACCCATATCTGCTCAAATCATCAGTGAAGGTCAGAAAATAACGATACCCGTCGTGAGCTTCAACACTTATTGGTCCGCATACATCAGTATGTATGATTTCCAACAACTCTGTTGCTCGCCCCACAGTTCCGGAGAACGGAGTTTTAGTCATCTTGCCCATGAGGCATGGTTCGCAAGCACCAAGTGATTCATAATCAAGTGATTCCAAAAGTCCATTACTATGGAGTTTCTTCATGCGCTTTACACCAATATGACCTAAACGGCAGTGCCACAAATAAGTTGCACTATCATTATTAACCTTGCATCTTTTGGCTTCAATATTATGAATATGTGTATCACACGATCGAGATCCAACAAACCATTTTCATTGGGTGTATGACCATAGAAGGTTTTATTTATGTAAACAGAACAACAATTATTCTCTAACTTACATGAATAACCGTATTGCACTAAACATGATCAAATCATATTCATGTTCAACACAAACACCATATAACACTTATTTAGGTTCAACACTAATCCCGAAAGTATAGAGAGTGTGCGATGATGATCATATCAATCTTGGAACCACTTCCAACACACATCGTCACTTCACCTTTAACTAGTCTCTGTTCATTCTGCAATTCTCGTTTCGAGTTACTAATTTTAGCAACTGAACCGGTATCAAATACCCCGGGGTTGCTATGAACACTAGTAAAGTACACATCAATAATCTGTATATCAAAATATACCTTTGTTCACTTTGCCATCCTTCTTATCCGCCAAATATCTAGGGCAGTTCCACTTCCAGTGACCATTTCCTTTGCAGTAGAAGCACTTAGTTTCATGCTTGAGTTTAGCTTTGGGTTTCTTCATGGGAGTGACAACTTGCTTGTCATTCTTTTTGAAGTTCCCCTTTTATCCCTTTGCCCTTTACTTGAAACAAGTGGTCTTGTTAACCATCAACACTTGATGCTCTTTCTTGATTTCTACCTTCGCCGATTTCAGCATCGCGAAGAGCTCGGGAATTACCTTCGTCATCCCTTACATATTATAGTTCATCACGAAGTTCTACTAACTTGGTGATAGTGACTAGAGAACTTTGTCAATTACTATCTTATCTGGAAGATTAACTCCCACTTGATTCAAGTAATTGTAGTACCCAGACAATCTGAGCACATGCTCACTGGTTGAGCTATTCTCCTCCATCTTGTAGGCAAAGTACTGTCAGAGGTCTTATACCTCTCGACATGGGCATGAGTATGAAATACTAATTTCAACTCTTGAAACATCTTATATGCTCCGTGGCGTTCAAAACGTTTTTGAAGTCCCGGTTCTAAGCCGTAAAGCATGGTGCACTTAAACTATCAAGTAGTCATCATACCGAGCTTTTGTCAAAACGTTCATAACGTCTGCATCTGCTCCTGCAATAGGTCTGTCACCTAGCGGTGCATCAAGGACATAATTCTCTGTGCAGCAATGAGGATAATCCTCAGATCACGGAACAATTCCGCATCATTGCTACTAACATCTTTCAACTTAGTTTTCTCTAGGAACATATAAAAAATAAACATGGAGCAACATCGCGAGCTATTGTTCTACAACATAGATATGCTAATACTACCAGGACTAAGTTCATGATAAATTAAAGTTCAATTTAATCATATTAATTAAAGAACTCCCACTTAGATAGACATCCCTCCGGTCATCTAAATGATCACTGATCCAAATCAACTAAACCATGTCCGATCATCACGTGAGATGGAGTAGTTTCAATGGTGAACATCTTATGTTGATCATATCTACTATATGATTCACGCTCGACCTTTCGGTCTCCAGTGTTCCGAGGCCATATCTGCATATGCTAGGCTCGTCAAGTTTAACCCGAGTATTCTGCGTGTGCAAAACTGGCTTACACCCGTTGTATTTGAACGTAGAGCTTATCACACCCGATCATCACGTGGTGTCTCGGCACGACGAACTTTCGCAACAGTGCATACTCAGGGAGAACACTTATACCTTGAAATTTAGTAAGGGATCATCTTATAATGCTACCGTCGTTCTAAGCAAAATAAGAAGCATAATAAGATAAACATCACATGCAATCAAAATATGTGACATGATTTGGCCATCATCATCTTGTGCTTTTGATCTCCATCTCCAAAGCACCGTCATGATCACCTTCGTCATCGGCGCGACACCTTGATCTCCATCGTAGCATCGTTGTCGTCTCGCCAACTATTGCTTCTACAACTATCGCTACCGCTTAGTGATAAAGTAAAGCAATTACATGGCGATTGCATTTCATACAATAAAGCGACAACCATATGGCTCCTGCCAGTTGCCGATAACATTACAAAACATGATCATCTCATACAAAACCGTATAACTCATCATGTCTTGACCATATCACATCACAACATGCCCTGCAAAAACAAGTTAGACGTCCTCTACTTTGTTATTGCAAGTTTTACGTGGCTGCTACGGGCTTAGCAAGAACCGTTCTTACCTACGCATATAAAACCACAACGATGTTTCGTCAAGTATGTGCTGTTTTAACCTTCACAAGGACCGGGCGTAGCCACACTTGATTCAGCTAAAGTGAGAGAGACAGACACCCGCCAGTCACCTTTAAGCAACGAGTGCTCATAACGGTGAAACCAGTCTCGCGTAAGCGTACGCGTAATGTCGGTCCGGGCCGCTTCATCTCACAATACCGCCGAAGCAAAGTATGACATGCTGGTAAGCAGTATGACTAGTATCGCCCACAACTCATTGTGTTCTACTCGTGCATATCATCTACGCATAGACCTGGCTCATGATGCCACTGTTGGGGAACGTAGTATTTAAAAATTTTCCTACGATCACGCAAGATCTATCTACTAGATGCATAGCAACGAGAGGGGAGAGTGTGTCTACGTACCCTCGTAGACCGGGAGCGGAAGCGTCAAGTGACGCGGTTGATGTTGTCGAACTTCTTCGCGATCCAACCGATCAAGCACCGAACGTACGGCACCTCCGCGTTCAGCACACGTTCAGCTTGATGATGTCCCACGAGCTCTTGATCCAGTTGAGCTTCACGGGAGAGTTACGTCAGCACGACGGCGTGGTGACGGATATGATGTATCTACCGGCGCAGGGCTTCGCCTAAGCACTGCAACGGTATGACCGAGGTGTGTTTCTGTGGAGGGGGGCACCGCACACGGCTAAAACAATTCAACTTGTGTGTCCTAGGGTGCCCCCCTGCCCCCGTATATAAAGGAGCAAGGGAGAGGCCGGCCCTAGAGGGGGCGCGCCAAGTGTGGGGAGTCCTACTAGGACTCCCAAGTCCTAGTAGGATTCCCCTTTCCTTTCCGGAGTAGGAGAGAAGGAAAGAGGGGGAGAGGGAGAAGGAAAAGGGGGCTGCACCCCTTGTCCAATTCGGACCAGAAGGGGGGCACTCGCCTCCTTCCTTTTGGCCTCTCTCTTCTATTCCCGTAACTCTCCAGTACTCCGAAAATACCCGAATCACTCGGAACCTTTCCGATGTCCGAATATAGTCGTCCAATATATCGATTTTTACGTCTCGACCATTTTGAGACTCCTCGTCATGTCCCCGGTCTCATCCGGGACTCCGAACTCCTTCGGTACATCAAAACTCATAAACTCATAATACCGATCGTCATCAAACGTTAAGCGTGCGGACCCTACGGGTTCGAGAACTATGTAGACATGACCGAGACTCATCTCCGGTCAATAACCAATAGCGGAACCTGGATGCTCATATTGCCTCCTACATATTCTACGAAGATCTTTATCGGTCAAACCGCATAACAACATACGTTGTTCCCTTTGTCATCGGTATGTTACTTGCCCGAGATTCGATCGTCGGTATCTCAATACCTAGTTCAATCTCGTTACCGGTAAGTCTCTTTACTCGTTCCGTAATACATCATCCTGCAACTAACTCATTAGCTGCAATGCTTGCAAGGCTTATAGTGATGTGCATTACCGAGTGGGCCCAGAGATACCTCTCCGACAATCGGAGTGACAAATCCTAATCTCGAAATACGCCAACCCAACAAGTACCTTCGGAGACACCTGTAGAGTACCTTTATAATCACCCAGTTACGTTGTGACGTTTGGTAGCACACAAAGTGTTCCTCCGGTATTCGGGAGTTGCATAATCTCATAGTCATAGGAAAATGTATAAGTCATGAAGAAAGCAATAGCAGTAAAACTTAAACGATCATAGTGCTAAGCTAACGGATGGGTCTTGTCCATCACATCATTCTCCTAATGATGTGATCCCGTTGATCAAATGACAACTCATGTCTATGGCTAGGAAACATAACCATCTTTGATCAATGAGCTAGTCTAGTAGAGGCATACTAGGGACACTCTGTTTTGTCTATGTATTCACACATGTACTAAGTTTCCGGTTAATACAATTCTAGCATGAATAATAAACATTTATCATGATATAAGGAAATAAATAATAAATTTATTATTGCCTCTAGGGCATATTTCCTTCAAGAAGATGGGCATCGGGGGGCCTTTGGGGGGGCCACGAGACAGAGGGCACGCCCAGAGAGGGGGGCGTGCCCCCCACCCTCGTGGACAGCAGGTGGCCCCCCTCGTGATCTTCTTTCGCCAGATATTTTTTATATTTTCTGAAACATAGTTCTGTGAAGTTTCGGAGCTTTTGGAGTTGTGTAGAATAGGTTTCCAGAGTTTGCTCCTTTTCCAGCCTAGATTTCCAGCTGCCGCCTATCTCCCTCTTCATGCAAACCTTGTAAAATAAGAGAGAAAAGGCCTAAGTATTGTGACATAACGTGTAATAGCAGCCCATAATGCAATAAATATCAACATATAAGCATGATGCAAAATGGACGTATCAACTCCCCCAAGCTTAGACCTCGCTTGTCCTCAAGCGAAAGCCGAAATCGAAAAATATGTCCACATGTTTAGAGATAGAGGTGTCGATAAAAATAAAATACGGACATGAGGGCATCATGATCATTCTCATAACAGCAACATATATATATTGTCATATGATTCTTATGCTAAAGTAACAATTCATTCACAATATCAAGCATGAATCATAAATTTCATTGAAAACTAACATACTTTGATCTCGGTCATTGAAGCAATTGCAATTTATCATAACATCGGAAAGAGTCAATGCTAGAGCTTTTCAGCAAGCCTACATACTCAACTATCATATAGTCTTTCACAATTTCTCACACTCACGCAATACTTATGCTTATGGAGTTTTAATTGGACACAGAGAAAGATAGGGGCTTATGGTGTTGCCTCCCAACGTTTTACCTCAAGGGTAATGTCAACAGTAATAGACCATGAAAACTTACATCCAAGTGGGTATATATGTCAGGACCTTTCCAACACAGTGTGCTTGCCAAAGGATAAAATGTAAAAAGGAAAGGTGAATTTCACCTTGACTCTTAAGGAAGAATGAAAGATAGGCCCTTCGTAGAGGGAAGCAGAGGTCGTCATGTGCTTTATGGTTGGATGCACAAAGTCTTAGCACAGAAGAACATCACTTTATATTGCCACTTGTGATAAGGACCTTTATTATGCAGTCTGTTGCTTTTATTACTTCCATATCACAAGATCATATAAAGCTTATTTCCTTCACACTAATAAATCATACATATTTTAGCGAGTTTGCAACATGACAACTTACTTGGAAGGATCTTACTCAATCCATAGGTAGGTATGGTGGACTCTCATGGCAAAAATGGGTTTAAGGATGTATGGAAGCACAAGTAGTATCTCTACTTGGTGCAAGGAGTTTTGGCTAGCACGAGGGGAAAGGCAAGCTCAACATGTTGGATGATCCATGACAATATACTTTATTTCAGATATAAGAAGACATAACCCATTATGTTGTCTTCCTTGTCCAACATCAACTCTTTAGCATGTCATAGTTTAATGAGTGCTCATAATCATAAAAGATGTCCAAGATAGTATATTTGTATGTGAAGCCTCTCTTCTTTTATTACTTCCTATTAATTGCAACGATGACCAAAACTATGTTTGTCAACTCCCAATAACTTTTATTTATCATGCTCTCATATGTGAAGTCATTACTTCCCATAAGATCAATATGATCTCTTGGATACTCTTTATGTTTTCTTTCTTTTTATCATGACCAAAGTGAGGAAATCAAGCCCTTGACTCAACACTAATCTTTATTATATAGCTCACGGACTCGATTACAAAGGGTAAAGATCATAAAGCAAAAGCTCACAACCAGATCATGCTAACTTTATTCTACTAGCTCAAGACACTACCAAAAGGATCGAACTAAGAAAAACGGTAAAGATAGGAGTGATGGTGATATGATACCGGGGTCACTCCCCCAAGCTTGGCAGTTGCCAAGGGGAGTGCCCATACCCATATGATTATGCCTCCTTCTTCGGGGGTGGTGATGATGGGGTTGAAAGTAGTGATGCCGGATCATCATATATCGAGCGTAGGAGATCCTCCAGCTTGCGTATAATACCTTTAAGTGCAGCTATATATTCCTTCAACAAAATATTTTCACTTGTGAGATGCTTGTTTAGAATCTGAGCTAACTCAATCATCTTGAAAGCTTCAATCTTAGTTGAGGAAAATAGATTGATGGATGTCTTCTTCTCTCGATGCCGGAGCCGGATCTTCCACCTCCTTCTTGATCTTCTTCTTCTTGTTGTTGATCTCCTCGGGTCATTCCCTCTTCAGATCTATCTTCATTAGCCAAGCATCGTTGCCCTCATTGTTGGAGGAGGGAGACGACATGGTGCCTGGCTTCGTTAACCCTAACAGAAAACAGCTTGAAACAAGAATAGAGGATTTTTGCGTGATACAGAGGTCAAAACCTTCGGGAGTATATATAATGAATTTTTACCGACCAGAAGGAGTAACATACAAGAAATCGGAGTCCGGGAGGCACACGAGCTGCCCACAAGGCAGGGGGCGCGCCCAAGGAAGGGGGGCGCTCCCTCCACCCTCGTGGACGGCTCGTGTCTCTTCCGGACTGCTACTTATTTTTATATTTTTCTAAATATTCCAAAACGGAGAAAAATTGCCTTTAGAACTGTTTTGGAGTCGGTTTACTTATCGTATCACATACATCTACCTTTTCGGAAGCTGAATCGTTCTGGAAAGTGTTCCTTATGTATTCCTCTGGGGTTACAGTTTCAATAACATTGGTTTCAACATTTATAGGATTACCTGAGATATAATGTTTGATTCTTTGACCGTTCACCACCTTCGGATTTGTGCCTTCGAAGTTGTTGATTTTTATGGCACCGGAACGATAGAGCTCCTCGATAATGTAAGGTCCTTCCCACTCAGAGAGAAGTTTTCCTGCAAAAAATCTTAAACGAGAGTTGTATAGCAAGGCATAATCACCTACGTTAAACTCACGCTTTTGTATCCTTTTGTCATGCCATCTTTTAACTTTTTCTTCAAACAGCTTGGCATTCTCATAGGCCTGGGTTCTCCATTCATCAAGAGAGCTAATGTCAAATAACCTCTTCTCACCGGCAAGTTTGAAATCATAATTGAGCTCTTTAATAGCCCAATATGCCTTATGTTCTAGCTTAAGAGGTAAATGACAAGCTTTTCCATAAACCATCTTATATGGAGACATACCCATAGGATTTTTGTATGTAGTTCTAGGCCCATAATGCATCATCAAGTTTCTTGGACCAATTCTTTCTAGACCTATTAACTGTCTTTTGCAAAATTAATTTCAGCTCTCTATTACTTAGTTCTACTTGACCACTAGTCTGTGGGTGATAAGGGGGTGCAATTCTATGGTTCACATCATATTTTGGAAGCATCTTACAGAAAGCACCATGAATGAAGTGTGAACCACCATCATTCATTAAGTATCTAGGGACTCCAAACCTTGGGAAAATAACTTCTTTAAGCATCTTAATAGAGGTGTTATGATCAGCACTACTAGTTTGAATAGCTTCTACTCACTTAGTAATGTAATCAACAACAACTAAAATATGTGTGTATCCATTAGAGGCAGGAAACAGTCCCATATAATCAAAGCCCCAAACATCAAATGGTTCAATAACAAGTGAATAATTCATACACATTTCTTGGCGTCTATTGATATTACCAATTCTTGTACATTCATCACAAGATAAGACAAACTTGTGGGCATCTTTGAAGAGAGTAGGCCAATAAAAACTGGATTGCAATACCTTATGTGCAGTTCTATGTCCCGCATGGTGTCCTCCATAAGCTTCGGAGTGGCACTTGCGTAGGATATGTTCATGTTCATGCTCAGGTACAGAATATCTAATAATACCATCTACTCCTTCTTTATAAAGATGTGGGTCATCCCAGAAGTAATGTCTCAAATCATAGAAGAACTTTTTCTTTTGCTGGTATGTGAAGCTAGGAGGTATAAACTTAGCAACAATATAATTAGCATAATCAGCATACCATGGAGCAGTACGAGAAGTATTTATGACAGCTAATTGTTCATCAGGAAAGCTATCATCAATAGGTTGTGGGTCATCAAGTATATTCTCTAACCTAGACAAGTTGTCTGCAACGGGGTTCTCAGCTCCCTTTCTATCAATAATATGCAAGTCAAATTCTTGTAGCAAGAGAACCCATCTAATAAGTCTAGGTTTAGCATCTTTCTTTTCCATCAGGTATTTGATAGCAGCATGATCAGTGTGAATAGTTACTTTAGAATCAATGATATATGGTCTAAACTTATCACAAGCAAATACAACTGCTAAAAATTCTTTTTCAGTGGTAGCATAATTTTTCTGGGCACTATCTAGAGTTTTACTAGCATATTGGATGACATTCAATTTCTTATCAACTCTTTGCCCTAAGACAGCACCTACATCATAATCACTAGCATCGCACATAATCTCAAAGGGTAAATTCCAATCAGGAGGCTAGACAATAGGTGCAGAGATCAATGCTTTCTTAAGTATTTCAAATGCCTCTAGACAATCATCGTCAAAGACAAAAGGAATATCTTTCTGTAAGAGATTAGTCAGAGGCCTGGAGATTTTGGAGAAGTCCTTTATGAATCTCCTATAAAACCCGGCATGAACAAGAAAACTTCGTATACCTTTGATGTTCTTAGGGCATGGCATCTTTTCAATAGCATTAACTTTAGCTTTGTCAACTTCAAAACCTCTTTCAGAAACTTTATGTCCCAAGACAATGCCTTCATTAACAATAAAGTGGCACTTCTCCCAATTCAAGACAAGATTAGTGTCTTCACATCTGTGCAAAACTTGATCAAGGTTGCTTAAGCAATCATCAAAAGAAGTTCCGTAAATGGAGAAGTCATCCATGAACACCTCAACAATCTTTCCACAAAAATCCGAGAATATAGCCATCATGCATCTTTGAAAGGTAGCAGGTGCATGATACGTCTCCAACGTATCTATAATTTTTTATTGTTCCATGCTATTATTTATGAAGTCTTGGATGTTTAACGGGTTTTCTCATTCACTTTTATATCATTTTTGCGACTAACCTACTAACCCAAAGGCCCAGTCCAGATTGTTATTTTTTGCCTGTTTCAGGGTTTTGCAGAAAAAGAATATCAAACGGAGTCCAAACAGAATGAAACCTTCGCAACAGATATTTTTGGAGAAAATCACGCACGCGGAGCTTGAGAACCACATCAGGGGATCAAGTGGTGCCCCACGAGGGTGGGGGGCGCCCCCCTTCCCAGGGCACGCCCCCCTCCCTCGTGGAGCCCCCGAGCGTCCCCTGGTGCCCTACTTCTTCCTATACTAGTAAGCTTGCACGTGCAACACAAGTCTCCTATATTTGAAGTCATGTCTTGTATACAATAACGACACCCCTCCACCGCCACATCCCTTTCAAGCGCACGCTCGCACCTACGCTCGATGATATCCTCAAGGCAACGCCTCTTTCTTTGACTTCCCCTTGTACATCATTTTCCTCAACCCAGAGCACCACTCACCTCTCCTGCTGGTACATGCGGATGGAAATCGGCATGTGCTAGCGCCAGCTGGGTGAGCTTTAGCAAAGAAGCAGAGAAGACGGTTAATAGACACAATGAAGTGATCAATGGGCTAGAAGCAGTCCAAAGTGAGGAAGGGTTTCAACTTCAAAGGACTAATCCAGGAAAAAGGTAACGGCATCAAGATGAATCATTGTTTCATACTTTCTATTGGTTTTGCCAAGCCTAACAACTATCTCTTTCATAGAAACTCAAGAGAAAAACAAATACATGACAAAATGAGGGATTTGTCCATCCCTTATGATTGGACACAGTTAGAATTCATGTTCTGTAGATTACCTGAGAACAAGAATCAAAATTGGTAGCAGGGCATAATACAAATACATAATTCCATCAAAAACCAGTATTTATTGCTGGAACAATCCTCTCAGGGAAATGCGCCAAGTTCAGCACCCATCCTTCGAAAATGACCAAGATGATCTGCTCCAGAAAGTTTGAGAAACGAAGCTCCTCCGAACTGTGATGTTGATTCTCTATATTCAATATTTCCACTAATTACTTGATGAAATATTTTACCTGATGGTTGTGTGGATACATATCAGGCTAAATGAACCAGCCGATTACGAACATGACAAAATATTTAGTTAAAAGCCCGAATTGTTGTCATCCATGGCGCCTAGATTTAACTCTTCATCAAAAATATTACTTCCTGTAAATCACACGGTAAAAATAATTTAGTATAATTATTTCCCATACCCTAAGATACAAGTACCATACTAAAATGATACGCCTCAAGGTAGTCTTCCATCAAAAATAATTGATACTACATTAACATGATAGAATCAAGTACTATCCATGCCATAAACTTTTCAAGCTTAGGAACCCAATATTAATCACATACCACAGGTCGAGGTTTTACATCTTGAATACTATGGAAATGACGGTAGCAAAATCAGGAGGACTGAGGACGATACATGCTCCAGAATTGTTGTAACTGTCCTTGAAAGTCTGTAGCAGAATCAAGTATTGATTGTTAGAACTCAGTTCGGATAGAAGTAAAACAACAAATTTAACTATACAAAAATACATGGTTAGTTGGTCAATATCCTTCCAGAACATGAATTTGAATTGTGTGGATCCATACTACTACCTGCAAAAGCACGATAGACATCACCCACCATATATGTTTCTCTTCCTGTGTTTTGGTTGTATTATTTCAGGTAATTCATGATTTCTCAAACTCCTGTCTGAGCAGAAAAATAATGACAGAGATTATTACGGCCTTTGACTCACCTCTATGAGCAGCAGTGAGTTGGCGATGATCCTGAAAAAAAAATAAGGGAACCAAAAGAACTACATTAATTTCAGTCCGAAATAGTTGAACAAGTATTGTAGGAAACTATCCATTAGTTGCACAATAAATCTCTCGTGCTAGTTGTTCAATCCAGCAGTTTGGTGGCATGAACAGAATAGACGTTCAGAGTTTCAGTACTTCTTTCGTTTGAACCTTAAGACTTAACCAAGCACATCAAAGACAAACCATCCAGCAGACTTTCTTTGCTACAAGAGAGCATACAACTGAAGCACATCACCATCATTAAATTTTTTGATGTTATCATAATATTCCAAGAAGAGACAGTTTCCTGACTGCCATTTAATTTACAACTAATTTCCTAGCAAAAGATTGCTTTCTAGTTGGAGATGTAGAATTAAAAGAATATGTTAAGTTGGCTAGACACGTTATTCCATTCCAGATAAGTATTGCTAGATTTTAGCTGGTTGGACATGTTTATTGTAAACTAATAGTATAGCAACTGTATATTTGCAGAAGTCGATTACAGCCGTGCGCAGGAAGACTCATCCCAGCTTCTTGCTGGAGTACTTCTTGTACACCACTTTCAGCTTGCTCTTATGGCAGTCAGGTGTGAGCCCAGTTGTTTGAAAAACACATAGGTATAAAATTAATTAAAAATAGCCATGAGTGCCATCTCAATATCCTCTATATCTCTCCCTCGGCTGGGTAGGAAAGACGGGACAAGCTGCAAATATACAAGGTGGGAGAAGGGCTGGTTTGTACCATCAGGAGAAGAAGCAGGCGCTAAACCTCTGCCGCCGCTGGTAGCCCGCCGGAGTATCCCCTCTTCGCTGCCCCGCAGGCCCTCGCCCGCGCCCGCGACCGACAGGCCCTCACCCGCTGCAGGCCGCCCGCGCCCCGCAGCCGCTCGCCTGCCAATCCCATCTTCTTCCCTTGATGTGCCGCAGTGGAAGATCCGAGCGCAGATCGAGGGAAGGGAGCCGGCGGCACAGATCGAGAGAGGGAGATACAAGGAAGGGTTTCATCACGACTTCACGAGCCAAATAGAGGAATGAGGGCATTGTATGCGGAGTTGCGGGTGTAGTGTGTGGAATATTCCTCTACGGACCTAGTATGGTCAGCCATTGTAAATTGCTAACTCCGACCCGTAGAGCTATTAGATTAATGATGGCTGTTAGATTAAGATTTGTGGGTCTAATTGTGCGATACACATTGGTTTGCCTAGTGTTGTGGGTCTAATTACAGGGTACACACAAAATAATTCTTGTTCGATTGTTTAATATTAGTGTAGATAAGTCCACGTACCCCAGAAACTCCGGAGACTGAGAGAAAACCCTAATTCCACCGCCATACCTTCTGTTCCCGTGGAGATCCCATCTTAGAGCCTGTTCCGAAGCTCCACCGGAGGAGGATCCATCACGGAGGCCTTCATCATCATCATCATCGCCCTCACCATGAGTTGTGAGTAGTTTACCACAGACCTTCGAGTCCATAGCTAGTATCTAGATGGCTTCTTCTCTCTCTCTGGATCTCAATAGAAAGTTCTCATCGGTCTTCGAGGAGATCTATTTGATGTAACCTCTTTTCGCGGTGTGTTTGTCGAGATCCGATGAATTGTGAGTTTATGATCAAGGTTATCTTTGAAAGATATTTGGTTCTCCTCTGAACTTTTTATGTGTGCTCATAATATCCTTGCAAGTCTCTTCGAATTATTGGTTTGGTTTGGCCTACTAGATCTATAGTTCTTGCAATGGGAGAAGTGCTTGGCTTTGGGTTCAATCTTGCGGTGTCCTTTCCCAGTGACAGTAGGGACAACAAGGCAACGTATTGTATTGTTGCCATCGAGGATAAAAAGATGGGGTTTATATCATATTGCTTGAGTTTATCCCTCTACACCATGTCATCTTGTTTAAGGTGTTACTCTGTTCTTATGAACTCAATACACTAGATGCATGGTGGATAGCGGTTGATGTGTGGAGTAATAGTAGTAGATGCAGGCAGGAATCGGTCTACTTGTCTCGGACGTGATGCCTATATACAATGATCATGCCTAGATAGTCTCATAATTATTCACTTTTCTATCAATTGCTCGACAGTAATTTGTTTACCCGCCGTAGAATATCGCTATCATGAGAGAAACCACTAGAGAAAACTATGGCCCTCGGGTCTATTCTCAACATATCAATCTACATCTACTTTACTTTTAGCGCTTTTATTTGATGTTCTTATAAACCAAAAATACCAAAAATATAAACTATCATCTCTATCAGATCTCACTTTCGTAAGTGATTGTAAAGGGATTGACAACCCCTTATCGCGTTGGCTGCGAAGTTCTTATTTGTTTGTGCAGGTGCAAGGGACTCGCGCGTAGGGATGTAAACGGATCGGATCGGATCGGATAATGCCTTTACCATATCCTTTACCATATTTTTTTGTCGGATTCGGAGCGGAGCGGATAATGACCGGATGCGGATTCGAATACGGATTATATCGGACTACGGATTCGGAGCGGAAGCGGAGCGGACTCGGACCGGAAACGGATAAAAAAATATGTACATCTTTCCAATAATATCTATCATAAATTCATAATCTATGCAAAGAAGAACAATATATACGTAACCAATAAATTTTTACTGATCAATGAAACTAATAGCTTACACGCTGCAGCAAGCAAGACATTAGACTCATAGATTCATAGTGTTGTCTAGTCCACAAAATAATTTATTTAAATATTAGCTAAGTTAGCTTGTGCAGTACGTGTCCTTAAGTCAATTGGTTATGTTTGTACGTACATGCGATATGTACAATCGTACAATGAAGCTATTAGGGTCGGGGTTATATGAAAATTGTATGCGGTGATTCTAGTTAGAGGTCTAATTGGGTATTTGTGCTTGCCGATTGGGTCAAATTTGTCGGATAATCCTATTTTATAACACCGGATAATCCGCAAAAAATATCGGATAATCCACATCCGTCGGATATTACAAATACCATATCCGCTACCATATTCGTCGGATATCCGGTTGACTGATATCCGTATCCGCATCCATATCCGTCGGATTTATGAAAGTGCATACCATATCCTTAAAAACGGATGCGGATGCGGATTCGGAACGGAAATTATCCGTACCATTTACATCCCTACTCGCGCGTGGTCTCCTACTGGATTGATACCTTGGTTCTCAAAAACTGAGGGAAATACTTACGCTACTATGCTTCATCTCTCTTTCCTCTTCGAGGGAATATAACGCAAGCTCAAGAGGTAGCAGTGCATTACATAAACTAAAAGGCATACGTCTATAAGCAAAGATACCGAAAGGACAAGTAAAAGTGGTCTTTTCTTGATCCCCTTTTGACACAGGTATTTGAGAGAAACCAGAATAACCATCTAGAAAGCAAAAATGAATATGTTTGGATAACCTTTCTAGCATTTGATCAATAAAAGGCAAGGAGTAATGATCTTTCTTGGTAGCTTTATTTAACTTACGGAAATCAATTACCATCCTATAACCTGTAACTATTCTTTGCGGGATCAATTCATCTTTATCATTAGGAACAACGGTCATACCTCCCTTCTTAGGGACACAATGGACAGGACTTACCCACTGGCTATCAGCAACTGGATAGATAATACCTGCCTCTAGAAGCTTTAGTATTTCCTTCCTTACCACTTCTTTCATCTTAGGATTTAACCGTCGTTGATGATCAATAACCGGTTTAGCGTTTTCTTCCAATTTTATCTTGTGTTGGCATAAGGTGGGACTAATGCCCTTAAGATCATCCAGAGTATATCCAATAGCGGCAGGGTGCTTCTTCAGATTTTTCAATAATTTTTCTTCTTCCTTCGTCGAGATCCCAATCTTCAGAGTTGCGTTCAATTCTTTCCAATAAATCTCATTTGAATTCAACAATCTTCATCATAAAAGAGCCAGAACAAGAAGTATCGAGCATGGAGCGATTAGCGAGAGAAAGCCGAGCATAAAAATTTTGAATGATCATTTCTCTTGAGAGCTCATGATTGGGGCATGAATATAACATTGACTTAAGCCTCCCCCAAGCTTGAGCGATGCTTTCTCCTTCGCGAGGCCAAAAATTATAAATATAATTACGATCACGATGAACCTGGTGCATAGGGTAGAACTTCTGATGAAATTCCAACTTCAGACGATTATAGTTCCATGATCCAATATCATCACATAGCCTAAACCATGTCAATGCATCTCCCTTCAAAGATAAAGGGAAGACCTTCTTCTTGATAACATCCTCGAGCATACCTGCAAGCTTAAATAATCCACAAACTTCATCCACATAGATTAGGTGTAAATCGGGATGTAGTGTTCCGTCTCCTATAAAAGGATTTTCAAGAAGTTTCTCTATCATACCCGAAGGAATTTCAAAGCAAACATTTTCAGTAAGTGCAGTAGGTTGAGGAGCAACTCTTTGCTCTTCTGGTCGGGGTGAAGATACCCCGAACAAGCCCCTCAAAGGATTATGAGCCATAGTAACAAGTGACAATAAATTTCAGCACACTATATAAATGTTTTCCTTACCAAAGGCGCTTCACTCCCCGACAACGGCGCCAGAAAAGAGTCTTGATGACCCACAAGTGTAGGGGATCTATCGTAGTCCTTTCGATAAGTAAGAGTGTCGAACCCAACGAGGAGCAGAAGGAAATGATAGACAGTTTTCAGTAAGGTATTTTCTGCATGCACTGAAATAATAGGTAACAGATAGTTTTGTGATAAGGTAATTGGTAGCAAGTAACAAAAGGTAAAAGTAAATAAGGTGCAGCAAGGTGGCCCAATCCTTTTTGTAGCAAAGGACAAGCCTGGACAAACTCTTATATAAAGGAAAGCGCTCCCGAGGACACATGGGAATTATTGTCAAGCTAGCTTTCATCACGATCATATGATTCGTGTTCGGTACTTTGATAATTGGCATGTGGGTGTGATGCCTTCTCGCCCCTCGTTGGTTACCCCAAGTGGAAGGTTTGAGATGCAGTGTAGCGGAAGTTTTCCCTTGGCAAAGATACCAAGGATCAATTTCCCTGAGACTCTCAGTTTCAACAAGAAGGTGTCAACTGCTAACGGCGCCAGATATTAGCAATCAACGTGGACCTGCACACAGATACAAATAACTTTGCTCCCAACGAGTACAGAGAGGTTGTCAATCCCTCCGGCCTTATAGTTTACAAAGGATCAAACGCAAGTGATAATAGTGATAGGTATTGCTGCAATAGTAAGTAAAACAGAAAGTAAATAGCGGATGTGATCAGTGATGGTAATATGGACCGGGGTCCCATGATGTTCACTAGTGATGTCTCTCTCCCAAAAGACGATAAAACAGCTATGTGAGGTGAACGAATTACAGCTGGGCAATTGACAGAATTATTTGCGCAAACCAATGCTAATTATATTGCAAAAAAGGTAGAGGTTCAAAGCATGGGCGGTACGCAAAGGTAAGTAGACCGAAATCCATCAATATCTACTACTAATCATCCACCTTGAGATATCTTTCCAGAACATCTCGCTGGTATTAAGTTGCGAGTCCCACCCATAGTGTAAACTCAAAGCAACAGACAACTGCATTAAAAGAACTTTGCGTAAAGTAAACAATCCTTGCACCCGCGGGCACAAGCACCGTTGTTTTCCCCCTTGTGGCAACAGCACATCCCCTAGACTCATGTTTCTGTCACTCAAGCTAGTCATCGAGGGGCATGAACCCACAATCAAGCATAACGTTCCCTCTTGGAGTCACTACCTACTACTTGGCCAAAGCAATAAATAACAACGGAGAACATGCAAGAATTACTTACGAACATAAATATAAAAGAGGTAGATCAAATATATTACTCAAACACAATCTGAACATAATCTCACAATCCATCGGATCCCAGCAAACTCAACATAGCAACAGCATAAGGATTACATATGTGCCTCGATCATGTAGGGCAGCTCATGAGGTCTAATTAGTGAAGCACAAGAAGGGGAGGAGAACATCACATAGCTACTGGTCATGGACCCATGGTCCAAGGGAGACTACTCACAACTCATCCGGGAGGCGTCCATGGTGGTGGAGAGGCTCCCGGTGGTGATCCTGCCCTCCGGCAGGGTGCCGGGAAGAGTTCTCCTGGTGCTCCCGATCTTGGAAGCGCGGCGGCGGCGGAACAGAGATGAGATCGCGAAAAAGGGTTCCCGTCTCGAGGGTTTCGAGACACGTCTTAAAATATATGCCAAAGGGGGGCATCAACGGAGGCTCGGGGGGCCCAGGCGCCCCCCCGGCGCGGCCAGGGGGGCCGCGCCACCAGGGCGCCTGGAGCCCTGGTGCCCCCCCCCCCCGACTGTACTTTGGCTACCGGGAAGCTTCTGGAACGCTGATTTTTTATATAATTTTTCCGGGATTTTTCGGGCAGTTCTCGTAACGTGAAAACCTGAAATACAAAAACAACAGAAAACAGAAACTGGCACTGGGGTGCACTGAGTTAATAGGTTAGTCCAAATATGATCAAAAGTGTATGGAAGTGTATAAATATCATAGCAATATCACCCAAAAGAGGCATGGAGCAAGCAGAAATTATAGATACGTTTTGGACGTATCAACATCCCCAAGCTTAATTCCTGCTCGTCCTCGAGTAGGTAAATGATAACAAGAATAATTTCTGTGGTGACATTCTATTAACCATATAGGACTTTTTCATAGTCATATGACAAAAGCTTACTGAGACAATGAATTTGTAGTAATTAAGTTGCCTCATGAGAAAATCACAAATAACTGAAAGTTTTACAATATGATACTGAAACATCAAATAGATTTGTAATAAGCATGGTGTGCAAATATGATAAAGTGATATCTCGCTTGCCCCCTTTAGTGAAGCAAAACATAAATGCAGGGGCACCTCCAAGGTTTAAGTGATGACTAGATACAATGATTTCAAAATAAACGATATCATAATCATGCAAAAGACAATGCTACTTTGGGACAATGCACATTACACTCAGAATGACAATCATGCTCTCAGTAGTTGGTGCTTTTAAAAGAAGGTGGAGACTCTCGAACCGTGGCTTTTATTGGCAAGGTTGAAAACCCGTGGTCGGAAGCAAAGACAAAACATGTACCAGAGCTCTTGGTTTTAAAAATAGAGGTAATAATAATTATTATTTTTGAATATGCATGCTTCGTCAACGAATGCTAGCAGATAACTCAATTACTTTTTGAGATGGACAAGTTTCGAGGAGCGGCTCCCGAATGAGGACGATCACATCCTCTTAATCTCCTTTGTTTATCACTGCCAAAGTTTTCTGATTTCTCATGAACAAAGCGTGAAGGAGGGTTTGTTTGTTATATTAATTTTGAGCCGGGCGCACTCATTGCCAGTTCCTTCTCGTATTATGGGTTTGCACATTATACATGCAATCCCGGGGTGAAGCTTGTCCAACTTAAAAAGATCATGAATTAACTACTACTTCCTCATGAGCTAAAACAGGGGCACAAAACAGAAATGCATTTTTTTGAATAATTTCGAGATGGCACATGAAAGTCTTCGTTAGGAATGGCAGGTAAATACCATGTATAGGAAGGTATGGTGGAATCATATGGCATAACTGGTTTAAAGAATTTTGGATGCACAAGCAGTCAGTCCGCTTAGTACAGGCGAAGGTTAGCAAAAGACTGGGAGCGACCAACTAAGAGAGCAATGACGGTCATAATCATGTAGAGCGACAAAGCAACATTGAATCAGGCATGGAAATTATATCGCTACTCAGAAATAAAAGATCATCAAGGCTTGACAGACTTTCTTTACAGTCTTATATATGCGTGAGCATACGCCAAGTCAATCAAAATAAATTCTTGAAGGAAGATATTACTAAACCATACCACATCATAGGCAAACAAATCATGTTGGTACTCCAATAACACATTGGGAACCCCCCAGCTATTTGAGACTAACCATAAGAAAACATGAACTACTAAGCGCCATTATGCACGTAGCATTTTTATCATAGACATTTCGACCAATGCAACAGAAGAAAACTCTCTTAATAAGATAAGCATGATAACTAAAGAGAGTTCAAGCAACCAACTAAACAAAAGCTCTTTACAAAGATAAGCATGAAAAATAAGAGCGAAGCATGAGAGTAGCTATTGAAAGACAAAGAACACACAGCAAAGATAGACATGAAAATTCTATGTTATGTTCTAGGTAGAAGTGGAGCGTGTTTCTCTCCCACACAAAGAAATGCTGAGTTCCGACTCGTTATGAAAAGCTAAAGAAAACTAAAAAGGAAACTAAAAGCAAGACGCTCCAAGCATAGCACATAACACATGAAGTGATAAAAATATAGTGGAACGAAAGACGAACTGATAATGTTGATGGAGAAGGGGATGCACGGGGGCATCCCCAAGCTTAGACGCTTGAGTCTCCTTGAATATTTCTTGGGGGTGCATGGGGGCATCCCCAAGCTTGAGCGTTTGACACTCCTGAATCTTTTTATCATTTTCCCTTGCACACTTGAAAACTCCCTTCATACATAACTCATCATAAACTGATTAGCGAGGTTAGTACCCATAATAAAATAATTGTTCCTTGCTGGAAATAAGGATATTCTTGAAGGTCTACTGTTTCTCAAGATTGCCAAAAGGTTTTTGCAAAGAAAAAGCAAGCTCAAGGTTTGCAAAATGAAGGAAAGGCAAAACAGGACAGAATCTGTGAAAAACAAAACAGCAGGTAGTAAATGATTTTTTCGGGGCACTTCTGCAACTCTAATAAAAAAACTCAGAATAGACGCTCGAAAGACAATTGTATAGATCACGCTGTCGAAGAAATTCAGACCAAAAAGATGATCCGGTGATTTTATACGAATTTTTCTATCCAAGGACAGAATCTGTTTCCTGGACAGCACGTCACAACTTTTGAACTTTCTTGCAATCAGAGGCTACACTTGGCGCAAAATTGAAAAGTAAAGATACAATGATGATGCTACTGTAGTAACAACATCAAGACACAACAAAAGCAAAATTTTATTCATGTGGGCTGCCTCCCCAAAGCGCTTTCTTTTATGCCTTTAAGCTAGGCATAATGCATAGAGATCAAGTTGTATCAATTGAACCATCATCAAGATCATCAAAAAGCTCTTCAATAATACAACTAGTCTTAAGAGGACTTTCAAATAAAGGCCTCATAGAGATACTTCTAGGGAGAAGACCAAAAGAATAAAAGTCAAGGGAAGATTCATTTATAAATTCATCAAAGAGAGGTGTTTCTTCCAAAGTCTTTACAGTTTCAACCCCTTTGGCATTAGATGGATTACTTTTAGAGCGGGGAGCCTTTGGAACGTGAACGAACTTAGGCTCCCTCTTTGCCGGAGTTTCTATCTTTTTGGTTTTGATTGAGGAGAAAGTAGTTCCTAGAGTATCAAAGATTTCCTCAATCTTGTTTAACCTAGAAGAGTCCAAGTCATGGGATTTGATGGTCTCCAAAGTTTTGAAAATTTTATGCATGGAGCTATCAAGCCTATTCAAATTCCCTTGGATCTTACGATCCAACTCGTTTATCTTATTAATGTTTGGCATCTCTAGCTCTATCTTTTCAAGTTTTTTCATAGTGTGAGCTAGGGTGATGTCCTCTTGAATGCTAACAACAGGGGGATTCCCAACAAGATTTTCAATAATACTAAGAGACTCCCAAACTGGGGCCTCTAGGAAATTTCCATTGATAGCAGTATCTATAATAAACCTATTCCAAGAAGTAATTCCAACATAAAAATTTCTAAGCAGGATAGTAGTAGATTGCTTCTTGGTGGCTCTTTTTTTAGAATCATTAATTCTATACCAAGCATCTTTTAGACTTTCCCCACCTCTTTGTTTAAAGATGAGAACTTCTGCCTCGCCAAAGACAAAAGGACCCGACATAATGATAACTAAAGAATGAAATAACTATTTTTGTGATTTTCGATAAAAGATACTAAAGCAAAAACTGAAAGGTAAACTAACAAGACTAAAAAGCAAAGGTAAAAGATAGCATGCAACTCCCCTATCCTGAAGAGTGGAGTCCCCGGCAACGGCGCCAGAAAACTTTGCTTGATGGCTTCTCGCCCCTCGTTGGTTACCCCAAGTGGAAGGTTTGAGATGCAGTGTAGCGGAAGTTTTCCCTTGGCAAAGATACCAAGGATCGATTTCCCTGAGACTCCCAGTTTCAACAAGAAGGTGTCAACTGCTAACGGCGCCAGATATTAGCAATCAACGTGGACCTGCATACAGATACAAATAACTTTGCTCCCAACGAGTACAGAGAGGTTGTCAATCCCTCCGGCCTTGTAGTTTAGAAAGGATCAAACACAAGTGATAATAGTGATAGGTATTGCTGCAATAATAAGTAAAACAGAAAGTAAATAGCGGATGTGATCAGTGATGGTAATATGGACCGGGGTCCCATGATGTTCACTAGTGATGTCTCTCTCCCAAAAGACGATAAAACAGCTATGTGAGGTGAACGAATTACAGCTGGGCAATTGACAAAATTATGTGCGCAAACCAATGCTAATTATATTGCAAGAAAGGTAGAGGTTCAAAGCATGGGCGGTACGCCAAGGTAAGTAGACCGAAATCCATCAATATCTACTACTAATCATCCACCTTGAGATATCTATCCAGAACATCTCGCTGGTATTAAGTTGCGAGTCCCACCCATAGTGTAAACTCAAAGCAACAGACAACTGCATTAAAAGAACTTTGCGTTAAGTAAACAATCCTTGCACCCGCGGGCACAAGCACCGTTGTTTTCCCCATTGTGGCAACAGCACATCCCCTAGACTCATGTTTCTGTCACTCAAGCTAGTCATCGAGGGGCATGAACCCACAATCAAGCATAACGTTCCCTCTTGGAGTCACTACCTACTACTTGGCCAAAGCAATAAATAACAACGGAGAACATGCAAGAATTACTTACGAACATAAATATAAAAGAGGTAGATCAAATATATTACTCAAACACAATCTGAACATAATCTCACAATCCATCGGATCCCAGCAAACTCAACATAGCAACAGCATAAGGATTACATATGTGCCTCGATCATGTAGGGCAGCTCACGAGGTCTAATTAGTGAAGCACAAGAAGGGGAGGAGAACATCACATAGCTACTGGTCATGGACCCATGGTCCAAGGGAGACTACTCACAACTCATCCGGGAGGCGTCCATGGTGGTGGAGAGGCTCCCGGTGGTGATCCTGCCCTCCGGCAGGGTGTCGGGAAGAGTTCTCCTGGTGCCCCCGATCTTGGAAGCGCGGCGGCGGCGGAACAGAGATGAGATCGCGAAAAGGGTTCCCGTCTCGAGGGTTTCGAGACACGTCTTAAAATATATGCCAAAGGGGGGCATCAGCGGAGGCTCGGGGGGCCCTGGCGCCCCCCCGGCGCGGCCAGGGGGGCCGCGCCACCAGGGCGCCTGGAG
>LR738715.1:61006208-61039807 GCA_902687465.1 Secale cereale
GGTGCCCCCCCCCCCCCGACTGTACTTTGGCTACCGGGAAGCTTCTGGAACGCTGATTTTTTATATAATTTTTCCGGGATTTTTCGGGTAGTTCTCGTAACATGAAAACCTGAAATACAAAAACAGCAGAAAACAGAAACTGGCACTAGGGTGCACTGAGTTAATAGGTTAGTCCAAATATGATCAAAAGTGTATGGAAGTGTATAAATATCATAGCAATATCACCCAAAAGAGGCATGGAGCAAGCAGAAATTATAGATACGTTTTGGACGTATCAGGGTGGACCGGTGCTTGGGTGTTGTCCTTACTTGGACAAGCCTCCCACTTATGATTAACCTCTAATGCAAGCATCCGCAACTTCAAAAGAAGTATTAAGGTAAACCTAACCATGGCATGAAACAAGTGATCCAAATCAGCCCCTTACGAAGCAACACATAAACTATGGTTTAAGCTTCTATCACTCTACCAACCCATCATCTACTTATTACTTCGCAATGCCTTCCTCTAGGCCCAAATAATGGTGAAGTGTCATGTAGTCGACGTTCGCATGACACCACTAGAGGAGAGACAACATACATCTCATCAAAATATCGAACAAAGACCAAATTCACATGACTACTAATAGCAAGACTTCTCCCATGTCCTCAGGAACAAAAGTAACTACTCACAAGACATAATATTCTTCATTATCAGAGGGGTATTAATATGCATAATGGATCTGAACATATGATCTTCCACCAAGTAAACCAACTAGCATCAACTACAAGGAGTAATCAACACTACTAGCAACCCACAGGTACCAATCTGAGGTTTGGGTACAAAGATTGGATACAAGAGATGAACTAGGGTTTGAGAGGAGATGGTGCTGGTGAAGATGTTGATGAACATAGCTCTCCCCAAGATGGGAGAGTTTTTGGTGATGACGGCGGTGACGATTTCCCCCTCCAGGAGGGAAGTATCCCGTGTAGAACAGCTCTGCCGGAGCCCTAGATTGGCTTCCGCCTCGATTCCGCCTCGAGACGGCGGCGTCTGGTCCCGAAAGCCTCCTTCTGATTTTTTTCCAGGTCAAAACACCTCATATAGGAGAAGATGGGCATCGGTGGGCCTTCGGGGGGCCCACGAGACAGGGGGCGCGCCCAGAGATGGGGGCGCGCCCCCACACTCGTGGACAGCAGGTGGCCCCCCTCATGATCTTCTTTCGCCAGATATTTTTTATATTTTCTCAAACGTAGTTCTCTGAAGCTTCGGACCTTTTGGAGTTGTGCAGAATAGGTTTCCAGAGTTTCCTCCTTTTCCAGCCCAGAATTCCAGCTGCCGGCTTTCTCCCTCTTCATGCAAACCTTTAAAATAAGAGAGAAAGGGCATAAGTGTTGTGACATAACGTGTAATAACAGCCCATAATGCAATTAATATCAACATATAAGCATGATGCAAAATGGACGTATCAGCTAGGTTTTTATTTGGTCAAGTAGTTGATACGTCTCCAACGTATCTATAATTTTTTATTGTTCCATGCTATTATATTATCTGTTTTAGATGTTTAATGGGCTTTATTATGCACTTTTATATTGTTTTTGGGACTAACCTATTGATGTCTACACACGCTTCTACTCTTGTAGACTATGTTGGGCCTCCAAGCGCAGAGGTTTGTAGGACAGCAGCAATTTCCCTCAAGTGGATGACCTAAGGTTTATCGAACTCAGGGAAGTAGAGGTTGAAGATGGTCTCTCTCAAGCAACCCTGCAACTAAGATACAAGAAGTCTCTTGTGTCCCCAACACACCTAATACACTTGCTAGATGTATAGGTGCACTAGTTCGGCGAAGAGATGTTAAATGGCAAGTGATATGGATGGCAAAACAAAGTAATATAAATCTGTAATAAAAAGTGCAGCAAGCAAACAAGTGGTAAATGTGAGCACAAATGGTATTGCAATGGTGGAAACAAGGCCTAGGCTTCATACTTTCACTAGTGGCAACTCCCAACAACATTAACATAATCGAATCACATGATATTTCCCATAAAACATGCAATGGAGACGCACCCGGAGGTCATTCCTCCGTGGTCAAGAGAGGACGAGAATTATGTAGGGCTACAAAAGCACACCTCAAAGTTCGTAGTTCTCAATCTAAGGATTTCCCAATGTCACCGCGGCCATCCAAAGAGAGTCCCACAATAACCACAACATATCTAAAGGATAGTCAAAGTCAAGCACCAAGAGACTCTCAATCTTCAATCAACACACAAGAGAGGAAATCACTCATGAAAATATTTTTCTAATCCATGTCCAATAGACCGCTGTCACCTTGGTCTCGGGGATTATACTAGATAAAGACAAGTGAGTACATCAATCCAATACATAGAGGAAGGGGAAATATCATGGGATCACCCTAGATTAACATAGCCTATGATCACAACGAAGATCACATCATGGGAGAGAGAATTGACCACATAGCTACTGGTAGAAACCTCAGCCCCGAGGAGGAACTACTCCCGCATCATGGAGGGAGGAAGCAACATCGATGGAGATGAATCCGGGGGCACTTCCCTGTCCCGGCAGGGTGCCGGCACAGGAATTCTGGTCCCCCGAAGCTTGATGGCGATGGCGGCGGAGATCAGGATTGCGTCTGGAGAAAAGGGGTCCGAAATGAGGGTTTCTGCGACGCGGTGTAAATATATGCCAAAGGGGGTTGCCAGGGGAGCTAAGGGGGGCCCAGGCGCCCCCCCGGCGCGGCCAGGAGGGGGGGCGCGTGGGCAGGCCGCCTGGAGCCCCTGTGGCCCCCCTCTGGCCCTACTTTGGCCGCAAGGAAGCTTCCGGAACGCTGATTTTTTATATAATTTTTCCGGGATTTTTCGGGCAGTTCTCGTAATGGGAAAACCTGAAATACAAAAACAGCAGAAAACAGAAACTGGCACTGGGGTGCACTGAGTTAATAGGTTAGTCCAAATATGATCAAAAGTGTATGGAAGTGTATAAATATCATAGCAATATCACCCAAAAGAGGCATGGAGCAAGCAGAAATTATAGATACGTTTTGGACGTATCAACATCCCCAAGCTTAATTCCTGCTCGTCCTCGAGTAGGTAAATGATAACAAGAATAATTTCTGTGGTGACATGCTATTAACCATATAGGACTTTTTCATAGTCATATGACAAAAGCTTACTGAGACAATGAATCTGTAGTAATTAAGTTGCCTCATGAGAAAATCACAAAGAACTGAAAGTTTTACAATATGATACTGAAACATCAAATAGATTTGTTATGAGCATGGTGTGCAAATATGATAAAGTGATATCTCGCTTGCCCCCTTTAGTGAAGCAAAACATAAATGCAGGGGCACCTACAAGGTTTAAGTGATGACTAGATACAATGATTTCTAAATAAACGATATCATAATCATGCAAAAGACAATGCTACTTTGGGACAATGCACATTACACTCAGAATGACAATCATGCTCTCAGTAGTTGGTGCTTTAAAAGAAGGTGGAGACTCTTGAACCGTGGCTTTTGTTGGCAAGGTTGAAAACACGTGGTCGGAAACAAAGACAAAACATGTACCAGAGCTCTTGGTTTTAAAAACAGAGGTAATAATTATTTTTTTGAATATGCATGTTTTGTCAACGAATGCTAGCAGATAACTCAATTACTTTTTGAGATGGACAAGTTTCGAGGAACGGCTCCCGAATGAGGACGATCACATCCTCTTAATCTCCTTTGTTTATCACTGCCAAAGTTTTCTGATTTCTCATGAACAAAGCGTGAAGGAGGGTTTGTTTGTTATATTAATTTTGAGCCGGGCGCACTCATTGCCAGTTCCTTCTCGTATTATGGGTTTGCACATTATACATGCAATCCCGGGGTGAAGCTTGTCCAACTTAAAAAGATCATGAATTAACTACTACTTCCTCATGAGCTAAAACAGGGGCACAAAACAGAAATGCATTTTTTTGAATAATTTCGAGATGGCACATGAAAGTCTTCGTTAGGAATGGCAGGTAAATACCATGTATAGGAAGGTATGGTGGACTCATATGGCATAACTGGTTTAAAGGATTTTGGATGCACAAGCAGTCAGTCCGCTTAGTACAGGCGAAGGTTAGCAAAAGACTGGGAGCGACCAACTAAGAGAGCAATGACGGTCATAATCATGCAGAGCGACAAAGCAACATTGAATTAGGCATGGAAGTTATATCGCTACTCAGAAATAAAAGATCATCGAGGCTTGACAGACTTTCTTTACAGTCTTAAATATGCGTGAGCATACGCCAAGTCAATCAAAATAAATTCTTGAAGGAAGATATTACTAAACCATACCACATCATAGGCAAACAAATCATGTTGGTACTCCAATAACACATTGGGAACCCCCCGGCTATTTGAGACTAACCATAAGAAAACATGAACTACTAAGCACCATTATGCACGTAGCATTTTTATCATAGACATATCAACCAATGCAACAGAAGCAAACTCTCTTAATAAGATAAGCATGATAACTAAAGAGAGTTCAAGCAACCAACTAAACAAAAGCTCTTTAAAAAGGTAAGCATGAAAACTAAGGGCTAAGCATTATAGCAGCTATTGAAAGACAAAGAACACACACAGCAAAGATAGACATGAAAATTCTATGTTATGTTCTAGGTAGAAGTGGAGCGTGTTTCTCTCCCACACAAAGAAAGCTGAGTTCCGACTCGTTATGAAAAGCTAAAGAAAACTAAAAAGGAAACTAAAAGCAAGACGCTCCAAGCATAGCACATAACACATGAAGTGATAAAAATATAGTGGAACGAAAGACGAACTGATAATTGTTGATGGAGAAGGGGATGCACGGGGGCATCCCCAAGCTTAGACGCTTGAGTCTTCTTGAATATTTCTTGGGGGTGCATGGGGGCATCCCCAAGCTTGAGCGTTTGACACTCCTGAATCTTTTTAACATCTTCCCTCACACACTTGAAAACTCCCTTCATACATAACTCATCATAATCTGATTAGCGAGGTTAGTACCCTTAATAAAATAATTGTTCCTTGCTGGAAATAAGGATATTCTTGAAGGTCTACTGTTTCTCAAGATTGCCAAAAGGTTTTTGCAAAGAAAAAGCAAGCTCAAGGTTTGCAAAATGAAGGAAAGGCAAAACAGGACAGAATATGTGAAAAATAGACCAGCAGGTAGTAAATGATTTTTTCGGGGCACTTCTGCAACTCAAATCAAAAAACTCAGAACAGACGCCCAAAAGACAATTGTATAGAGCACGCTGTCGAAAAAATTCAGACCAAAAAAGATGATCCGGTGATTTTATACGAATTTTTCTATCCAAGGACAGAATCTGTTTCCTGGACAGCACGTCACAACTTTTGAACTTTCTTGCAATCAGAGGCTACACTTGGCACAAAGCTGAAAAGTAAAGATACAATGATGATGCTACTTTAGTAACAACATCAAGACACAACAAAAGCAAAATAAAATTTTATTCATTGTGGGCTGCCTCCCAAAAGCGCTTTCTTTTATGCCTTTAAGCTAGGCATAAGACTTTAATGATGCTCTCGTAGGAATAAGAGTTGAAGAACAAAAGAGAGCATCAAGAAGCAAATAACAAACACATTTAAGCCTAACATGCTTCCTATGCACAGGAATATTGCAATAGAATAATTCATTGAAGCACAAAGCAACTAGCATAGGAAGGCAAAACAAGCATAACTTCAAAATATTCACCATAAAGAGAGGAAACTTCTTATTATTAAGATATTTAGAACCAAGTCTCCCTCTCTCATTATAAATTTCAGTGGCATCATGGATGAACTCAACAATATAAGCATCACATAAAGCATTGTTATCATGATCCACATGCAAAAAGGTACTCTTACTCTCCACATAAGCATAATCTTTCTCATTGGTAATAGTGGGAGTAGGACTATCATAAACAACTTGAACAATATAGATTAATTGTGTATTAGGAGAGTGGTGTTCAACAAGGGAGTAATTCCCTCCATGATTATGACAAGTTTCATAAGGATGATTTCTCCTTATGTCATAGGTACCTTTATAATCACTATAGATTGGAGTTATAACATCATCATAGTAGAGAAGAGCATTATTATTGCTAGCAACTATATTTGTAAACATGTTGTCTTTATTCTTACTAGCAAAAGAATTATCAATTGTCACATCACTAGTGGGTAAAGGATTTGCAATCCTATCATCCCCAAGCTTAGAGCTTTCCATATCATCACTTTCAGAGTTGGTACCAAAAAGATTTTGAAGGTCATAAGCAGCATTATCATCATTTTCCCAATCACAATAAGTAACATGCATATCATAATCAAAATCATCTTCAATAGTACCTACGGACGTATCATCAAGATGATAATTAAGGCAATGGACTTCAGCTTCTTCTTTAAACTTACAACCGTTAGGATAAAAGTTGATGGGAGGAATATGCTCAGGCCAGGTTGATACCCATTCTTCTTCCTTTTTGCTCCTCTTCCTCCTCCTCTTCTTTTTCTTCTTCTTCACCTTAGGAGGGGGTGGTTGGAGATGAAGCTTCTCCCCATATCCTGGTTTATCATTAGAAACAATAGGGGAAACTTGGGAGAAACTCTCCTTTTTATTAGCAGAAATATAAGAGACATTTTTATACTTTGGTAAAGTTCCCTCCCTTCTAATCTTACTTATGTAATCATTTTCATGGCAATTAACAACACAATAGAGATGGCAATTTTGCAAAGTGTTTTTTATTCCTATGGCATTAACATCTAGCCAAGAAGTCTTTTCTGATAACTCCTCACACATCAAAAATAACATAAGCTCATCATAAAGATCAGAGGTGATCATGTTATCACACAACTGGTTAACAGTTATGTTTTGAAAGTTCATGCATTGAAAATTAAAGTGACCTTCTATACATCAAAGTTCACAAGTAAAAGGATAAAGGTCACACAATTCTCTAGCAATTTCATTTAAATCTCTGACCCAAGTGATTGTTCTTTCATGCTTATGTTGCTTACAATACTTCTCTTCTTCAATCATAGGCCTTTCACAAGGTCTATCCACTCCACAAAAATTAACATGCTTATATAAAACTTCATTTTTAGGAATTGGATCATGCATGTTGCAATCATCATGAACAATTTCATTTTCTTTGCAAATCTCTTTAAAAGGTTCATGATGCTTGTTCCAATCCTCCTTAGGCATATTAAGATGTGAAGCAAAAGATTTGAGGAAATCAACAAGGAGTTGAGAATCAAGCCCAAACTTAGCACTAAACTTATTAAAACTTGTAGTTTCAACAAAGGACTTAATGCAATCATACTCATAAATTATACCTGACTCTTTACCTTTGTCGATCTCCCAATTTTCAGTGTTGCGTTGAATTCTTTCAAGGAGTTCCCATTTAGCATCAATATTTTCGTTTGTGAAAGAACCCATAGAGGAAGCGTCGAGCAAATCTTTATTCTGTCGAGAAAGCCTCGCATAGAAATTAGTAATAATCATATCTTTGGGGAGCCCATGGTCAGGACATTTTAGCATTAACGTTTCCAGTCTCCCCCAAGCTTGAGCTATGCTCTCTCCGTCATGAGGATAGAAATTATAAACATAATTCCTATTCTCATGGACTTCATGAAGAGGATAAAACTTGGAGTAAAAGAGAGACATAAGCTCTTGCCAATCAAGCAAGTGCGAGTTATCGAGAAGCTTATACCAATCTAAAGCTTTATCTATAAGTGATACGGTGAACAATTTCCTCATGACAAACTCCCTTGATACACCTGCAAGCTTAAATAATGAACATAATTGTGACAGATATAGCAAGTGTTCACCGGGATGTCTGTCTCCTGCATAACGATTAGCCAAAACATAGTCGATAATACCAGCTGGTATTTTATAGGGCACAAATTCAGTAGGGGGAGGAGCAACCACCACAGGTGTGGGGCGTCTTCCCGCAAGCAACGATCCAATAGCACGGTTTTCCATAAACATAACTAGTGAAATAAAAACAAGAAACAAAAAGATTTAATTGCAAGATCTAAAGATATACCTTCAAGCACTCACCTCCCCGGCAACGGCGCCAGAAATAGCTTGATGTCTACACACACTTCTACTCTTGTAGACTATGTTGGGCCTCCAAGCGCAGAGGTTTGTAGGACAGCAGCAATTTCCCTCAAGTGGATGACCTAAGGTTTATCGAACTCAGGGAAGTAGAGGTTGAAGATGGTCTCTCTCAAGCAACCCTGCAACTAAGATACAAGAAGTCTCTTGTGTCCCCAACACACCTAATACACTTGTTAGATGTATAGGTGCACTAGTTCGGCGAAGAGATGTTAAATGGCAAGTGATATGGATGGCAAAATAAAGTAATATAAATCTGTAATAAAAAGTGCAGCAAGCAAACAAGTGGTAAACGTGAGCACAAATGGTATTGCAATGGTGGAAACAAGGCCTAGGGATCATACTTTCACTAGTGGCAACTCCCAACAACATTAACATAATCGAATCACATGATATTTCCCATAAAACATGCAATGGAGACGCACCCGGAGGTCATTCCTTCGTGGTCAAGAGAGGAAGAGAATTATGTAGGGCTACAAAAGCACACCTCAAAGTTCGTAGTTCTCAATCTAAGGATTTCCCAATGTCACCGCGGCCATCCAAAGAGAGTCCCACAATCACCACAACATATCTAAAGGATAGTCAAAGACAAGCACCAAGAGACTCTCAATCTTCAATCAACACACAAGAGAGGAAATCACTCATGAAAATATTTTTCTAATCCATGTCCAATAGACCGCTATCACCTTGGTCTCGGGGATTATACTAGATAAAGACAAGTGAGTACATCAATCCAATACATAGAGGAAGGGGAAATATCATGGGATCACCCTAGATTAACATAGCCTATGATCACAACGAAGATCACATCATGGGAGAGAGAATTGACCACATAGCTACTGGTAGAAACCTCAGCCCCGAGGAGGAACTACTCCCGCCTCATGGAGGGAGGAAGCAACGTCGATGGAGATGAATCCGGGGGCACTTCCCCGTCCCGGCAGGGTGCCGGCACAGAAATTCTGGTCCCCCGAAGCTTGATGGCGATGGCGGCGGAGATCGGGATTGCGTCTGGAGAAAAGGGGTCCGGAATCAGGGTTTCTGCGACGCGGTGTAAATATATGCCAAAGGGGGTTGCCAGGGGAGCTAAGGGGGGCCCAGGCGCCCCCCCGGCGTGGCCAGGAGGGGGGCCGCGTGGGCAGGCCGCCTGGAGCCCCTGTGGCCCCCCTCTGGCCCTACTTTGGCCGCAAGGAAGCTTCCGGAATGCTGATTTTTTATATAATTTTTCCGGGATTTTTCGGGCAGTTCTCGTAATGGGAAAACCTGAAATACAAAAACAGCAGAAAACAGAAACTGGCACTGGGGTGCACTGAGTTAATAGGTTAGTCCAAATATGATCAAAAGTGTATGGAAGTGTATAAATATCATAGCAATATCACCCAAAAGAGGCATGGAGCAAGCAGAAATTATAGATACGTTTTGGACGTATCACCTACTAACCCAAGGCCAAGTACAAATTGTTGTTTTTTTGCCTATTTCAGTGTTTCGCAGAAAAGGAATATCAAACGGGGCCCAAATGGAATGAAACCTTCGCGAGGATTATTTTTGGAAGAAACGCAACCCAAAAGACTTGGAGTACACGCCAGGGAAGCCACGAGGCGGCCACGAGGTAGGAGGGCGCGCCCATGGGGGGGTAGGCACGCCCCCACCCTCGTGGGTCCCTTGTAGCTCCATCGACATACTTCTTCGTCCTATATATACTCATATACCCGGAAAGCATCCGGGAGCACCACAAAACCATAATTCCACCGCCGCAACCTTCTATACCCGTGAGATCCCATCTTGGGGCCTGTTCCGGAGCTCCACCGGAGGGGGCATCTATCACGGAGGGCTTCTACATCAACACCATAGCTTCTCCGATGAGTTGTGAGTAGCTTACCACAGACCTTCGGGTCCATAGTTATTAGCTAGATGGCTTCTTCTCTCTCTTTGGATCTCAATACAAAGTTCTCCTCGATCTTCTTGGAGATCTATTCGATGTAATTCTTTTTGCGGCGTGTTTGTCGAGATCCGATGAATTTCGGGTTTATGATCAAGATTATCTATGAACAATATTTGATTCTTCTCTGAATTCTTTTATGCATGATTCAAATATCTTTGCAAGTCTCTTCGAATTATCAGTTTGGTTTGGCCTACTAGATTGATATTTCTTGCAATGGGAGAAGTGCTTAGCTTTGGGTTCAATCTTGCGTTGTCCTTTCCCAGTGATAGCAGGGGCAGCAAGGCACGTATTGTATTGTTGCCATCAAGGATAAAAATATGGGGTTTATATCATATTGCATGAGTTTATCCCTCTACATCATGTCATCTTGCTTAAGGCGTTACTCTGTTCTTATGAACTTAATACTCTAGATGCATGCTGGATAGCGGTCGATGTGTGGAGTAATAGTACTAGATGCAGAATCGTTTTGGTCTACTTTTCACGGACGTCATGCCTATATACATGTTCATGCCTAGATATTCTCATAACTATGAGCTTTTCTATCAATTGCTCGACAGTAATTTGTTCACCCACCGTAGAATCTGCTATCTTGAGAGAAGCCACTAGTGAAACCTATGACCCCCGGGGCTGTCTTCCATCATATTAATCTTCCATCAACTAGTTATCTTTACTGTTCTTTTATTTTGCAATCTTTACTTTCAATCTATACAACAAAAATACCAAAAATATGTATCCTATTATCTCTATCAGATCTCACTTTTGCAAGTGGCCAAGAAGGGATTGACAACACCTTTATCGCGTTGGTTGCAAGGTTCTTATTTGTTTGTGCAGGTACGAGGGACTTACGTGTCTCCTATCCGATTGATACCTTGGTTCTCAAAAACGGAGGGAAATACTTACGCTACTTTGCTGCATCACCCTATCCTCTTCAAGGGAAAAACAACACATGCTCGAGAGGTAGCAAGAAGAATTTCTGGCGCCGTTGCCGAGGAGATCTACGCACAAGTCAAGACATACCAAGTACCCATCACAAACACTTATCCCTCACATTACATTATTTGCCATTAGCCTCTTGTTTTCCTCTACCCCACTTCACTTTTGCCGTTTTATTCGCCCTTTTTCCGTTCGGCTTTCTGTTTGCTTGTGTTGCTATGTGCCCTCTATTAGCTTGCATATTCGCTTGCTAAATTATGGATCCTCATCCACTTGCTAATCTTTTTAAGAGATCCAATTATGATGAACCAATTGCTAGTGAGTTTAGTGCACTAAATTATCTTTATGAGGTTTTGCTTGAAATTCATGAATCTAAAAATTGTGATGAAGTGTTGAAAGAAGAAAATTATGAAGTGATTCAAGATAGCTCTTTTAATGAAAAACATGATTGCAATGATACTATTGTAAATTCTATTAATGTCAATTCTGTTAACGATATGCAAAACCCTAAGCTTGGGGGTGTTGTGCCCACTACTTGTTGCAATGATCATGATTGGGGTGATGCTTCCTACGATCTTGAAAACTTATTTAAGCCCCACGATTTATATGAGATTGATAATAAAGTTTGCAATAATATTGAAAGTGGGTTTGGAAGAGTGTCAACTTTAGATCCTACATATTTGGAGAATGTTCAATCTTATGAAATTCTTGAGAAAAGTGGGTTTGGAAAGGTCATGACTTTAGTTGATCCCACTATTTTGGAAGAGTGTCAACTTCGTATGCATGTGGATCGTATGTTTTGTGATAGCTACATTGTTGAATTTTCTTATGATCCTACATGTAATTATTATGAGAGAGGAAAATATGGTGGTAGAAATTTTCATGTTACTAAATTACCTCTTGTTATGTTGAGATTGATCTTGTTTCTTTCTTCTTCCTTGCATATGTTAGATCTTGCTTGTCTTGCTAATTTGTTTTCCTATAAAATTCCTATGCATAGGAAGTATGTTAGACTTAGATGTGATTTTCAGATGCTATATGAAGCTCTTTTTGTGCTTCAAGTCTTGTCTTTCATGTGAGCATCATCTAATTCTCAAGCCTATCTTAATGGTTATAAAGAAAGAGCTTGTTGGGAGGCAACCCAATTTTATTTTCGTTCTTTGCTTTTTGTTTCTGTTTAGTAATAAATAATTCATGTATCCTCTGGTTAGATCTGGTTTTGTGTTTTAATTAGTTTTTGTGCCAAGTAGAACCTTTGGGAAGACTTGGGTGAAGTCTTTACGATCTTGCTGTAAAAAACAGAAACTTTTGCGCTCACAAAATTAGCTGCCATTTTTTACTGGAGAGTTCTTTTAAGTTGATTCTTTTTGAAGATGATTAATAGACAAATTCCTCACGTCCACCAATTTATTTCAGAAATTTTAGAGTTGCAGAAGTATTCGAAAGTTACAGATTTCTACAGACTGTTCTGTTTTTGACAGATTCTGTTTTTCGTGTGTTGTTTGCTTATTTTGATGAATCTATGAGTAGTATCGGGGGGTATGAATCATAGAGAAGTTGTAATACACTAGTTTTAACACCAATATAAATAAAGAATGAGTTCAATACAGTACCTTAAAGTGGTGGTTTGTTTTCTTATACTAACGGAGCTCATGAGATTTTCTGTTAAGTTTTGTGTTGTGAAGTTTTCACGTTTTTGGGTAAGGATTTGATGGACTATGGAACAAAGATTGGCAAGAGCCTTAGCTTGGGGATGCCCAAGGAACAACAAGGTAAAATTCAAGGACAACCAAAATCCTAAGCTTGGGGATGCCCCGGGAAGGCATCCCCTCTTTCGTCTTCGTCTATCGGTAACTTTACTTGAGACTATATTTTTATTCACCACATGATATGTCTTTTGCTTCGATCGTCTTGTATGATTTGAGTCTTTGCTTTTTAGTTTACCACAATCATCCTTGTTGTACACACCTTTTGGGAGAGACACACATGAATCAGAATTTATTAGAATACTCTATGTGCTTCACTTATATCTTTTGAGCTAGATAGTCTTGCTCTAGTGCTTCACTATATATTTTTAGAGCACGGCGGTGGTTTTATTTTATAGAAATTATTGATCTCTCATGCTTCACTTATATTATTTTGAGAGTCCTTTAGAACAGCATGGTAATTTTCTTTGGTTATAAAATTAGTCCTAATATGATAGGCATCCAAGATGGGTATAATAAAAAACTCTCATATAAAGTGCATTGAATAATATGAGAAGTTTGATACTTGATGATTGTTTTGAGATATGAGGATGGTGATATTAGAGTCATGCTAGTAGAGTAGTTGTGAATTTGATAACTACTTGTGTTCAGGTTTGCAAGTCCTGTAGCATGCACGTATGGTAACCGTTGTGTGACAAATTTGAAGCATGAGGTATTTCATTGATTGTCATCCTTTGGGTAGAGGTCAGGATCGCGTGATGGTTAACTCCTACCAACCCTTCCCCTATGAGAATGCGTGTAGTACTTTGTTTTGATGACTTGTAGATTTTTGCAATAAGTATGTGAGTTCTTTATGACTAATGTTGAGTCCATGGATTATACGCACTCTCACCCTTCCGCCATTGCTAGCCTCTCTTGTACCGCGCAACTTTCGTCGGTACCATACACCCACCATATACCTTCCTAAAAACAGCCACCATACCTACCTATCATGGAATTTCCATAGCCATTCCGAGATATATTGCCATGCAACTTTCCACCGTTCCGTTTATTATGACACGCTTCATCATTGTCATATTGCCTTGCATTATCATGTAGTTGACATCGTATTTGTGGCAAGGCCACCATGCATAATTTTTCATACATGTCACTCTTGATTCATTGCACATCCCGGTACACCGTCGGAGGCATTCATATAGAGTCATATTTTGTTCTAGTATCGAGTTGTAATCCTTGAGTTGTAAATAAATAGAAGTGTGATGATCATCATTATTAGAGCATTGTCCCGAAAAAAGGCCAAATAAAAGAAGGAAGGCCCCCCAAAAAAGGGGGACAATGCTACTATCTTTTTGCCACACTTGTGCTTCAAAGTAGCACCATGATCTTCATGATAGAGAGTCTCTTGTTTAGTCACTTTCATATACTAGTGCGAATTTTCATTATAGAACGTGGCTTGTATATTCCAACGATGGGCTTCCTCAAATGCCCTAGGTCTTCGTGAGCAAGCAAGTTGGATGCACACCCACTTAGTTTCTTTTGTTGAGCTTTCATACATTTATAGCTCTAGTGCATCCGTTGCATGGCAATCCCTACTCACTCACATCGTAATCTATTGATGGGCATCTCCATAGCCCATTGATACGCCTAGTTGATGTGAGACCATCTTCCTCCTTTTGTGTTCTCCACAACCACCACTCTATTCCACCTATAGTGCTATATCCATGGCTCACGCTCATGTATTGCGTGAAAGTTGAAAAAGTTTGAAGTATGAAACAAGTGCTTGGTTGAAACCGGGGTTGTGCATGATTTGAGTATTTTGTGTGACGAAGATGGAGCATAACCAAACTATATGATTTTGTAGGGATGAACTTTCTCTGGCCATGTTATTTTGAGAAGACATAATTGCTTTGTTAGTATGCTTGAAGTATTATTATTCTTATGTCAATATTAACTTTTGTCTTGAATCTTTCGGATCTGAACATTCATGCCACAATAAAGAAAATTACATCGAGAATTATGTTAGATAGCATTCCACATCAAAAAAATTGTTTTTATCATTTACCTACTCGAGGACGAGCAGGAATTAAGCTTGGGGATGCTTGATACGTCTCCAACATATCTATAATTTTTTATTGTTCCATGCTATTATATTATCTGTTTTGGATGTTTAATGGGCTTTATTATGCACTTTTATATTATTTTTGGGACTAACCTACTAACCCAAGGTGTCGGGGATATTGCTAGAAGGTATAAACCAGACAGGAAGGTCCGGATTATGCTAACAAGGTTGTATTATTACAAGCCCAGTAAAATATGTAAAGAGATCATAGCCCGTAGAGGCTCAGGGCCCATGTATAAGGCCCACGGTCTGTAAACCGTCGTACCATGTAACTTGGGATGTAAGGTAGAAAGAGTAGAGACCAAGGCGGACACGTTTATGAGCCGGCCTCGGGACTCTGTAAACCGGACCGGGCGTCGCCTCCTATATAAAGGAACATCCCGGCGACGGTTTGAGGACAAGAAACAACAGCTCGAGACATAGGCAAGCAGATTCGCTCCCTGGTCATCGACGCCCAAGCAATACCACACCAAACTAGACGTAGGCTTTTACCTTCATCGAAGGGGCCGAACTAGTATAAACTCCCTGTGTCCTTCGTCCGCTTTAACCCCTTCAAGCTAACCCGTACGATGGCCTCACACCTAAGTCTGCTAAACCGGACATCTGCCGTGCTAATTCCACGGCAGTTGGCGCCCACCATGGGGCTATCACACGATGGTTTCGAGTTCTTGAAGGGCAGCTTTGAAGGACTCAAGGGTTACGCAGTTGGCCGGATGACAAAGAGTCGTCGTGGCCGGATCTACGTCGACGATGCAGGCTAGGGCCCCGAGGCCGATTCAATCGAATACGGGTACCGGGTCCCCTTCGGCGGCATCCATGTCTTCATCGGCAAGATCGGCGAACCGGGACCTGAGTCGGACACCTTCCCCAACATCGTCGAGCCGGCTCAGTGTGCGAGATCAGCCTGGACTCAGCCCGCCGTAAGGCGTGTTTTCATTGGAGCAGTGCATGGAGTACAAGCCGAGGATGGATCGGATTCTGGTGGCGAGACAGTTGTTTATTCCGACGATGAATCTTCATCCGGAGAGACCGAATCTTTGTAACTGTTGCAGGACGGCCGGTCAGAGGGTGTGTCCGATGGTGATAGTATTCCGGGCCCCTTTGATCCGCCGAACAGGGTTGTTGTTTTCATGGCCGGATCACAATCTGTGCAGCAGCCCTCGATGACCGGGGCGTTCACCGCAGAGGCAGCGGGAACCGGGGCAGGCAACCAAACCCCGTCGCCCTCGGACGTCCTATCCACCTTGGTCGGCACTTTGACGGCGCTCGCAACAGCAGAAGTAGCCCCTGCTGACAAGGCGCAGCATGATGCGGAGATCGTTCAGCTGAAGAGCCGGATTGAGCAAGCTAAACTGGATCTGGATGCGGAGAAAGTCAGGATGGCTGCAAGGCAGGCAGAGCTAGATTCCCAAGCCTTCCGGCTTAGGCTGGATCAGAACGCTCCCCAAGAGGTAATGTATAGAAGGCAACAAACTCGTCTACCGCCGGTTTATGAGGCGAGGAATCTCTTTGGCACACCAGGAGCGGGAGCCAGTAACCGCCCAGAGGTAAACCGGGGAGGAGCTTCGGGGACTGGCGCGTCGGTTCAGCCGCCGGCCACAGAGCGGAACCGCCAAGTTGTGCCAATGCCGCACGTTCCCACCCCTCCCGGCCATTATTCTAACCCGTTGGACAACATTGTCGCCGCCGCTTCACGACTGGCCGCTTTACCCATTGAGGGGACGTCCCCCATAGCAATGGAGGCGCGACGGGCTAAGGAGTTGCTGGACACGGCGCTGACACAGTAGCAGGCGTATTCTTATAGCCGGGAGAGGATTCATTCAACCCCCCGCCCGAGCCGGAGTTACACAAGGCACTGGGATGAACCGGTTGTATCTAGTAGCGAGCGGAGACGGCACCGTCACAGGCAGGATAATCCGGCAGGGGCAGAAGCACACGCCCAAGAGGCGGTAAACCAGGCTAGACATACTGCCCGCGAGGACACCCGTCAAGCGACGCCGGTTCACCCCACCACCGCAGAAACGAGAGTCATGGCCAGTTCCTTTGGAGTATAGTGTCTCATCCCCGCTTTACGAAGCGTGAAATTACCCAAAGACTTCAAAGGCCCGCGCAAGGTACCCAACTACACGGCAGATCTGGCCCCAAGGCGTGGGTTGAAAGTTATGAGATGGCTATGGAGATGCTTGATGTGGACGAAGCGGCGTGTGCCAAATACTTCACAATGATGCTTGAGGATACAGCCCGGACATGGTTAAAGGGTCTGCCACCTTACTCCATCGGATCATGGGGTGAGTTGCGTCGCCGGTTTATCAGTAATTTCAAAGACACGTGCAAGCAGCCGATGTTTGTGGTGGACTTAGCAACATGTGTTCAAGGAGAGCAGGAGACCACAAGCAGTTGGGTGCGGCGAGTATCAGAAATCCTACACTCTTCCAACAGTATCAACCCCAGTACGGCGATAGTAACGTTGGAGAACAATTGCCGGTTCGAGTCTTTAAGGCTGAAGTTAGGACGGCTCAAGCACGATTGCAACGACATGGGAACACTCATGAGCACTTTGGTGAAGTATGGGGACTCTGATAACACCAAGTACCCAGATGTAGACGGAGACAAATCCGGGAAGGCGAGCAAGGCTGGTAAACCGGCGCAAGCCAATCCGGCAGGTACAGGTTACAATGGCAAGCGAAAAGCGGAGGGCGGCTCAGACTTTGTGGCCAATACCAACGTTCAGGGCAACGGGCAGCGCCGCAAGGGTAAACCGCCCCCGCGCAACGAGAGGGCACCCTTCAATCTAGATCAGCAGCTAAGTGTGCCTTGCCCAAGACACGGTACAGAGGAAAACCCGGCTACGCATCTCTGGAAGGACTGCCGTATCATGCAGGAGGTTATATGATAGGCCAAGTATAACCACGGATCCCCCGGCGGCGGATCAGGTTCCGACTTTCAGGGTCCGGGTTACCAGGGTAACGGATCCTGATCAGGATATCATGGCGGTAACAATAACCACAACGGCAACAGTCAGCATCAACATAACCAGCAGCATGGTCAGGGTGGTTACAACAACCAAGGCAATTAGCAGCGTCAACAGCATCAGCAATCCGGATATCAGAATAATCCGAAGGAGCTAAGCAGTGGGCAGTATCATGTTTTCACCACAAGTTTGTGCAAACGAGATCAAAAGGTTCTGAAGCGGGCAATACACGCAGTTGAACCGGCGATACCACATTTTTTACGTTGGTCTGAGCAACCCATTGTGTGGAGCAGAGAGGATCACCCGCCACGGGTTGATAATCCGGGCCAGTTGGCCTTAGTGGTGGCACCACAGGTGGGAGGTTACAAGTTCACAAAAGTACTTATGGACGGCGGCAGCAGCATCAACATCCTATACTATGAGACTTTCCGTCGTATGGGGTTGACAGATAAGAAGCTCCGACAGTCCAACACAGTATTCCATGGAGTGGTGCCAGGTAAATCGGCTTACCCAGTTGGGAAAATTGATCTGCAAGTTACCTTTGGGGATGAGCAGGATTCTAGATCGGAGGCAGTGACCTTTGAGGTCGTAAAGATCAGGAGCCCATATCATGCTCTGTTTGGGAGACCGGTTTACGCCAAGTTCATGGCTAGACCGTGTTATGTTTATCTGCAGCTTAAGATGCCGGGTCACAAGGGAACCATCACGGTTCACGGGAGCCGCAAGACCGCATTGGAATGCGAGGAAGGAGATGCAGCATACGCTGAGGCAGTTTGTGCTACGGAGGAGCTAAAATTCTACAAAGACAATGTTGATCCGACAGACATGTCCCCGTTGAAGAAGCCAACTACAGAGCATGATCCGGCGTTAAAGTTTAAATCGGCAGAGGAAACCAAGCAGGTTGACTTTGTTCCGGGTGATTCGTCCAAGCAGTTCACTATCAGCGCTAACCTAGACCCCAAATAGGAAAGCGCGCTCATCGAGTTCATCCGTGAGAACCGGGATATCTTTGCATGGAAACCTTCTGACATGCCAGGTATACCGAGGGAACTCGCTGAGCACAGTCTAAATATCGATCCAAAGTTTAAACCGGTCAAGCAGTATTTGCGCCGCTTCAATGAGGAGAGGCGCAAGGCTATAGGTGAGGAAGTGGCTAGGCTCTTGGCCGCAGGATTCATAGTCGAGGTGTTTCATCCAGAATGGTTGGCCAATCCGGTGCTGGTGCTAAAGAAAAACGGAACCTGGAGGATGTGTGTTGATTACACATACTTGAACAAGGCTTGCCCAACTGATCCTTTTGCTCTCCCCCGTATTGATCAGATTATTGATGCTACGGCAGGATGTGAGCGGCTAAGTTTTTTGGATGCATATTCAGGTTATCATCAGATCAAGATGGCAGTTAAGGACCAGGAGAAGACCGCTTTCATAACTCCTTTCGGAGCCTTCTACTATGTATCCATGCCTTTTGGGCTCAAGAGTGCCCAAGCAACTTATCAACGTTGTGTGCAGAACTGCTTCAAGGGGCAGATTGGAAAGAATGTCCATGCTTATGTTGATGACATTGTGGTGAAATCCAGGAAGGAGGAGACAATGATAGAGGACTTGAAAGAAACCTTTGACAACCTCCGGGTGTACAAGATGATGCTTAATCCGGAGAAGTGTGTTTTTGGTGTTCCAACAGGCAAGCTCCTTGGATTCTTAGTATCAAACAGAGGGATTGAGGCTAATCCGGAGAAGATCAAGGCGATCACATCCTTGGCTAAACCGGCTTGTATCAATGATGTCCAGCGCGTAGCAGGCCGTATTGCAGCGTTGAGCCGGTTCATCAGCTGTTTGGGAGAGAAGGCGATCCCGCTTTATCAGATGCTGAAAAAGACGGATCGGTTTGTATGGAGCGATGCTGCAGACGCTGTGTTCGAAGATTTGAAGCGGCAATTAGCAGAACCGCCAGTTCTTGCTGCCCCTGTTGACAAAGAGCCGTTGCTGTTATACGTGGCCGCCAATGCCCGTGCAGTTAGCGAGGCAATTGTGGTGGAACGCAAGGAAACAGGCAAGGAATATCCCGTTCAGCGCCCGGTTTACTACATCAGTGAGGTCCTTATTGAGTCAAAGCAAAGATATCCACACTGGCAGAAGTTAGTACATGGGGTATTCATGGCAAACCAGAAGCTGAAGCACTATTTCCAGGGCCACCCAATCATTGTCGTCAGCTCAGCTCCATTGGGGGATATAATCCAGAACAGAGAAGCCACTGGCAGAGTGGCGAAATGGGCCATTGATCTTAGCCCACATGGATTGAAATACGTACCCCGTACTGCTATAAAATCCCAAGCACTGGTGGATTTCATCAATGATTGGACAGAGTTGCAAGCACCTGAGGAGAAGCCGGATCATACTTACTGGACTATTCACTTTGACGGTTCAAGACAATTGGAGGGCTCGGGGGCTGGAGTCGTGTTAACTTCCCCGCGAGGTAACAAGTTCTGTTATGTCCTTCGGTTAATGTTCCCTTGCACCAACAATGCTGCGGAGTATGAAGCTCTCCTTCATGGTTTACGGATGGCCAAGAAGATGAACTTGAGCCGGGTCAAGTGCTTTGGTGATTCAGATCTAGTGGCACAACAGGTATGTGGGAAGTGGGATTCTAAAGATCCACTCATGGCGGCTTATCGGCGAGAAGTTGAAGCAGTTGCAGGATACTTCAAATGGTATCAGGTGGACCACATAGACCGGCGAAAAAATGAAGCGGCCGATGCATTAAGACGGCTGAGCTCTCAGCGTAAACCGGTTCCACCTAATACCTTCTTAGATGAACTGCATAGTCCATCAGTTCAGATACCTTCAGAGGAGGATTTAGCTATTCCTGATCCGGAAGCACAGCTAGTTGCAGCTCTTCACGTTATTCCAGATTGGACACTCCCTTACGTGGCGTACCTGAGCCGAGGTGAGTTGCCAGAGGACGAAGTTGAGGCCCGGCAGATAATCCGGCGGTCCAAGTCTATGACTATCGTCGATGGAGAACTTCATCACCGCAGCGTTTCTGGGGCGTTTCAGCGGTGCGTATCATCAGAGGAAGGCTGTGATATTCTTCGAGAGATTCACGAAGGAGATTGTGGCCATCACGCCGGTTCAAAGTCATTGGTAGCTAAAGCTTTTCGTCATGGGTTCTACTGGTTAACGGCTCACGCTGATGCAGAGAACTTGGTCAGAAAATGTGATGCTTGCCAGAAATTTTCACGGCGTGCTCATGTTCTGGCGCAGGAGCTACGGATGATTCCAATTACTTGGCCGTTTGCGACTTGGGGGCTTGATATGGTTGGACCCTTTAAAAGATCCCAAGATCAGAAAACCCACCTGTTAGTAGCAGTGGACAAGTTTACAAAGTGGGTTGAGGCAGAGCTTGTCGGTAAGTGTGATGCGGCAACAACGGTTAAATTCATCAAAAAGGTAATTTTCCGGTTTGGCTTTCCACACAGCATCATTACTGATAATGGCACCAACCTATCTAAAGGAGTGATGGAAGAGTTTTGTCAAAGAGAACATATTCGCCTGGATGTATCGTCAGTAGCTCACCCTCAGTCCAACGGCCAAGCTGAGAGGGCCAACCAAGATATCTTGAGAGGCATCAAGCCCCGGCTTATGGTTCCTTTGCAAAGAACACCGGGTTGCTGGGTAGAAGAGTTACCTTCTGTCCTCTGGAGCATCAACACTACACCTAACAGGTCTACAGGTTATACTCCTTTCTTCATGGTGTATGGTGCTGAAGCAGTTCTCCCTAGTGACATCCGGCACGACTCACCACGGGTGGCAGCTTACGTTGAAGCGGATAATGAGCAAGCAAGACAAGACAGTTTGGACCGGCTGGATGAGGAACGGGACATGGCAGCAGCACGATCGGCGATTTATCAACAAGACCTGCGCCGGTACCATAGCCTCCGGGTTAAGACCAGAACGTTCCAGGAGGGGGATCTAGTGCTCCGACTCATCCAAGACCAGACAGATATGCACAAGTTATCCCCACCTTGGGAAGGACCCTTTGTGGTCAGCAAGAACCTACACAACGGTTCATACTACCTGGTCGACGTTCGAGAACATAAGGACTCACGTACGGCAGAGGAGGAGACGAAGCGGCCGTGGAACATCGCTCTTCTGCGACCTTACTACACTTGAGCCTTTGGCGCCGCTTTATGTACCATGTATATATTATGATTAATAAATAAACCGGCGCCCCCAGTAAACCGGGGAATCAGCCATCTTCGCAAGGAGTATCACATGGGAGTTTCTCTGAAAACTCACCATGGCCTCTTAAACCGGTGCCCCTGATAGTATCAGGGGATCAGCCGTGTCTTTCTTACAAAGGAGTATCACATGGGAGTTTCTCTGAAAACTCACCATGCCCTCCTAAACCGGCGCCCCTGATAGCTACAGGGAATCAGCCGTGTTTTTTTCAAAGGAGTATCACATGGGAGTTTCTATGAAAACTCACCATGGCCTCCTAAACCGGCGCCCCTGATAGCTACAGGGAATCAGCCGTGTTTTTTTTCAAAGGAGTATCTGATGACCCTCAACCGTAAGGGATCTATTGCAGCGTTTTCGATAAGTAAGAGTGTCGAACCCAACAAGGAGCAGAAGGTACTGATAAGCGATTCTGAGCAAGAAATTACTGCAAGCACTGAAAGATAACCTTTAGGGGTTTTCTCGGTATAAGCAACAGGTAAGTAAAAGCAAGTAATGTAAAAGGTACTGAGAGTAACAAGTGGCCCAATCCTTTCTTAGCAAAGGAGAGGCCTAGCAACTGGATTTATAAAGACTAAAGCGTTCTTGAGGACACACGGGAGAGGTAGTCATGTGCTTTCGCCATATTCCGTATCGATACTATGTTATATGTTGATAAGTGTTGAGTGGGTGGATCTATGCTAGTACACTCTCTAGACTAAGATGAGTGCACTCTTATGATTAAACACCTTGCAAGCATCCGCAAATACAAGATAGAATTTAAGGCAAAAGCCTAACCATAGCATTACGATCGAGGATCCATTATTCCCTTATGCAAAAGCGTGCGAACTGGGGTTCAGGTTTCTGTCACTCCGGCAACCCACCATAAGCATTCTTTATACACAATGTATTCCCCTAGGTCCTTAATAAGGTGAAGCGTTGGGTGTTCGACTCACACAACACCACTAGTAGAATGACAACGCAACTTAAGTATCAAACAACACATATTACTTCAACAGCATATGACTACTAACAACAAGACTTTCCCCATGGCCTCAAGAACTAAGGTAACTACTCACGAGACATAAAAGAGATCATGATCAGTGGGGATAAATAGGTGATAAACAATCTGGACATAATAATATTTCTCCAACAAAACTCAATAGCATTCACCACAAAGCAATAATCAACACCGATAGAGTAAAGAGGATAGGTAGTACGAGTTACAACGCAAGCTACGATTGTAAGATGAGATTTGGATGAAGATGGAGATGGTGCTGGTGTTGGGGATGATGTTGATGATGATCTCGATGATGCCCGTGACGATGGTGATGACGATGGCGACGATCTCCCCTTCCGGGAGGTGATCTCCCCGGCGGAATCTGCCCGCCGGAGATGCCCTTTTCTTCTCTGTAGGTTTCCGCCTCGGATCGGCGGCGGAACTCCGTAAAAAGTCTCGTTTTTAGGGTTTTCGGAGAACGGAGAGTATATAGGCAAAAGGGGGCATCCGGAGGTGGGCCAGGGGCTCCAGGCGCCCCGTGGGCGCGGCCAGGGGGGCGCGCCCCCAGGCCGCCTGGGCACCCTGTGGCCCCCCTCTGGCTCCCCTTTTGCGTGTCTTTGTGATTCATCTGAAAAATATCTCCCGTCAATTTTCAGGCAATTTGGAGGTATTCTTCTTCAGCAACTCAGCGTCCACTTTTTACTGCTGAATCCTGCGTCTGCTGTTCCGGCATCGGAGAGTTTGCAAACTGTGTAAAATAGACCAAAACAACATAAGAACATCACCGTAACGTGAAATATATCAATGAATAAGGATAAATTATGATACAAAATAGTGATGCATTTTGGACGTATCAACACCCCCAAGCTTAGACCTCGCTTGTCCCCAAGCGAATATGAACTCGGTAAACCTGTCCACAAGTTTAGAGAGTGAAGTGTCGATAAATAGAATACGGACAAGAAGCATCATAGTTTCTTTACTAACTCAAATATCCTCAACAGCAATCTTCAACTCATAAAGCCCTTATGAAAGAGTGATAACACTTATATTCGAAAGTAGGGCTAAGGAAACTTATTATATCATGGCAAACATGTCCTTTGGTCAAAGAACAACAAATAGGTTTAACTTTTGCTTATATTTTGGTGAGATCAATTGAAGCTTTTTGAGATAACATGTTAATAGGCAAGAAGTGAAAATGTTAGCACAAAGGAAGATATTTGCCTCAGCTGGGCATGACAAACAACTTACTTATCGAATGATAATGTCAACAAGGATATAATATGACAAATCTTAATGCAGCATTATATGAATGAATCCTTATCAACATCAAACGTCTGCTCTCTTTGAGAAATAGAAGGAAGTAGGAGTAACTGACTCAACTTAAAATTAAAAGATAGGCCCTGCTCTAGGGTAGTAGGGAAAACTCATGTGCTATCCTCAAATCAAACAGAATGAAAACAAGTTTTAGGGGTGCATGATTTGTCAACGAATGCTAATAGATAACTCAATTGCTTTTTGAGCTGGACAAGTTTCGGGGAACGACTCCCGCACGAAGATGATAACATCCTCTTATTCTCCTTTGTTTATCACTGCCAAAGTTTTCTGATTTCTCATGAACAAAACATGAAGGAGGGTTTGTTTGTTATTATTTTTAAGCCGGGCGCACTCTTTGCCAGTTCCTTCTCGTATTATGGGTTTGCACATTAGACATGCAATCCCGGGGTGAAGCTTGTCCAACTCAAGAAGACTATGAATTAGCTATTACTTCCTCATGAGCTGAAACAGAGGCACAAAACAAAAGATTTTGAACATTTAAGGATAACACATAAATTATATACTTTAGGAGGTGGTAATGGAATACCACGAATAGGTAGGTATGGTGGACTCATATGGAAGGTATTGGCTTAAGGGTATGGATGCACAAGCAGAATTCCGCTTAGTACAGAGTTAGGCTAGCAAAGGTTTTGAGAGAACAGACAATTGATGATGACTAAGATGCAAAGCAATATAAAGCATGAGCATTGAAATAAGCATAACACATCAAGTTGTCTTCCTTGTCAGCATAACACTTCAAGCATAATAACATAATGGTTTTGGCTATGTTGCTACTTTAAGAAAATCATGCTTGTTGTTATGACCAAAGCTATGTTTGCCGAGATTAAATAAAGTTTCATAGCCATACCTGACATAAGGTCAATACTCCTCATAAGAATCATCATATAAGGTCGACTGCGCGAAGAGAATACCGAGTGCAGCAAAAGGAACCCATAAACTTCTCATTAATATTCCATCATGGACGACTCCACACTCACGGATACAATTCTTCACCGAAGGAGCGATAGACCTCAATGCACACACCTATCTCATATAATAACCTCCCTAGACATGATACGACTCTACTTGACTCTATATGACAAAAGGTAAAGATAAAGATACCGGGCACTCCCCCAAGCTTGGAACAAGCCAAGGGAATGCCATTATCCCAGGAGATTTTACTCATCATGCTTGTTGGCGTTAATCACGTAGTCCTTGGCGAAACGCTTCCATGGATATCTTGCTAAAGTCTCATATGAGAGGCTCATCTCCTGAATCCTGCATTCAGCACCCAAACCCATGCGCAGAAACCTTAGTTCATACTCATAGTTCTGGTTTTATAGATCATTAATTTGCCCTTGGAGCTCTATAATTCTTTCTTAAGACACGGTGATTCTTTCCCACATCTCCTTCATGAAGTAGTTCTTCAGCTCGTTGGTGATGTCAAAGTTAGCTTCGACACCATGCTCGATCATCTTCTTGTACTCGAAGACTTCTTGTTCCACTTCTTCTAGCCTGGCCTGGATGCTCCCCTCCTTGATAGGTCCCTTCAGATCTTCTTGATGAAGGACACCATCCTCCATCCGAACAACCTGAGGGTGCTTCTTCACCTCAGCGAGGTAAGGGTTGATGACGTTGACGACGAACTCGTCCTTGGGGGAACTTGGAGAAGCCATGGCACCTAAATTCAGCTGAAAGATTCCCTGGCAGAAACAGATCGAAGAGAAAACACGCGAAATCGCAAGATACGTTGCGGAACAGTCCAGGAAAATATATAGGAAAAATTTATGCACAGAAAGGAAGGTAACGGACCAAAGCGGGGTCAGAGACGGGCTCCCGGGTGTCCAGGCGGCCTCCCGGCGCGTCCCAGGGGGGGCGCGCCAGGGGGGCGCCTGGACTCCCTGGAGGTCGTCTCCGGCTCCACTTATACTCGGAATTTTACTAATTTTACGAAAACTTGTAATACGGAACTTTTATGGCGGTTCGCGATGTTTCCTTACCGTACTACATACCTTTGCTTTATTCTGCCTCTGCTGGCGTCTGAAACAGGGCTGCAACATGTTCTTCGTGGGTTGTTGTGTATATTATATTCACATCAACATCGACAGGGTCTCCTGCTATGTAATGTTTAAGCCTTTGCCCATTCACAACTTGGGGTTTGGTGCCTTCAAAATTATTAATCTTAATTGCACCGGACCGATAAACTTCTTCAATATGAAATGGTCCTTCCCACCTGGAAAGTAGTCTACCTGGAGAAAACCTAAAACGGGATCTGAACAACAAAACTTTATCACCAACATTAAATTCACGTTTCAGAATCTTCCTATCATGCCACTTTTTTACCTTTTCCTTGAACATTTTAGCGCTCTCGTAAGCTTCACTTCTCCATTCATCTAGAGAAGTCAAGTTCATGAGACACTTCTCACCAGCTAGTTTTGGGTCAGCGTTAAGCTCTCTAACAGCCCAGAAAGCTTTGTGCTCTAACTCTAATGGCAAATGGCAAGCCTTGCCATACACCATCTTATAGGGAGACATGCCCATGGGGTTTTTGTAAGCAGTTCTATATGCCCACAAAGCATCTCCTAACTTGTTTGACCAATCTTTCCTATTTCTGTTTACTGTTTTCTGCAAGATCAACTTAATCTCTCTATTGGTGAGCTCAACTTGCCCACTAGTTTGAGGATGATAAGGTGAAGCAATTCTATGATTAACATCGTATTTGGCCAAAGCTTTTCTAAAAGCTCCGTGTGTGAAGTGTGATCCTCCATCGGTCATGAGATACCTTGGTACACCAAACCTAGGAAAAATTACATCTTTAAGCATTTTCAAAGATGTTTTGTGATCAGCACTTTCAGTGGGGATGGCTTCAACCCACTTGGACACATAATCAACAGCTACTAAAATGTGAGTGTACTTGTGCGAAGAAGGAAAAGGACCCATAAAATCAAATCCCCAACAATCGAAAGGTTCAATCACTAGTGAGTAATTCATAGGCATCTCATTCCTTCTACTAATGTTACCAACTCTCTGACATTTATCACAGGCCAAAACATAATTTCTAGCATCTTTAAAGAGAGTAGGCCAATAAAAACCTGATTGAAGAACCTTATGTGCAGTCCTCTCACCGGCATGATGTCCTCCATAGGGACTATCATGACACCGTCTGAGAATGTCCTTCTGCTCATGTTCCGGAATGCATCTTCTCACGATCCCGTCGGGACCTTCTTTGAGAAGATGTGGGTCATCCCAAAAGTAGTGCCTCAAATCATGAAAGAACTTCTTCCTTTGCTGAAACATTAGACCTGGAGGCAAATACTTTGCAACAATAAAATTAGCATAATCTACATACCAAGGGTCGGAAAGAGATTGTACTTTTACAACGGCAAGTTGCTCGTCTGGAAAACTATCGTTAACTGGGATGGGGTCGTGCGGTATATCTTCCATCCTGGAAAGATTGTCCGCCACCGGATTATCTTCCCCTTTCCTATCAACAATCTGCAAATCGAATTCTTGAAGAAGGAGTACCCATCTAATAAGCCTTGGCTTGGCATCCTTCTTTGTCATAAGATACTTAATGGCAGCATGATCAGTATGAATAATAACTTTGGAATCAACAATATACTGTCTAAACTTATCACAAGCAAAAACTACAGCTAAGAATTCTTTCTCAGTAGTAGCATAATTTCTTTGAGCACTATCAAGGGTTTTACTAGCATAATGTATAACATTCAATTTCTTATCAACCCTTTGTCCTAAAACAGCTCCAACAGCAAAATCACTTGCATCACACATAATCTCAAAAGGTAAATTCCAGTCAGGTGGTTGTACTATAGGAGCAGTTATTAAAGCTTTCTTAAGGACTTCAAAAGCTTCCTTACAATTTTCATCAAATACAAAAGGAACATCCTTCTGGAGAAGATTAGTGAGGGGTCTCGAGGTTTTAGAAAAGTCTTTAATAAATCTTCTATAAAAACCTGCATGACCGAGAAAACTGCGAATACCTTTGATGTCCCTTGGATAGGGCATCCTCTCAATAGCTTCGATCTTGGCCTTGTCCACTTCAATTCCCCTTTCGGAAATCTTGTGACCAAGAACAATTCCTTCATTAACCATAAAGTGGCACTTTTCCCAGTTGAGTACCAAATTTGTCTTCTCGCATCTCTGCAAAACTTTATTAAGGTTGTGAAGACAATGGTCAAAAGAAGTTCCATAGACGGAGAAATCATCCATGAAGACTTCCATAATATCCCCGCAAAAACCATGAAAGATAGCAGACATACACCTTTGAAAAGTAGCAGGGGCATTACATAAACCAAAAGGCATACGCCTGTAAGCATAAGTACCAAAGGGACAAGTAAAAGTGGTCTTCTCTTGATCGGCAGTGTTAACATGAATTTGAGAGAAGCCAGAATAACCATCGAGATAACAAAAGTGAGTATTTTTGGATAACCTTTCAAGCATTTGGTCGATGAACGGCAACGGATAGTGATCCTTCCTGGTTGCCTTGTTCAACTTCTTGTAATCAATACACATTCTATATCCAATAATAATTCTCTGAGGTATTAATTCATTTTTATCATTAGGAACCACAGTTGTACCTCCTTTCTTAGGAACACAATGTACCGGACTTACCCACTTACTATCAGCTATAGGGTAGATAATACCTGCGGCTAGAAGCTTGAGAATCTCAGTTCTCACGACATCCATCATCTTTGGGTTCAACCGTCGTTGATGATCAACAACTGGTTTAGCATCAGGCTCAAGGTTGATAGTATGTTGACAGATAGATGGACTAATCCCCTTAAGGTCATCAAGGGTGTAGCCAATTGCGCCTCGGTGTTTACGAAGTACTTCCAATAATCGCTCCTCTTCATATCCTGAAAGGCTAGAATTGATAATAACAGGATATACTTTCTTTTCATCTAAATAAGCATACTTGAGCGTATCGGGAAGAGGTTTAAGATCGAACACCGGGTCTTCTTTCGGTTTTGATAAAATTCCCAAAGGTTCAACCGGAAGAATGTGCTTCGGGATAGCAGGCTGCCTCAAGAATATTTCATCTAGTTCATTTCTTTCCTGCATATGCAAATCATTCTCGTGGTCCTCCATGTATTGCTGCAAGGGATCATTAGGGGGGATAGCAATAGAGGCAATACTTTCAATAATTTTATCATCACTAGGTAAATCAGTACCACGAGGCTGCTTAGAGAACTTAGAAAAATTAAATTCATATGGCTCACCATCGAATTCAACAGAAACTTTACCTTTCTTGCAATCTATTATAGCTCCACAAGTTCTAAGAAAAGGTCTACCAAAAATAATTGGACAAAAATTATCCCTCTCCGATCCAAGTACTAGAAAGTCGGTAGGGTATTTTACCTTTCCACATAGGACTTCAACGTCCCTCACAATTCCGATAGGAGAGATAGTTGTTCTATTTGCAAGATGAATAGTAACATCAACTTCTTCAAGTTCACAAGGGGAATCTCACCGATGATTTCTTCATAAAGTGAATAGGGGATAGCACTTGCACTCGATCCCAAATCGCATAGCCCATAATAATTGTGATCTCCTATTTTAACAGATACCACTGGAGTACCTGAAATTGGGCCTTTATTCTTGGCTGTGACAAGGTTAGTGGAAACAGCACAAAAATTTATATTGGAATCCAAACATCATTAGTAGCAAGGTCTTTAATCAATGCAACTTGAGGATCGACTTTGATCTGGTCCTCAGGCTCATCAACTCTTCTCTCACTTTTATTTATTATGCCTGTCACAAGAGAGTGCTCCCTCATCCTCGTGGGAAAAGGAGGCTTTTCATATATAACTGCAGGAAAAATAGGGTCAGCAACATAAATTTCAATAGGTGGTTTTTTAAAAGGTTCATGGTGCTGGTCTCTCTTCTTTTTAAAAGAATCGACGTGAGAGGCAAAATTCTTACACAAATCAATCACTAGATGGGAATCAAGACCAATCTTAGAGCAAAAAGTATTGAAGTAATCAGTTTTCACATAGCTCTCAATATAATCATGCTCATAATTTATAGCGGGTTCAATACCTTTATCAATATCCCAATCTTCGGTATTCCTCTGGATTCTTTCAATGAGATCCCACCTTTCTTCAACACTCTTCTTTTGAAATACCCCACTAGAGGAGGCATCCAGCATCTCCTTATCCTGACGAGAAAGCTTGGCATAAAAATTTGTAAGTATAATTTCCTTGGGAAGCTTATGAATAGGGCATTTGAGCATTAGGGACTTCAATATCCCCCAAGCTTGAGCAATGCTTTCTCCGTCACGAGACCTAAAGTTATAGATATAATTCCTGTCTCGATGAATTTCATGAAGAGGATAAAACTTAGTATAAAAGAGAGACATAAGCTCCTGCCAGTCCAGCAAGTGTGAGTTATCAAGAAGCCCATACCAATCTGAAGCTTTATCTATAAGTGATACGGCAAACAATTTCCTCATGACAAACTCCCTCGATACACCTGCAAGCTTAAATAATGAACATAGTCGTGACAGATATAGCAAGTGTTCACCGGGATGTCTGTCTCCTGCATAACGATTAGCTAGAACATAATCGATAATGCCAGCTGGTATTTTATAAGGCACAATTTCAGTAGGGGGAGGATCAACCACCACAGGTGTGGGGCATCTTCCCGCAAGCAACGCTCCAATAACAGGGTTATCCATAAGGACAAAGAGCAGCAATAGCAAAAACAAAAACAGAATTATAAAAACTTCCTTACCAGTTTCACTTTACCAATAGCGCTACGCTCCCCGGTAACGGTACCAGAAAACGGTACTTGAAGACCCTCAACCGTAAGGGATCTATTGCAGCGTTTTCGATAAGTAAGAGTGTCGAACCCAACGAGGAGCAGAAGGTACTGATAAGCGATTCTGAGCAAGAAATTACTGCAAGCACTGAAAGATAACCTTTAGGGGTTTTCTCGGTATAAGCAACAGGTAAGTAAAAGCAAGTAATGTAAAAGGTACTGAGAGTAACAAGTGGCCCAATCCTTTCTTAGCAAAGGAGAGGCCTAGCAACTGGATTTATAAAGACTAAAGCGTTCTTGAGAACACACGGGAGAGGTAGTCATGTGCTTTCACCATATTCCGTATCGATACTATGTTATGTGTTGATAAGTGTTGAGTGGGTGGATCTATGCTAGTACACTCTCTAGACTAAGATGAGTGCACTCTTATGATTAAACACCTTGCAAGCATCTGCAAATACAAGATAGAATTTAAGGCAAAAGCCTAACCATAGCATTACGATCGAGGATCCATTATTCCCTTATGCAAAAGCGTGCGAACTGGGGTTCAGGTTTCTGTCACTTCGGCAACCCACCATAAGCATTCTTTATACACAATGTATTCCCCTAGGTCCTTAATAAGGCGAAGTGTTGGGTGTTCGACTCACACAACACCACTAGTAGAATGACAACGCAACTTAAGTATCAAACAACACATATTACTTCAACAGCATATGACTACTAACAACAAGACTTTCCCCATGGCCTCAAGAACTAAGGTAACTACTCACGAGACATAAAAGAGATCATGATCAGTGGGGATAAATAGGTGATAAACAATCTTGACATAATAATATTTCTCCAACAAAACTCAATAGCATTCACCACAAAGCAATAATCAACACCGATAGAGTAAAGAGGATAGGTAGTACGAGTTACAACGCAAGCTACGATTGTAAGATGAGATTTGGATGAAGATGGAGATGGTGCTGGTGTTGGGGATGATGTTGATGATGATCTCGATGATTCCCGTGACGATGGTGATGACGATGGCGACGATCTCCCCTTCCGGGAGGTGATCTCCCCGGCGGAATCTGCCCGCCGGAGATGCCCTTTTCTTCTCTGTAGGTTTCCGCCTCGGAGCGGCGGCGGAACTCCGTAAAAAGTCTCGTTTTTAGGGTTTTCGGAGAACGGAGAGTATATAGGCAAAAGGGGGCATCCGGAGGTGGGCCAGGGGCTCCAGGCGCCCCGTGGGCGCGGCCAGGGGGGCGCGCCCCCAGGCCGCCTGGGCACCCTGTGGCCCCCCTCTGGCTCCCCTTTTGCGTGTCTTCGTGATTCATCTGAAAAATATCTCCCGTCAATTTTCAGGCAATTTGGAGGTATTCTTCTTCAGCAACTCAGCGTCCACTTTTTACTGCTGAATCCTGCGTCTGCTGTTCCGGCATCGGAGAGTTTGCAAACTGTGTAAAATAGACCAAAACAACATAAGAACATCACCGTAACGTGAAATATATCAATGAATAAGGATAAATTATGATACAAAATAGTGATGCATTTTGGACGTATCAGTATCACATGGGAGTTTCTCTGAAAACTCACCATGGCCTCCTAAACCGGCGCCCCTAATAGCTACAGGGAATCAGCCGTATTTTTTCAAAGGAGTATCACATGGGAGTTTTGTCGCGACCGGTCCTTCAGTAAAATAATTACCGGAAGGCCGGTCTCTTTATTAAACCAGCGAGGAATAATATTCCTGCTGGCAGACAATTCCTTGATACAGAAATTCCAGTACCTGAATATTATACAAGGTTGAGCTAGGGGTGGCTCAACAAATTTTATTACAAGCGCGCCAATATATTACATAGAGGCGGATATGGCACAAGGCAGGGTGGCATACTACTGAAACGTAATAAAAGGCGATGGAATATGTCACAGTGAAATGGGTGGTGTGACTCCAATATTTTACAGTTCATCGAGTGTCGGAGTGAGACCCGATGAATTTATTTGGTGGTAGGCGGAAGCAGTTATAAAACAGTGATCAACTCCAGGATCGCAAGAGACTGACTGGGACTCCTCTAAGCGTCGGACTCGCTATCGAACTCTTCATCCATGAGATCGCCTTCGTCCACATCTGGCGAAATCAACAAGCCAGGTGAGTACTTTGAATGTACTCGCAAGACAGTTCGGACTTAGGATATAACAAATGCCAACATGAATGCATATGAGTATTCCAGCGAAAAATGCAACCGGAACAAAATATGAATGCACTGAAAGTAAAGAATGGAAGTCGGGCGGTAATCCTCCCGAAATCCAAAAGATAAAAATAACGAGACCAAACGAGGGTCTGGGTGACACCTCGTAGGAAAATAATAAATGCCTCCGTCGGACGTCTGAGCGACATCACATATAGGGCTTATAGCAAAAATAAATAACAAGAATGCCACAGTCGGACGTCTGAGCGACATCACATAAAGGGCTTATAAAAGAAAAGAATGCCACAGTCGGACGTCTGAGCGACATCACATAAAGGGCTTA
>LR738715.1:61040038-61097679 GCA_902687465.1 Secale cereale
ATCACATAAAGGGCATATAAAAGAAAAGAATGTCACAGTCGGACGTCTGAGCGACATCACATAAAGGGCTTATAAAAGAAAAGAATGCCACAGTCGGACGTCTGAGCGACATCACATAAAGGGCTTATAAAGGAAAAGAATGCCACAGTCGGACGTCTGAGCGACATCACATAAAGGGCTCATAAATAACGGTAGTATGATGATGAAATACTTCTGAAAATAAATACTGAGATGGTTGGTGAGTTCATCTACCAAATGAACTTAACAGAAATACTACTCTAGTTACTCCCGAGAATATACTAGAGACGGTCGCCGGGTTGATATGAAGATTGACCCTAGGCCATAAACATGGCTACTGAAGGAATTTTAACTCTGCAGAGCTAGTACTAATAACTCATAGCCAACGGGTTCTACTAGCCACGTGGGCTAGCCCCGTCTACGGTGTTTTAGTAGATACCCAACTAACCAGTACACACCCATTTAACATCCTGTCGTCCGGAATCACCCGCGACGACATTCACGGAAAACTTTAAGACGGGGAGGCTACAACCTCGAATAGCATGGGATCAAATTTATATATGCGCGCTCTAAGGGGTGCCCCCTCTCGGTCCCAACCGGAAACACCCATGCCCCCTGACCGGATGACGGGCTTTAATCCAGGGCCATGGAACCCTCATCCCGGCCCCTCTACTTGGTGTGTACTCGGAAAGTGGTTTACAACCGACTAGACCGTAATCCCAACGGACGGCCTATGATAGTACTGAAAAGGAGATGAACGGAATCATGACATAATCTCCGTTGATACTGAGTTGACCAACTACTGGCATGCTCCAACAATACCCGCATTCCACCCCATCGTATCACCATATGATCGAGGTGGTTCAACATTCTCCTTCGGGACTCACCCGAAGCTTACTTGCATGAAATATGCCATACACATATGCCCATATGATCATGCTTATGAACGAGCTACTCGAGCAAACATGCAACACACTCATCATATCAAGAGTTCAAACATGCTTGCCTGGTTCTGAAAAGTCGGAGCCTAACTCGGCGTGATTCGCGTCTCCGTCACGGCCTCCGGTATCTATGTATTCAAACAAAAATATATACTAACATAAATACCGCGCGTGCAAATAAAGTTGCTCAAAATATTTCCACATAAATATGACAAAACACTAGACAGAAAACCAAGGTGGACAGAAAAAGAATCAACTAAAAATCACTTTTAGTTTAAAAGATATTAAGGTTTTTGTCTAGGGACCCATCTGTAATGAAACAGAAAAGATCCAGGGGCCAGAACAGAAAAGGACAAAGCGAACCGGTACGCAGTACGTCACCCGCAGAGGGAAAACGCACTTTGCGTAAATACGCCAACAGAAAACGGTTCGAGGGGGAGATGTGAGAGACTGACAGAGGGACCCCACCTGTCAGGTTTGAAAAAGAAACAGGGCCGCGCCGGCGCCGGTGCTGCGGTGATCGCCGGCGTCGATCCACGGCGAGATAGGGGAGGGGAGTGGTACCTATCGCCTCACGATGGTCTTCCGCTTCGAACGGTGGTGGAGTTGGGTGCCGGCGAGTCCCACGTCGACGGCGAGCTTATCTCCGGCGGACGACGGCTCGGGTGTTCATGGATCTCGTCGGAGAAGGTTTCTGGAGAGAAATTGGGTTGGGGTTTAGGACTAGGGGATGCCATGGTACTACGTTCAAGTTCACGGTGGCGGAGGAGCCCTCATCGGAGTGAACGGAGCTGGAGCCCGAGGCGGAGGTAGCTGGCCGGAGCTGGGGAAGAAAAGCCTCTCGGGGCTCTTTCAGAGGTTGGGCGTGGTCTAGGGAAGTACTGGAGGCGTGTGTGCTCGAGCACGAGCTCGGGGGTGCCTTTTATAGGTGGCTCGAGGTGGCTGCCGCGAACGGATAAGTCCGGCGAGTCAATTACGGCGCTGCAGTGGTCGGACGGTGGGGCTAGGGGCTAGAGCATCATCTATGATCTGTAGAAGCTCCATTACCGCGCTTAACTTAGCAGTAGAGGTGGTGTAACGACCTGTCCCCGACGGAACGGCCGCGCGGCTTGTCGGCGGCAGAAACGGCGCTCTGCGCGTGCCAGGCCACGGCGACGGTATGCCAGGCGTGCGTTGGCTATGGGGAGGGACACGCGGAGCACTGGGATGGTCTGGGCGGCGCGAAACGGCATGGAGCTGCGGCGTTCCTTCTGTCAGCCGCCACGGGCGGCGTTGTGGCCGTGGCAGCCGCAGGCGCGGTCGGGCCAGGGCGCCACCGACGCCCAGAAACGGCCAAGCGACCGTGCGGCGCATGGATAAGGAGAAGCTGCAGTGCAGCGTTGAGCCAAGGAAGCACAGACGAGATTTTGTCGCCGCGCCCGACGACTGTCGAAACTAACGAAGTGTTAAACTGTCGACAGTTTCAGTTAACAGCTAACAGTTCAGTGTAGGCTAGGTGTTTGATGAAATGATTCTGGTATGTGCACAAAGTTCCAGGGGCTGATTTTTGGTAGAGTGGCCTCTTGATGTATCTAGAGGCTGCATGATTTTTCACAGAATTTTTGGATGAAGATAAATATGAATTTCACCAAATTTTGTAAATCTGGTCCAAACTTGCAGCAAGTGAAATTTGAAAATTTTGAATTATGGACCAGTGAAACAAGATGGATCTAGGTTGTGGGTACTAAGGACTATCTAGGAGAGTTGGTTTGGAGTCAAATAGGTAGGTGAAAAAGGTGGTTCCTTTGTAAATCACCAAGGTCCACTATAAAAGACAGAATTGTTTTTGGAATGAAATAAATAGGAGAAAATTCCCAAGAAGCTCACAACTTGCTGGAATTGATGAAATGCTTGTCCCATGGTGTGAAGAGAGTGTTGGAGAGGATTGTTCCTGTTGGGATCATGGCAAGATGAAGGTTGGAGGGGAGATGAGTCAAGGTTAAACTTGAGAATTTGAAAACAAGAAGTGGTGAACTCAAACAACTCCTTTTGAATCTCAATTTGTGCTTGAGCCAAACACAAGAGGAGAACTTCAAGGCCAAAAACCAGGCTTGAGAAGACACACAAACTTTGGCAAAAAGGGGTTTCAGAAGGGCAAAAGAAAGGATCAAACAATCCCCCTTTCAAAAAGGCCAAATGTTTGCAAGAAAAACCAACTCAAAAATTTGGGGTGTTACAACACCTACCCCCTTAGGAAAAATCTCGTCCCCGAGATTTCAGCTGATCCTCAAATAGGTGCGGATGTTCAGCCCGAAGGAAATCTTCCCTTTCCCATGTTGCCTCATCCTCTGTGTGGTTACTCCACTGAACTTTGAGAAATTTAATAGTTTTCTGACGGGTCCTCCTTTCAGACTCCTCCAAAATCTTCACTGGGTGTTATCGGTATGTAAGATCTGGTTGCGCATCAAGATTTTCATGTGGCACATGTTTCTCTGGGTTGCTTACACACTTCCGTGGTTGTGAGACGTGGAAGACGTCGTGGACGTCGGACAGTTCCTTGGGAAGGTCATGTTGGTAAGCTACTGTGCCTCTTCGTGCAACTATACGGAAGGGTCCGATGAATCGTGGTGCTAGTTTCCCTTTGACTTTGAATCGTTGTAGTCCTCTCATCGGTGACACACGCAGGTATATGTCGTCACCGGGCTCAAAACTTATTTCCCGATGCTTTTGATCGTAGTAGCTCTTTTGTCGGCTTTGGGCGGTTTTGAGTCGATCCCGTATCATTTTTACTTTCTCCTCGGCTTCCTTTAACATATCGGGGCCGAATATGCGGTTGTCCCCTGTTTCCGACCAATTCAATGGAGTACGGCATCTTCGTCCGTACAAGGCTTCGAAAGGTGCCATCTGCAGGCTAGCTTGGTAACTATTGTTATACGCGAACTCGGCATATGGTAGGCTTTCCTCCCAACTGGCCCCATAGGTGAGGACACATGCCCTTAGCATGTCCTCGAGTATTTGATTTACTCGTTCCGTTTGTCCTCCAGTCTGGGGGTGGTAAGCCGTACTGAATGTTAGTTGCGTTCCGAGGGCTTGCTGCAACTGGTCCCAAAATTTCGAGATGAACTGAGTGCCCCTGTCGGATATTATAGTCTTGGGCACACCATGTAGGCATACTATTCGGGTGAGGTAAAGCTTGGCGAGCTTTTGAGTGGTGTGTGTTGTCTTGACGGGTATGAAATGTGCCACCTTGGTCAGTCTATCTTTGATGACCCATATGGCATCGTTACCGTGTTGTGATCGTGGTAGTCCAACAATAAAATCCATTCCGATATCATCCCATTTCCATTCTAGTATCTTATTTGGCTGTAATAGCCCTGCGGGTTTTTGGTGCTCGGCTTTAATGCGTTGACATGAATCGCAGCATGCAATAAATGTGGCTATATCCCTCTTCATGTCGTGCCACCAAAATCTTTCCTGAATATCTTTGTACATTTTCGTACCTCCGGGGTGGATTGAGTATGGAGCGGTATGACTTTCCGCTAGAATTCGCTGTTTGAGGTCGTTGTTGTTGGGTACGCAAAGTCTGTCTCCGAACCATAATATTCCTTCACGGTTTATGGTGAATTCTGAAGCCTTGCCTTGACTTATTTTTCTTTTTATTCCTTCGATGCTGGGGTGTCTGAGTTGAGCCTTCTTTATCTGCTCTATCAGTGTAGGCTGTATTTCTAGCTTGGATACTTCGCCCTTCGTGACCATCATTAGGTTGAGTCTGGCGAATTCTTGCTGAAATTCGGGTCTCAGGTTCTGTATGCTGCCGCTGTTCGGGCTGGGGTAACGGCTGAGAGCATCGGCTAATACGTTTGCTTTCCCGGGGTGATAGTGGATACCAACGTCGTAATCTTTTACCAGTTCCAACCAGCGTCGTTGTCGTAAATTTAGATCTGGCTGTGTGAAAATATAGCTGAGGCTCTTATGGTCCGTATATATTTCACAGCGATTTCCAAGTAAGAAGTGCCTCCATTCCTTGAGTGCATGGATGACTGCTGCCAACTCCAAATCGTGAGTAGGATAATTTTCTTCATGTTTTCGCAATTGCCGGGATGCGTAGGCGACTACTTTGCCTTCTTGCATCAGTACGCATCCGAGGCCTTTCCGGGATGCGTCGCAATATACTTCAAAGCTCTTGTGTATGTCTGGCATAATTAATACTGGGGCTGTCGTTAACCTCTTTTTGAGCTCTTGGAAGCTTTTCTCACATGCTTCGGTCCACTCGAATTTCTTATCCTTCTTGAGTAGCTGGGTCATTGGTTTGGCTATGGTGGAAAATCCTTCAATAAACCTTCTGTAATATCCGGCCATACCGAGGAAACTGCGTATATCCGTCACACTAGCTGGCGACTTCCAGCCAAGTACAGCCTTGACTTTATCTGGGTCCGCAGCAATTCCTTCTTATGTTAATATGTGTCCTAGGAAATCCACTTGTCTCAACCAAAATTCACATTTGCTGAATTTGGCGTAAAGTTGGTGTTTCCTTAATTCTCCCAGTATAATGCGGAGGTGTTCAGCATGTTCTTCCGGTGTCTTGGAATATACCAAAATATCATCAATAAATACCACCACAAATTTGTCCATGAATCTCATAAATACTTTGTTCATGAGGTGGACAAAATATGCGGGGGCATTAGTCAGTCCGAACAGCATCACTGTAAATTCATAAAGTCCGTATCTTGAGGTGAATGTTGTTTTCGGGATATCTTCTGTGCGTACTTTCAGCTGATGATAACCTGACCTTAAGTCAACTTTTGAGAAAACCTTGGCTTGCGCGAGCTGGTAACATAAATCATTTATCCGTGGCATCAGATATTTATTTTTGATTGTGACCATGTTGAGCGCTCGGTAGTCTATACACAGCCTCATGGTCCCATCCTTCTTTTTGGCAAATAATACCGGCGAGCCCCAAGGCGAGGAGCTGGCCCATATAAATCCCTTGTCCAGCAGTTCCTTTATTTGCTTCTTTAATTCAACCAACTCGGATGGCGCCATTCTGTATGGTTTCTTATATATGGGTGTGATTCCTGGTGCTAGCTCAATAATGAACTCTATTTCTCTGTCTGGAGGCATGCCTGGTAATTCCTCGGGAAATACGTCCGGAAATTCACATACAACTAGAACCTTGCTTAACTCAGAGGCATCAACCTTGTTTAACTTTGGTTGCCGAGATACTGGTCTCTCCTGAGCTGCGACTTATTGTTTTTCCATGATGATGAGTAAGAATCACTGTTCTGTTGAAGCAGTCGATAAATCCTTTATTGGTGGTCAGCCAGTCCATACCCAGGATAACATCCAGTCCTTTGTTTTCCAACACGATGAGGTTTGCGTGGAATTTGAATCCCTCAATCTCAATGGTCAAACCTCGGCAGTAATTTTGAGTGATCTGCTTACTTCCGGGGGACTTGATGGTCATTGATTTTCCCCAGGGAAGCATTGAAAAACCATGTTGCAAAGCAAAACTCTTCGAAATGAACGAATGAGAAGCTCCAGAATCAAACAAAACCGTGGCAGGTATTGTGTTGACAGGGAACGTACCGAGTACGATATCCGGTGCATCATGTGCCTGCTCCTTGGTCACATGGTTCAGGTGGCCTTTCCTGTGATTGTTATTGGGGTTGAAATTGTTACGCTTGGGCGCAGAATTGTTCCCGTTGCTGTTCGGCTTTGGCGCTGAGTTTCTTGGCTTAGGGCATTGTTTAGCATAGTGTCCTTCTTCTCCACATGCATAGCAGGTAACACCCGGGCGATAGGTGAAATCCTTGTCTCTTGCATGCAAAATTCTTATTTGGACGTGTGTCGTTGGTCGTGGGTCTGTTCACAACGTTCCTCTGGAAATTCATTTTATTCTTGTTGTTGCGGGGGTGGTTGGTCTGATCCCTTTTTCTCTTGCGAATATCCTCCAGACTGCGACGTTCATTTTCTAGTGTAATAGCTTTGTCTATCAGTGTCTTGAAATCTGGAAAAGTATGTACGACTAACTGTCATTTTAGTGTTGGTGCCAGTCCGTCCAGGAATTTCTCCATCCTTTTATTTTCTATCATTCGCTCTTCGTTGGCGTAACTTGATAACTGCGCAAACTGACTGTTGTACTCCTGTACTGTCATGCCTCTTTGCTTGAGATCATCAAATTCTCTTTTCTTGATTTTCATGATACTCTTAGGGATGTGTGCCCCACGAAAGCCTTCCTTGAAATCTTCCCAGGTGATATTATTTATGTCGGGATGCATAAGCAGAAAATTTTCCCACCATGATGCGGCTGCTCCCGTGAGATAATGCGGTGCGTACAACACTTTTTCACGGTCTGAGCATTGTGCCACAATTAATTTCCTTTCAATATCCCGAAGCCAGTCATCGGCCTCAAGAGGCTTGTCTGTGTGTGAAAATGTTGTTGGATGCGTCTTCTGAAATTCAGACAATTTTGAGTGCTGCTGGTATGGTTCGCGGTGATTTCCCATGTTAATGACATGGTTCATCATTTCTTGGTGCTGCTGCTGACTTTGCTCGTAAAGGCGGCATACTTTAGAAAATGCTGTCTCACTGCCCTGCTGACTTGACTGCCCCTGTGAGAAATTATTGTTTGTCTGTGTGCCATAATTTTCCTCCGGCGGACTTGGCCTGGAACGTGTCCAGGGACGTGTCATTTCTTACTCTGGGGTAACAAAGCAGAAAACCTGAGAAAAACCGAGAAGAAAAATAAACCAAGATTTTGCAAAAGCGGTCAAACACGAGCTTGAAAAAGATTTTTGAAATAAACTGGTTGATTGCGCACGGAGAAGGCTGCTAGTACATATGTTACACGCAGTTCCTAATTATACATACGTTACTCAGGGTGTGCGTACACATCCTGACATGTTATTTGAAACTAGTGCACTCCTCCAAGGTCCTAGATGATGCGCAAACAGACTACTCCCATCAACCTATTTTACATATCACACAAATATTACAAGCAAGTGCGGCGCGTCGCGAAATGACGCGCTAGTCGGAGATGTTGAAGATTTCCCTCGGCCTGCCGAGGGTAAGGCCCAGTGGTGCTGGAGACTCAACTTCCTCCTCACTGATGGGCTCCAGGCGCGGAGTATGAGTACGAGGTGTCGAAGCAGGTGCAGCAGGCGGTGCAGCTCTGACTGGAGTAGGAGCAATGACTTGGTCAAACTCCTCAGTGGTAGGCAGACGGCGAGCGGTGGCTACAATGGAAGGTGCATAGGATGCGGCGGACGAGACAAAAGTCATTGGTGGTGCGGTATGGAGCAGCTCCCTCCTGTTGGCGGAGCCACTCTGGACCATCTCCATACGGGCGGCCACTAGGTCGTCTACCAGATTATCAAAGGCTGCCTCAAGTGCCTTGAGGTACTCAACCATTGATTCAATGGCTTCGTCACGCTCCCCATTTGCGCATGCAAATGCATAGTGGCACGTATAAGGCACGTGGCATGGGAGGTAACGGAAGTGACGAGTCTTCATAGAAGGTAGAATGTCCCGTAGACGAGCTATCGCCTCACGGGCAGCCATCTGCATAGCATGCCTCTCCGTAGGCATGGCTCTGCCCATAAATCGAAGGCGGCGCGCTTCGGAGCACCCACCTTTGAAGTGTACCACAGCCTGATGCATAGACATGCTGTCGTTGAGCTTGTGATGGTAGAGAGTAAATTCGGGACGTGTGGATGGCCCGATGGCGACTTTGGTGATGGCGATGAGGAGCTTGACAAACCCCTCAGGAATGTTGGCGAACACCTGTGCATCACAGTAGTTGCTGGCCATCTACAAAAGAAGCCAAAAATTCCGAATAGTTAGACCATAAATTTATGCTGACCAACAGAAAATTGCTACAGATGTAAAAATGCTGAAAAGCAGATTTTTCGCTAATAACCGATTAGCGAGCGCACCTAGTGGCTTCCTACAATCAGCCTGGCTCTGATACCAAGGTTGTCGCGACCGGTCCTTCAGTAAAATAATTACCGGAAGGCCGATCTCTTTATTAAACCAGCGAGGAATAATATTCCTGCTGGCAGACAATTCCTTGATACAGAAATTCCAGTACACTGAATATTATACAAGGTTGAGCTAGGGGTGGCTCAACAAATTTTATTACAAGCGCGCCAATATATTACATAGAGGCGGATATGGCACAAGGCAGGGTGGCATACTACTGACTCGTAATAAAAGGCGGTGGAATATGTCACAGTGAAATGGGTGGTGTGACTCCAATATTTTACAGTTCATCGAGTGTCGGAGTGAGACCCGATGAATTTATTTGGTGGTAGGCGGAAGCGGTTATAAAACAATGATCAACTCCAGGATCGCAAGAGACTGACTGGGACTCCTCTAAGCGTCGGACTCGCTATCGAACTCTTCATCCATGAGATCGCCTTCGTCCACATCTGGCGAAATCAACAAGCCAGGTGAGTACTTTGAATGTACTCGCAAGACAGTTCGGACTTAGGATATAACAAATGCCAACATGAATGCATATGAGTATTCCAGCGAAAAATGCAACCGGAACAAAATATGAATGCACTGAAGTAATCCTCCCGAAATCCAAAAGATAAAAATAACGAGACCAAACAAGGGTCTGGGTGACGCCTCGTAGGAAAATAATAAATGATAACAGGCCACAGTCGGGCATCTGAACGACACCACATAAAAGGCTTATAACCAAAAGTAAATAACAAGAATGCCTCCGTCGGACGTCTGAGCGACATCACATACAGGGCTTATAGCAAAAATAAATAACAAGAATGCCACAGTCGGAATTCTGAGCGACATCACATAAAGGGCTTATAAAAGAAAAGAATGCCACAGTCGGACGTCTGAGCGACATCACATAAAGGGCTTATAAAAGAAAAGAATGCCACAGTCGGATGTCTGAGCGACATCACATAAAGGGCTTATAAAAGAAAAGAATGCCACAGTCGGACGTCTGAGCGACATCACATAAAGGGCTTATAAAGGAAGAGAATGCCACAGTCAGACGTCTGAGCGACATCACATAAAGGGCTCATAAATAACGGTAGTATGATGATGAAATACTTCTGAAAATAAATACTGAGATGGTTGGTGATTTCATCTACCAAATGAACTTAACAGAAATACTACTCTAGTTACTCCCGAGAATATACTAGAGACGGTCACCGGGTTGATATGAAGATTGACCCTAGGCCATAAACATGGCTACTGAAAGAATTTTAACTCTGCAGAGCTAGTACTAATAACTCATAGCCAACGGGTTCTACTAGCCACGTGGGCTTGCCCCGTCTACGGTGTTTTAGTAGAAACCCAACTAACTAGTACACACCCATTTAACATCCTGTCGTCCGGAATCACCCGCGACGACATTCACGGAAAACTTTAAGACGGGGAGGCTACAACCTCGAATAGCATGGGATCAAATTTATATATGCGCGCTCTAAGGGGTGCCCCCCTCTCGGTCCCAACCGGAAACACCCATGCCCCCTGACCGGATGACGGGCTTTAATCCAGGGCCATGGAACCCTCATCCCGGCCCCTCTACTTGGTGTGTACTCGGAAAGTGGTTTACAACCGACTAGACCGTAATCCCAACGGACGGCCTATGATAGTACTGAAAAGGAGATGAACGGAATCATGACATGATCTCCGTTGATACTGAGTTGACCAGCTACTGGCATGCTCCAACAATACCCGCATTCCACCCCATCGTATCACCATATGATCGAGGTGGTTCAACATTCTCCTTCGGGACTCACCCGAAGCTTACTTGCATGAAATATGCCATACACATATGCCCATATGATCATGCTTATGAACGAGCTACTCGAGCAAACATACAACACACTCATCATATCAAGAGTTCAAACATGCTTGTCTGGTTCTGAAAAGTCAGAGTCTAACTCGGCGTGATTCGCGTCTCCGTCACGGCCTCCGGTATCTATGTATTCAAACAAAAATATATACTAACATAAATACCGTGCGTGCAAATAAAGTTGCTAAAAATATTTCCACATAAATATGACAAACAACTAGACAGAAAACCAAGGTGGACAGAAAAAGAATCAACTAAAAATCACTTTTAGTTTAAAAGATATTAAGGTTTCTGTCTAGGGACCCATCTGTAATGAAACAGAAAAGATCCAGGGGCCAGAACAGAAAAGGACAAAGCGAACCGGTACGCAGTACGTCACTCGCAGAGGGAAAACGCACTTTGTGTAAATACGCCAACAGAAAACGGTTCGAGGGGGAGATGTGAGAGACTGACAAAGGGACCCCACCTGTCAGGTTTGAAAAAGAAACAGGGTCGCGCCGGCGCCGGTGCTGCGGTGATCGCCAGCGTCGATCCACGGCGAGATAGGGGAGGGGAGTGGTACCTATCGCCCCATGATGGTCTTCCGCGTCGAACGGTGGTGGAGTTGGGTGCCGGCGAGTCCCACATCGACGGTAAGCTTATCTCCCGCGGACGACGGCTCGGGTGTTGGTGGATCTCGTCGGAGAAGGTTTCTGGAGAGAAATTGGGTTGGGGTTTAGGACTAGGGGGATGCCAGGGTACTACGTTCAAGTTCACGGTGGCGGAGGAGCCCTCACCGGAGTGAACGGAGCTGGAGCCCGAGGCGGAGGTAGCTGGCCGGAGCCGGGGAAGAAAAGCCTCTCGGGGCTCTTCCAGAGGTTGGGCGTGGTCTAGGGAAGTAGTGGAGGCGTGTGTGCTCGAGCACGAGCTCGGGGGTGCCTTTTATAGGCGGCTCGAGGTGGCTGCCGCGAACGGATAAGTCCGGCGAGTCAATTACGGTGCTGCAGTGGTCGGACGGCGGGGCTAGGGCTAGAGCATCATCTATGATCTGTAGAAGCTCCATTCCCGCGCTTAACTTAGCAGTAGAGGTGGTGTTACGACCTGTCCCCGACGGAACGGCCGCGCGGCTTGTCGGCGGCAGAAACGGTGCTCTGCGCGTGCCAGGCCACGCCGACGGTATGCCAGGCATGCGTTGGCTGTGGGGAGGGACACGCAGAGCACTGGGATGGTCTGGGCGGCGTGAAACGGCGTGGAGCTGCGGCGTTGCTTCTGTCAGCCGCCACGGGCGGCGTTGTGGCCGTGGCAGCCGCCGGCGCGGTCGGGCTAGGGCGCCACCGACGCCCAGAAACGGCCAAGTGACCGTGCGGCGCATGGATAAGGAGAAGCTGCAGTGCAGCGTCGAGCCAAGGAAGCATAGACGAGATTTTGTCGCCGCGCCCGACGACTGTCGAAACTGACGAAGTGTTAAACTGTCGACAGTTTCAGTTAAGAGCTAACGGTTCAATGTAGGCTAGGTGTTTGATGAAATGATTCTGGTATGTGCGCAAAGTTCCAGGGGCTGATTTTTGGTGGAGTGGCCTCTTGATGTATCTAGAGGCTGCATGATTTTTCACAGAATTTTTGGATGAAGATAAATATGAATTTCACCAAATTTTGCAAATCTGGTCCAAACTTGCAGCTGGTGAAATTTGAAAATTTTGAATTATGGACCAGTGAAACAAGATGGATCTAGGTTGTGGGTACTAAGTAATATCTAGGAGAGTTGGTTTGGAGTCAAATAGGTAGGTGAAAAAGGTGGTTCCTTTGTAAATCACCAAGGTCCACTATAAAAGACAGAATTGTTTTTGGAATGAAATAAATAGGAGAAAAATCCCAAGAAGCTCACAACTTGCTGGAATTGATGAAATGCTTGTCCCATGGTGTGAAGAGAGTCTTGGAGAGGATTGTTCCTGTTGGGATCATGGCAAGATGAAGGTTGGAGGGGAGATGAGTCAAGGTTAAACTTGAGAATTTGAAAACAAGAAGTGGTGAACTCAAACAACTCCTTTTGAATCTCAACTTGTGCTTGAGCCAAACACAAGAGGAGAACTTCAAGGCCAAAAACCAGGCTTGAGAAGACACACAAACTTTGCAAAAAAGGGGTTTCAGAAGGGAAAAGAAAGGATCAAACAATCCCCCTTTCAAAAAGGCCAAATGTTTGCAAGAAAAACCAACTCAAAAATTTGGGGTGTTACAAGTTTCTCTGAAAACTCACCATGGCCTCCTAAACCGGCGCCCCTGATAGCTACAAGGAATCAGCCGTGTTTTTTTTCAAAGGAGTATCACATGGGAGTTTCTCCGAAAACTCACCATGGCCTCCTAAACTGGCGTCCTTGATGCATCATGGAATCAGCCATTGACAATCATCGAGTTGATCACCTAAAGACAAGATCCTTCAGAGGTTTTGAAACATTGGGTGGCATGTCATCGATGAAAAAACCTCGAATTTGGAGCTTGGCAGCTCGTAAAAAGCATCGAGTACATGGTCTTATTTGCCCAAAAAACCTTATTTCTATGATTTCACAAATCTTGGTCGTCATGATCATTGGTTTTTTAACCAAGTCCATTGACGCGAGACTGGACAGCTACAAAGTTGACCATATATCTACAAAGTTACAAGCCTGGGTTAGGAACACCAGCGAGATTTAAACCGGTGTTCATCATAACCCGGATCGGTCATCGGGCTAAGCGAAACAAGAGAACCAAGAGCCTCATCAGCACCTATGCTTTTACTTATTTGTACCGGATTAAGGTCTACAAGCACACTTAATCAAAGGTATGATATATGTTTGTGATCAAAATCTATTCCCTTTGATATATGTATCAGAGCAGTGTAATCCGTCCGGTGGTAAACCGCCAGGACATCTTTTTAGCTTTGTTCATGCAGGCACGGATGATATAGGTGAATCATGCATTGCAAATAAGATATTAAATTCCAAGATGCCAATCCGGATAATGCCATACCAGTGGGACAAAAGCAGTATTTCAACTATCCTATTACAAGCACTCGCAGGCCTGAATAGATCAAAGTTTTTGCAAAGTACTCGGCAATTTAAAGCTAAAATCAGACGGATTATGACTCCTCTTCAAATTGCGAAGGCTGAGGATCATCTTGTTCCGGATGTTCATCGACTTCAGCCAATGGCTGGAAACCAGGAGCGCACCAATCAATCTTGGAGAGGGCATGGAAATATACCTCTTCATTGATGAGATCTGAAGGGTCAATGAAAGCACATTTGCTCCCTGGGTGGTTTTGGTAATTAATGACAACATACTTTGTGGTTGGACTAATGCTTTTATCAAGTATGTTTCAGGAAATTCAATCACATTGGCTATGGCAAAAGGACTGAAGAAGTGGACCCCTCAAAGTGCTAAGGCAAGCATTGGCAAAAGCTCAAGACTCCATTTTTGGTTTAGTGATCCAAGCTCACATTGAGTCCATAGGAAAAGCCAATACTATTAAAAGGGGATGAGGTTGTGTTGATGATCTGGTTGCTCAAGTGCTTAGTGATTTAGCTCCTTCAACTATCAGCACCTTTCACTTCTATACACACTCATAAGTAATCTCGGACAAACCGATTCTTCCAACTCAGTCCCACCGAGATGAACCACTTCAGCCATATTCCAAACCCTAGAAAAATCGGTCATTCCGATTTTGAGATCGGTCTCACCGAAACTGGACTGCCAACCTTCTGTAACCGTTTGACATCATTTCGGAATATCCGAGATTGCATTTTCGGTCTCACCGAAATTGGCCAGCTCCTGTCTTGGCTCAAATCGGTCTCACCGAGATTGCATTTTCGGTCACACCGAAACTGGCATGTTCCTGTCTTTTGTCAAATCGGTCTAACCGAGTTTTCTTTCTCGGTCCCACCGAAAACTCCAACATTCATATCATTTGCACTTTCGGTCTCACCGAAATGGTATTATCGGTCCCACCGAAAACCCCAACGTTCACTATATTTGAACTTTCGGTCTGACCGAGTTTTCACTTCGGTCTCACCGAGATTGCTCAATTATGTGTGTAACGGTTGGATTTTGTGTGGAGGCTATATATACCCCTCCACCCCCTCTTCATTCATGGAGAGAGCCATCAGAAAGAACTACCACTCCTACCTTACACTTTCTGAGTAGAGAACTACCTACCCTTGTGTTGAGATCAAGTTATTCCATTCCTACCATATGAAACTTGATTTCTAACCTTCCCAAGTTGCTTTCCACTCAATCCTTTCTTCCACCACAGCCATGTCAATGAGAAGAGTTGAGTGTTGGGGAGATTATCATTTGAAGCACAAGAGCAAGGAGTTCATCATCATCTACAACATCTATTACCTTTTGGAGGGTGGTGCCTCCTAGATTGGTTAGGTGTCGCTTGGGAGCCTCCGTCTTCGAGATGTGGAGTTGAACCAAGAAGTTTGTAAGGGCAAGGAGATCGCCTACTTCGTGAAGATCTACCCCGAGTAAGGCTAGCCCTCCGTGGGCGTAGGCCATGATGGAATAGACAAGGTTGCTTCTTCGTGGACCCTTCGTGGGTGGAGCCCTCCGTGGACTCGCGCAGCCGTTACCCTCCGTGGGTTGAAGTCTCCATCAACGTGGATGTACGATAGCACTACCTATCGGAACCATGGGAAAAATCATTGCGTCTCCAAATTGCGTTTGATCTTCTCCACCTCTCTTTACTACTTGTGCAATTTACTTTCCGCTGCCCATACTCTAGAATTGCATGTGTAGTGTGCTACTTGACTTGTGTGTTATGCAAAATCTGTCAAAAACTGTTCTTGATAAAAGACAGAATTTTTATCTTGTCGAGTAGTCTAATCACCCCCCCTCTAGACACTCTCACCTTCTTCGATCCCTACAATTGGTATCAGAGCTTTGGTCTCCATTGCTTTGGTTTACACACCATTGGAGGAAGATGGACGTGTCTACGATTGGGAGTATTAGCCATAGAGTGCCTATTCTTAATGGAGAGTCATATAACTCATGGAGGTCTGAAATGCTTAGTATCTTTAAGATGTACAATTTGTGCAAATATGTTGAGACCCCCTATGTGCCTCCTTTTGATCCCTTGCACCCTACCATGGATGAAGAGCTTGATTTGCTTCGTAACCTTAGGACTGTAAATCTTATCATTAGAGGGTTACCCGATGATTTGCTTAAGCTTGTTACAAACTTTGAGTGTGCCTATGCTATGTGGAAGTTCTTGGAAGAACTCTATCCTGACTACTCTTTGAGAGGTCTTGATAAAATTCTATACAAGACTATTGAATTTGATAAGATGCACCCCAATGATCCCAACTTTGATAAATGCTTCTTTGAGCTTCGTGATCTTATGAAAAAGAAGGGTGATCCCGCTCTTGTAAATGTTTTAATTAGAAATGCTCTTGCATTGCATTCCGAAGATTATTGTCACATTGACAAAACTAATGCAAGTACTTATCAAATTGACCTAGGTGTTGATGATGAACAATCTATGGGTCAATATGATGATGAGCATGAGCATGATGATGATTACTTCGATTCAGACGCCAAGCTAGACAAGGTCATGAAGAGTCTCAATCTTATGGCAAATCTGAGAGACTACATGTCCGGCGGAAAAGAGTGGATTCTTGATAGTGGATGCACCGACCACATGACCGGAGACAAAGACATGTTTCGAGAGCTTGCAAAGAACGATGGTCCACGCAAGTATGTGACTTTTGGAGACAACTCCAAGGGTAAGGTACTTGGCCTTGGTAAGGTGGCCATATCTCATGATAGCTCTATTCAAAATGTCATGCTTGTAGAATCTCTTGGATACAATTTACTTTCCGTGTCTAGATTAGCTGACTTTGGATTCAATGTGCTATTCACCAAAGTAGATTGCCAAGTCTTTCGTCGTGACAATCAAAACATGGCATTTACTGGTATCCGTAGAGGTGATCTATATATTGTTGATTTCACTAAGAAAGCCCAACCTAGAGCGTGTTTCATTGCTAAATCCTCTAAAGGTTGGTTATGGCATAGAAGGCTAGGACATGTTGGTATGCGTAATCTAGACAAGCTGATCAAAGGTGATCATATTCTTGGTGTTAAAGATGTTTTCTTTGACAAAGATAGACTTTGTAGTGCTTGTCAAGCAGGAAAACAAGTTGGTGGAAGTCATCCCGTGAAAAACATCATGACCACAAGGAGACCGCTTGAGCTTCTTCATATGGATCTCTTCGGTCCCAATGCTTACAAAAGCCTTGGTGGTAACTCCTTTGGTCTAGTTATAGTTGATGATTATTCCAGATTTACGTGGGTATTTTTCCTTGATGACAAATCGCAGGTTCAGAGGATCTTCAAGACCTTTGCCAAAAAGGCCCAAAATCAATTTGAGGTGAAGATCAAGAAAGTTCGGAGTGACAATGGAACGGAGTTCAAGAACGCCAATGTAGACTCTTTTCTCGATGAGGAAGGAATTCTACATGAGTTCTCGGCTACGTACACTCCTCAACAAAATGGAGTTGTTGAGAGGAAGAACCGAACGCTCATAGAGATGGCAAGAACGATGCTTGATGAATACAAGACACCGAAGCATTTTTGGGGAGAAGCGGTCGAGACAGCTTGCCATGCTATCAACAGGCTTTATCTTCATAAGCTCCTCGGCAAGACATCATACGAGCTCCTCACCGGTAACAAACCCCAAGTGGGATACTTTCGTGTCTTTGGTTCAAAATGCTATATCCTTGATAAGCATCGTCGGTCTAAATTTGCTCCTAAATCTCATGAAGGCTTTCTCCTTGGTTATGGATCAAACTCTCACACCTACCGTGTCTACAATAATTTCACCCGAAAGGTTGAAGATACGGTAGACGTGAAGTTTGATGAATCTAACGGCTCGCAAGTAGAGCAAATGCCTATTGATGTAGGAGACAAGGACCCATCGGAAGCTATCCAAGATTTATCTATTGGGAAGATCCGTCCCATGGAAGTGAAGGAGAGTACCTCATCTACATATGTGGAGCCCCCTACCTCACGGCGAGATGAACCTCAAGGCAACATGGAGGCCTCCACAAGTAGAACTCACCAAGATGAGGAAGTGCAACAAGAAGATCCACCACAACCTCCTTCTCCACCGCCTCAAGACAACACCAACAACAATGAAGAAGAAGAAGAGGAAGATGAAGATGATGAGGAAGCTCAGCCACAACATCAACAAAAGCTATCCCGAGTCCGAGCAAGAGTCAAGAAGAATCATCCCGTGGAACAAATGATGAACGACATCAACTCCGGGAGAATTACTCGCTCTAAAACTCGCTTAGCTAACTTTTGTGAGCATTACTCATTTATCTCTAGTATTGAACCTATGAAGGTAGAAGAAGCACTTGAAGACCCGGATTGGGTGAACGCTATGCACGAAGAACTACACAACTTCGAGAGGAACAAAGTATGGACTTTGGTAGAGAAGCCCAACGATGATCAAAACATCATTGGAACCAAATGGGTGTTTCGGAACAAGCAAGATGAAGATGGACAAGTCATCCGCAACAAGGCTCGTCACGTAGCTCAAGGTTACACACAAGTCGAAGGTATGGACTATGGTGAGACCTATGCCCCCGTTGCTAGACTTGAATCCATTCGCATTCTTCTTGCTTATGCCAATCATCATGATATTACTCTCTATCAAATGGATATCAAAAGTGCTTTCCTAAATGGTGAAATTGAGGAGGAAGTATTTGTAAAACAACCTCCCGGTTTTGTGAATCCCAAAAAGCCTAATCATGTTTACAAGCTGCACAAAGCCCTTTATGGTCTTAAACAAGCTCCTAGAGCTTGGTACAAATGCTTAACTAGCTTTCTTCTTGAAAAAGGGTTTGAGATTGGAAAGATAGACTCAACGCTGTTCACGAAAAGGGTTAACGGTGAACTATTTGTGTGCCAAATATATGTTGATGATATTATCTTTGGTTCAACTAACCCCCATTTTAGCAAGAAGTTTGGACAGCTCATGTCGGAGAAGTATGAGATGTCCATGATGAGTGAACTCAAATTCTTCCTTGGGTTGCAAATCAAGCAATCTAAGGAGGGTACCTTTGTCTCACAAACAAAGTACACCAAGGATCTCTTCAAGAAGTTCAACATGCAAGAAAGCAAAGGTATGAGTACCCCCATGCCTACTAGTGGACATAATGACTTGACAAAAGATGGAGAACCCGTTGATCAAAGGGTTTACCGTTCTATGATTGGTTCTCTACTATATCTTTGTGCTTCTCGGCCTGACATAATGTTGAGTGTATGCATGTGTGCACGATATCAAGCAGCCCCTAAAGAATGTCATCTTAAAGCTGTTAAAAGGATAGTGAGATACCTGATACACACACCAAACTTTGGCATTTGGTATCCTAAGAGAGCCTCTTTCGACCTTGTTGGCTATTCCGACTCGGACTATGCCGGTGACAAGGTTGATAGAAAGTCAACTTCGGGTACGTGTCAATTCCTTGGTCGATCCCTTGTATCTTGGTCCTCCAAGAAACAAAATTCAGTATCATTATCCACTGCCGAAGCTGAATATATTGCTGTTGGTTCGTGTTGTGCTCAATTGCTATGGATGACACAAACGCTTAAGGATTATGGGATACATGTGAGACATGTTCCCTTGCTTTGTGACAATGAGAGTGCAATTAAAATTGGACACAATCCAGTGCAACACTCTCGAACAAAGCATATTGAAGTTCGTCACTATTTTATTCGTGATCATATTGCCAAGGGTGACATTAATCTTAAGCATGTTCGTACTGACAAACAACTTGCTGATATCTTTACAAAACCTCTTGATGAGAAAGTGTTTTGTCGCTTAAGGAGTGAGTTGAACATCATTGATGCTTCAAACTTGGAGTGATAACTCCATTGATGCATGCAAGGCATGAGCTCACTTGACTAATCCTTGATATTTCTCTTATGATGATGATCATATGTCTTGGACACATTTGCCTCCTTGTATTGCATCTAACTCTTTGCAGGTACTTGGATGATCTACATTCCACAAGATTACCACACACTCAAATCATGAGTAATCTTGTCATTGACCAAGTATCTAGCCCTTTGGGATGTTGAGCTCAAGGAACAAAATTCCACATATCCTTTTTGACATCTTATACATCTAGTATTTCACTCTTGTCATCTTGGATATCCTCGAGTATTTCCTTGCTTGCCTAACCCATGTAGGAAGATGTACTATACAAGTAGAAATGGCGCTCCAACTTCACATTCAATGAGCACCTACATCAAGCCTACCTACATGAGTAAAGCAACAACAAGCCCAAGTTTATTTCTTCAGGTACAATGCCAAGGAACCTCAAGGTAAGTATATGCATCTTGCAGAATGTGCATGATGGTGACTTGCTTGTGAATACTTGTTTGCAAGAAATCACCATGCACATATGCATTATCACTCACTTCTTTTCATCTGCTCTGATGCATATAGCCAAGCTGCATGTAGCACATCTTTCTTATCTCTCTTGTGTGCTTATGGTAGTCCAAAACCATAATCTATGAAAATCTTGCACACTTGTAGGGGGAGCCTGTGTACTACATGCTTGTCAAAGCTTTCATGATAATTCTGTCTTTCTTTCAATAAGCTTTGATGTCTTGTTTAGCGTGTTTTAGTGTGTTGCCATCAATTACCAAAAAGGGGGAGATTGAAAGCACATTTGCTCCCTGGGTGGTTTTGGTAATTAATGACAACATACTTTGTGGTTGGACTAATGCTTTTATCAAGTATGTTTCAGGAAATTCAATCACATTGGCTATGGCAAAAGGACTAAAGAAGTGGACCCCTCAAAGTGCTAAGGCAAGCATTGGCAAAAGCTCAAGACTCCATTTTTGGTTTAGTGATCCAAGATCACATTGAGTCCATAGGAAAAGCCAATACTATTAAAAGGGGATGAGGTTGTGTTGATGATCTGGTTGCTCAAGTGCTTAGTGATTTAGCTCCTTCAACTATCAGCACCTTTCACTTCTATACACACTCATAAGTAATCTCGGACAAACCGATTCTTCCAACTCAGTCCCACCGAGATGAACCACTTCAGCCATATTCCAAACCCTAGAAAAATCGGTCATTCCGATTTTGAGATCGGTCTCACCGAAACTGGACTGCCAACCTTCTGTAACCGTTTGACATCATTTCGGAATATCCGAGATTGCATTTTCGGTCTCACCAAAATTGGCCAGCTCCTATCTTGGCTCAAATCGGTCTCACCGAGATTGCATTTTCGGTCACACCGAAACTGGAATGTTCCTGTCTTTTGTCAAATCGGTCTAACCGAGTTTTCTTTCTCGGTCCCACCGAAAACTCCAACGTTCATATCATTTGCACTTTCGGTCTCACCGAAATGGTATTATCGGTCCCACCGAAAACCCCAACGTTCACTATATTTGAACTTTTGGTCTGACCGAGTTTTCACTTCGGTCTCACCGAGATTGCTCAATTATGTGTGTAACGGTTGGATTTTGTGTGGAGGCTATATATACCCCTCCACCCCCTCTTCATTCGTGGAGAGAGCCATCAGAAAGAACTACCACTCCTACCTTACACTTTCTGAGTAGAGAACTACCTACCCTTGTGTTGAGATCAAGTTATTCCATTCCTACCATATGAAACTTGATTTCTAACCTTCCCAAGTTGCTTTCCACTCAATCCTTTCTTCCACCACAGCCATATCAGTGAGGAGAGTTGAGTGTTGGGGAGATTATCATTTGAAGCACAAGAGCAAGGAGTTCATCATCATCTACAACATCTATTACCTTTTGGAGGGTGGTGCCTCCTAGATTGGTTAGGTGTCGCTTGGGAGCCTCCGTCTTCGAGATGTGGAGTTGAACCAAGAAGTTTGTAAGGGCAAGGAGATCGCCTACTTCGTGAAGATCTACCCCGAGTAAGGCTAGCCCTCCGTGGGCATAGGCCATGATGGAATAGACAAGGTTGCTTCTTCGTGGACCCTTCGTGGGTGGAGCCCTCCGTGGACTCGCGCAGCCGTTACCCTCCGTGGGTTGAAGTCTCCATCAACGTGGATGTACGATAGCACTACCTATCGGAACCACGGGAAAAATCATTGCGTCTCCAAATTGCGTTTGATCTTCTCCACCTCTCTTTACTACTTGTGCAATTTACTTTCCGCTGCCCATACTCTAGAATTGCATGTGTAGTGTGCTACTTGACTTGTGTGTTATGCAAAATCTGTCAAAAACTGTTCTTGATAAAAGACAGAATTTTTATCTTGTCGAGTAGTCTAATCACCCCCCCTCTAGACACTCTCACCTTCTTCGATCCCTACAGTCAATATCTGGAGCGAAAGTGTGGTTACGAACTGGTGGGATCAGATTTTCGGTGTCGTAAACCGGCCGCTCCACCCGTGAATTTTCTAAGTCATAAGCCGGATGATACCTTGTTAAATCCGCCTCATCAGCAAGCTTACTGGCAAGCGGGCGCATGTCCTTAGTCAAAGCACGGAGATCTTCGGCAGAAAAGACTGACCCGTCCTCTTTGTTGCTGGGGTAGCCGTTCATAGCTTCAGCCGGGTCAAAATCAGGGACCCATGCTTTGGCCCGGGTCAGCGCCATAAGAGAGCCAGCTCGAGCGGCAGATTTCTTTACCTCAACCAGACGCACAGGTAGGACAGATAGCTTCTCCATGGTAGCTTGGATGGTAGTCGGCGCCGGTTTGTTGTGTGACATGGCACCGATAGCCCTTTGAGCACCGGAATAGAGCTGCTCCACCAGGGTATAAGCTGCCTTGAGCTTCTTCCGGACATCATCTCCAAAATGAGTTATGCGCCTCCCTGTAAACATTTGGCGAGTTAAACCGGAGCAGAACAAAAGATTGCAAGGATGAAAAACATACAAAGATGGGTACTCCCCGAAGATAGCAGAAGTCATGAGCTCTATTTGCTGTTTTAAACTGGTTAACTCCTGCGTAACCGGATTAAGAGCAGTTTCGGCGCCCTTTGCTCTTTTTTCAAGAGCATTCCTCTACACCTCCCATGTGGACCGCTCCGCTTCAAAATCTTTTTTCAATTTCTCCATGTTGGTCAAAGTAAGCACAAGTTCTTCCTTGGCTTTGGCTGAAGCAGTTTCATGGAAAGCCAAGCTATTCCCGAGCTTAGTTACCTCCGAAGCCCTCCAGGTCAAGTCAGCCTGCAAGGATATCAAACAGATTAGAAGTGCAGATCAATCAAGTCTCAAGTGCATAAAAAGTTATACACCTGACACTTGGGGGCTAATGTGCAATTGAAGTATAGAAAGAAAAAAATTCAGACAAGTCCCAAGCACATAAACAAGTTATGCCCTTGACACTTGGAAGCTAATATGCAATTGAAGTACAGAAAGAAAAAAAATCAGACAAGTCCCAAGCACATAAACAAGTTATGCCCTTGACACTTGGGGGCTAATGTAAGTTCATTCTCAGATATAATTGAAGTCCCGGTTCACCTACAATGAAGCTAAACCGGCACTTGGGGGCTACTATGGCCTAAAGATAGGATTGCAAAATTACAAAGCAGAGACAGAAGTGAAAGGAAAGAAAATCACCTCATACTTGTCCTTCATCATATTCACTAAGCCAACTTCATAGTCGCGGCTAGTAAAGAGCCGGTTCAGATACCCGGAATGAAGTTCTTGGGCACTCAACTGAGCATAGCTGGATAAATCTGTGCTCCACTTGCCTTTGTCTTGTTGAAATTTCTCTTCCTTGGCAGTATGCCTAGCCAAGGTGACATGCTCTGTGGGAGCGGTGAAGCCTAGCCCGGTTATCTCAACATCTGCGGATGAGGCAGCAGTTGGCTGGAGGGGGACAGCAGTAGGCACCGGACTGACAGGAGCCGGGCTAGCCCGAGGAGGACTAACCCGGACAGGGCTTGCCGGTTCAGCCGTGTTCTCCGTATTATCACCTCCCGGAGCAGCAAGGTCGTCACGATCCATAGGAGTGGGATCATCAAGATGAATGTCAAGGTTGTCCTCTGGAGGGATGGTCGTTTCAGGGTCCTCGGCCGGTTCAGCAGTAGTGGTTTCAGCAGCCGGTTTATTCGCTTTCGCCTTTTTGCTAGGCTTTGGCATTCTGATAAAGGTCAAAGGAACAGTGAGAATCATAAAGTTAAAAACATAAAGGTAAAACGGATGTTTGAAAGAAGGACTTACCCAGGGACGGTCTTGAGCACTGGGACCTGCGTAGCAGTCGACTCGCCGGAAGAGGATAGAGGAGCCTCTTGATAGTTGGGATCAGACGGTTTAAGCGGCTTACGTATGAGGCCTGCTTTTGGATGAAGGAGAGTTGGAGAAAGTAAAACCTCAGAGCGGCGTCTGCGAGCCGGCGTAAGGGGTATTTCGGACGATTCAACCACATGGCCGCTATGGCGCGTGGTCCTGCGAGTTTCATGCTGCTGTTTCTTCAAAAGAAAGTTGGGATCCAATTGAGCATAAGGGTGAGAAAATGGATATTTCCGGGACACCCGGCGGATTTTGGGTGGCAACGGTTCTGAATCAGAAGAGAGAGAAATTACCTCAACTCCCTCCGCTTTACTTCCCTCCGCCAGGCCCTGTGGAAAGGCATTATTAACATAAATTCATACAAAGAGAGATCAAAAGACATAAGGGTTAATTGGCACCTCAGAGTCTGGATCATCCTCCTCAGGGTGTGAACTCGAAGCAGCAACAGCCTTCTTCTTCTTGACAGCATAAGTTTTCTTACGCGATTGCTTGACCGGTTTATCTTGAGTCTTCCTCTTCCAAAAAGGATCGTTGGCCTGTGCAAAGGAATAATAACAAATTGAAGATAGCTGACATACGAACAGATTAAGATGAAAAGAAAAGGGTCGGAAGAGCCTTACCGCTGGTGGTTCATTGGTTGCGCAGAACAGAGCTAAACTGGTCCGGCTGCACTCCTCCAGAGGGATGTTCAGCACTTTCTTAGCGGATTCAGTTACTTCATTGTCAGGAAGCACTATTTCGGTGTGGCGCTGAGGATCTTCTGGCTTGCCGGTATATTAGCACATCAGGCTTGAGCGCCGGCTTAGTGGAAGAATGCTCCAAGAGAGCCAGCAGCGGACGAAGTCAACGTCGGTTAAACCGTTTGCCACAAAGGCCCTGAGCTTGGAAAGTTGAGGGGTGAATCGAGCCCGGTCTTGGGCGCTGAGACGTTGTGGCAAAGGATGGGTTGTTGCCAGGCAATAGGCGCGGTAACCCGGCAGCGGATTCTCTCCTTCAGGTGAAGTGTCCCTACAATAGAACCACGTCTGGTTCCAGTCTTTGCGGTGGCTGTGAAGAGCGACGTGGGGAAACTCACATCCTTTCTTTTCTGGATGCTGACACCACCCAGCTCCTGATGCGGCCCATCAGTAAACTCCGTCCGCCGGTTCAGATGAAAGAAGTCCCGGAACAGATCCACTGATGGTTCTTCTTGAAGATACGCTTCTGAGAAAACTTGAAAATTACAGATGTTCGACATAGAATTTGGGCCTACATCTTGTGGGTGGAGTTGAAAAGCAGCTAACACATCCCGAAAGAATTTTGAACTGGGATGACTGAAACCCCGGGCCAGATGATCATAAAAAACAATAACGTCTCCCTCCTTAGGCTCAGGAGGGCATTCCTTTTCAGGGGCCCGCCAGTGCAGAACTTCCTTAGGGCCCAGAACGCCAATTGAGGCCGCTTCAACCAAATCAGTTTCTGTGATCCGGGAAGGAACCCAATTGCAAGCGACAAATTGCTTGGCCATCGTTTTTGATGAGGAGGTGCTGAAAAACACAGTGCAAGACCCGGTTTACCAATTGCTAAATATAAGCCGGGGCATTCTATAAAGTTATGGATCTAATTGTCGGTTTAAGCAAGTGACTAATGGTATTACTAATCCGGAAGCAGATATGAGCGAGACAGCTACCGGTTCATGATGATAGAAAACGGAGAAGTTAAATCGTCAATTATGGGATACAGGCTTACATCTAAACCGTCAAGAAAGGCATACGAAGCACAAAGTTATGGCTAAACCGGTGAGAAAAGCTGCAGATCTAAAAATGTGAAAAACAGGTTTCCCATGGCACTAAGATAAATATGGATCTAAGGTGCAAGGAAAAGACGGAGTAATACAAGTTATATTCAGTGAGGGCTGCGGAGGTTCTCTACAGATTTGATCTAAACTGATAAAGCTAGAGGAACTAAGGATATAATGACGGAGCAGAAGCGCATGGATGAAGGTCGAGCCTAAACAAGTTTAAATCTACAGCCAAGACTGATCTACGGGGATGAACTACAAAGCCTCGAGGGTTCATGGCGAGCTACAGAAGAAACCCTAGAATAAGATCTACGAGGAAGAAGATGGAGTACCTGAGGAAACAAAAGTCGGCGGCGAAGTTCTCTGGAAGCGTTCAGGTCGATGCAGCGGCCGGGCTCGAGGACGACGGCGAGCTCGAAGAACGGCGGCGGAGCTTCGAGCGTTGGAGACAAAGGAAGAAGAAGGCAGAAGGGGAAAAGAGATGAGTCTCAGCGGTATTTATAGGCCGAAGAGGTAAAAACGGTAAGCGTGAGAATCGAGGAGGCCAGAGATTGGATAAAGATTGAGTTGTCGCCTCGATCTTTGGTGTGGCATTAAAGAAAGGTAACAGACAGATGCGGGCATTAAATGCGGAGATGATGTCACGTTGGACTAACGCGATTCCAGGAGATGGCGTCATGGCCGGTTTATGAAGCAAATAAATTGCAGAACGGAAATTCGTACAAAACTTCGGAGACTGACATGAACAAGTTCAAATCAATCTGGGGCCTAATGTCAAGGATATTGCTAGCAGGTATAAACCGGACATGAAGGTCCGGATTACGCTAACAAGGTTGTATTATTACAAGCCCAGTAAAATATGTAAAGAGATCATAGCCCGTAGAGGCTTAGGGCCCATGTATAAGGCCCACGGTCTGTAAACCGTCGTACCATGTAACTTGGGATGTAAGGTAGAAAGAGTAGAGACCGAGGCAGACACGTTTATGAGCCAGCCTCGGGACTCTGTAAACCGGACCGGGCGTCGCCTCCTATATAAAGGGACGACCCGGCGATGGTTTGAGGACAAGAAACAACAGCTCGAGACATAGGCAAGCGGATTCGCTCCCTGGTCATCGACGCCCAAGCAATACCACACCAAACTAGACATAGGCTTTTATCTTCATCGAAGGGGCCGAACTAGTATAACCTCCCTGTGTCCTTCGTCCGCTTTAACCCCTTCAAGCTAACCCGTACGATGGCCTCACACTTAAGTCTGCTAAACCGGACATCTGCCGTGCTAATTCCACGACACAAGGCCTAGTGCAAATTGTTGTTTTTTGCCTATTTCAGTGTTTCGCAGAAAAGGAATATCAAACGGAGTCCAAACGGAATGAAACCTTCGCGAGGATCGTTTTTGGAACAAACGCAACCTAAAAGACTTGGAGTACACGCTAGGGAAGCCATGAGGCGGCCACGAGGGAGGAGGGCGCGCCCAGGGGGCAGGCGCGCCCCCCACCCTCGTCGGCCCCTCGTAGCTCCACCGACATACTTCTTCGTCCTATATATACTCATATACCCTGAAAACATCCGGGAGCACCACGAAACCCTAATTCCACCACTGCAACCTTATGTACCCGTGAGATCTCATCTTGGGGCCTGTTCCGGAGCTCCACCAAAGGGGGCATCGATCACGGAGGGCTTCTACATCAACACCATAGCCTCTCCGATGAGTTGTGAGTAGTTTACCATAGACCTTCGGGTCCATAGTTATTAGCTAGATGGCTTCTTCTCTCTCTTTGGATCTCAATACAAAGTTCTCCTCGATTTTCTTGAAGATCTATTCGATGTAATTCTTTTTGTTGTGTGTTTGTTGAGATCCGATGAATTGTGGGTTTATGATCAAGATTATCTATGAACAATATTTGATTCTTCTCTGAATTCTTGTATGCATGATTTAAATATCTTTGCAAGTCTCTTCGAATTATCAGTTTGCGTTGGCCTACTAGATTGATCTTTCTTACAATGGGAGAAGTGCTTAGCTTTGGGTTCAACCTTGCGGTGTCGTTTCCCAGTGACAGCAGGGGCAGCAAGGCACGTATTGTATTGTTTCCATCGAGGATAAATAGGGTTTATATCATATTGCATGAGTTTATCCCTCTACATCATGTCATCTTTCTTAAGGCGTTACTCTGTTCTTATGAACTTAATACTCTAGATGCATGCTGGATAGCGGTCGATGTGTGGAGTAATAGTAGTAGATGCAGAATCGTTTCGGTCTACTTGTCACGGGCGTGATGCCTATATACATGATCATGCCTAGATATTCTCGTAACTATGCGCTTTTCTATCAATTGATCGACAGTAATTTGTTCACTCACCATAGAATCTGCTATCTTGAGAGAAGACACTAGTGAAACCTATGGCCCCCAGGTCTATCTTCCATCATATTAATCTTGCATCAACTGGTTATGTTTACTGTTCTTTTATTTTGCAATCTTTACTTTCAATGTATACAACAAAAATACCAAAAATATTTATCCTATTATCTTTATCAGATCTCACTTTTGCAAGTGGCCGAGAAGGGATTGACAACCCCTTTATCGCGTTGTTGCAAGGTTCTTATTTTTTTGTGCAGGCACGAGGGACTTGCGTGTAGTCTCCTACTGGATTGATACCTTGGTTCTCGAAAACTGAGGGAAATACTTACGCTACTTTGCTGCATCACCCTTTCCTCTTCAAGGGAAAAACAACACATGCTCGAGAGGTAGCAGTAGTCTAATCACCCCCTGATGGGCCTCGAACCCCTCGTTGGTTACCCCAAGTGGAAGGTGTAAGATGTAGTATGTAGAAGTGTTTTCCCTTAGCAAAGATGCCAAGGATCGAATCCCCAGAGACTCCTAGGTTCAACAAGTAGGTGTCAACTGCTAACGGCGCAATTAGCAATCAACGTGGACCTGCACACAGATACAAATAACTTTGCTCCCAACGAGTATAGAGAGGTTGTCAATCCCTCCGGCCTTGTAGTTCACAAAGGATTAAAAGCAATGATAGTAGTGATAGATAGTGTTTTGCAATAGTAAGTAAAAAAGAGAAGTAAATAGCGGATGTGAACAATGATGGTAATATGGACCGGAGTCACATGATGTTCACTAGTGATGTCTCTCTCCCAAAAGATGATAAAACAGCTATGTGAGGTAAACGAATTATAGCTGGGCAATTGACAGGACCACGAACGCAAACCAATGCTGACTACATTGCAAGAAAGGTTGAGGTTCAAAGCATGGGCGGTACGCCAAAATAAGTAGACCGAAATCCATCAATATCTACTACTAATCATCCACCTTGAGATATCTATCCAGAACATCTCGCTGGTATTAAGTTGCGAGCCCCACCCATAGTGTAAACTCAAAGCAACAGACAACTGCATTAAAAGAACTTTGCGTAAAGTAAACAATCCTTGCACCCGCGGGCACAAGCACCGTTGTTTTCCCCCTTGTGGCAACAGCACATCCCCTAGACTCATATTTCTGTCACTCAAGCTAGTCATCGAGGGGCATGAACCCACAATCAAGCATAACGTTCCCTCTTGGAGTCACTACGTATTACTTGGCCAAAGCAATAAATAACAACGGAGAACATGCAAGAATTACTTATGAACATAAATATAAAAGAGGTAGATCAAATATATTACTCAAGATCAATCTGAACATAATCTCATAATCCATCGGATCCCAGCAAACTCAACATAGCAACAGCATAAGGATTACATATGTGCCTCGATCATGTAGGGCAGCTCACGAGGACTAATTAGTGAAGCACAAGAACGGGAGGAGAACATCACATAGCTACTGGTCATGGACCCATGGTCCAAGGGAGACTACTCACGAGTCATCCGGGAGGCGTCCATGGTGGTGGAGAAGCTCCCGGTGGTGATCCTCCCCTCCGGCAGGGTGCCGGGAAGAGTTCTCCTGGTGCTCCCGATCTTGGAAGCGGCGGCGGCGGCGGAACAGAGATGAGATCGCGAAAAGAGTTCCTCTTCTGAGGGTTTCGGAGGACGCTTTAAATATATGCCAAAGGGGAGCATCGAGGAAGCTTCGGGGGGGACAGGCGCCCCCCCGGCGCGGCCCAGGGGGGGCGCGCCGCCAGGGCACCTGGAGCCTTGGTGCCCCCCCCCCCGGCTGCCCTTCGGATGCACGGAAGTTTCCGGAACGCTGATTTTTTATATAATTTTTCTGGATTTTTCCTGGCAGTTCTCGTAACGTGAAAACCTGAAATACAAAAACAGCCGAAAACAGAAACTGGCACTGGGGTGCACTGGATTAGTAAGTTAGTCCAAATATGATCAAAAGTGTATGGAAGTGTATGAATATCATAGCAATATCACCCAAAAGTGGCATGGAGCAAGCAGAAATTATAGATACGTTTTGGACGTATCAACATCCCCAAGCTTAATTCCTGCTCGTCCTCGAGTAGGTAAATGATAACAAGAATAATTTCTGTGGTGACATGCTATTAACCATATAGGACTTTCTCATAGTCATATGACAAAAGCTTACTGAGACAATGATTCTATAGTAATTAAGTTGCCTCAAGAGAAAATCACAAATGACTGAAAGTTTTACAACATGACATTGAAGCATCAAATAGATTTGCAATGAACATGATGTGCAAATATGATAAAGTGATATCTAGCTTGCCCCCTCTAGTGAAGCAAAACATAAATGCAGGGGCACCTTCAAGGTTTAAGTGATGACTAGATACAATGATTTCAAAATAAACGATATCACAATCATGCAAAAGACAATGCTACTTTGGGACAATGCACATTACACTCAGAATGACAATCATGCTCTCAGTAGTTGGTGCTTTTAAAAGAAGGTGGAGACTCAACATAAAAGTAAAAGAATGGTTATGTGCTAGAGCTTTTTATAGAAGCAATTTTGTCAACGGTAGTAGTACTTCATATGTGTCATGCATAAGACATCCTATAAGTTGCAAGCCTCATGCATCGAATACCAATAGTGCTCGCACCTTGTCCTAATTAGCTTGGATTTCCATGGGTTATCATTGCATTACATATGTTTCAACCAAGTGTCACAATGGGGTACCTCTATGCCACCTGTACAAAGGTCCAAGGAGATAAATCGCATTTGATTTCTCGTTTTTGATAGATCTCAACTTGAGGACGTCCATACCGGGACAACATAGAAAATAGATGATGGACTCCTCTTTAATGCATAAGCATATTCTCATAAGAGACTGAGGATTAAGGTCCAAGCTAAAACTTCCACCATGATACATGGCTTTGGTTGGCGGCCCAATGTTCTTCTCTAACAATATGCATATTCATTCAACCCACAGCAAATCACCCTTACTTCAGACAAGACGAACATGCATAGCAACTCACATGATATTCAACAAAAGTGTGACAGTTGATGGCGTCCCCAAAAACATGGTTACCGCTCAGCGAGCAACTTATAAGAAATAAGATACATAAGCAACATATTCTTTACCACAATAGTTTTTAAGCTACTTTCTCATGAGCTATATATTGCAAAGATTGAAGGTTTTAAAGGTAGCACATGTAATTAATTGGAGTGGCGGTGAATACCACATATAGGTAGGTATGGTGGACTCGTATGGCATAACTGGTTTAAAAGGATATGGATGCACAAGCAGTAATTCCGCTTAGTACAGGTGGAGGTTAGCAAAAGACTGGGAGCGACCAACTAAGAGAGGAATGACGGTCATAATCATGCAGAGCGACAAAGCAACATTGAATCAGGCATGGTAGTTATATCGCTACTCAGAAATAAAAGATCATCAAGGCTTGACAGACTTTCTTTACAGTCTTAAATATGTGTGAGCATACGCCAAGTCAATCAAAATAAATTCTCGAAGGAAGATATTACTAAACCATACCACATCATAGGCAAACAAATCAAGTTGGTATTCCAATAACACATTGGGAATCCCCCAGCTATTTGAGACTAACCATAAGAAAACCTGAACTACTAAGCACCATTATGCACGTAGCATCCTTATCATAGACATATTAACCAATGCAACGGAAGCAAACTCTCTTAATAAGGTGAGCATGGTAATTTAAAGAGAGTTCAAGCAACCAACTAAACAAAAGCTCTTTGAAAAGATAAGCATGAATACTGAGAGCAGAGCACGATAGTAGCTATTAAAAGACAAAGAACACACACAGCAAAGATAGATATGAAAATTCTATGTTATGTTCTAGGTAGAAGTGGAGCGTGTTTCTCTCCCACATACAGGAATGCTGAGTTCCGACTCGTTATGAAAAACTAAAAAGAAAACTAAAAGCAAGACGCTCCAAGCATAGCACATAACACATGAAGTGATAAAAATATAGCGAAACGAAAGACGAACTGATAATGTTGATGGAGAAGGGGATGCACGGGGGCATCCCCAAGCTTAGACGCTTGAGTCTCCTTGAATATTTCTTGGGGGTGCACGGGGGCATCCCCAAGCTTGAGCGCTTGACACTCCTGAATCTTTTTATCATCTTCCCTCGCACACTTGAAAACTCCCTTCATACATAACTCATCATAATCTGATTAGCGAGGTTAGTACCCTTAATAAAATAATTATACCTTGCTGGAAATAAAGATATTCTTGAAGTTCTACTGTTTCTCAAGATTGCCAAAAGGTTTTTGCAAAGAAAAAGCAAGCTCTTGATTTGCAAAATGAAGGAAAGGCAAAACAGAACAGAATCTGTGAAAAACAGAACAGCAGGTAGTAATTGATCTGTTCGGGATACTTCTGCCACTCAAATAAAAAAACTCAGAACAGACGCACGAAAGACAATTATATAGAGAACGCTGTCGAAAAAATTCAGACCAAAAAGATGATCTGGTGATTTTATACGAATTTTTCTATCCGAGGACAGAATCTGTTTCCTGGACAGCACCTCACAACTTTTGAACTTTCTAGCAATCAGAGGCTATACTTGGCAAAAATATGAAAAGTAAAGATACAATGATGATGCTACAGCAGTAAACAACATCAAGACACAACAAAAGCAAAAAAAAAATATTCATGTGGGCTGCCTCCCAAAAGCGCTTTCTTTTATGCCTTTAAGCTAGGCATAATGCATATAGATCAAGTTTTGTCAAGAGTAAAAGAATAACTAGCCCGTACAACGGACTCAAAAGGTAACTTGATCTTCTTTCGAGGGAAGTGTTCCATCCCTTTCTTGAGAGGAAACTGAAATTTTATATTACCCTCTTTCATGTCAATGATAGCAGCAACGATGCGCAAAAAGGGACGTCCCAAAATAATTGGACATGAAGGATCACATTCAATATCCATAATAGTGAAATCAACGGGAACATAATTATCATTAACAACAATAAAAATATCGTCGATCCTCCCCAAAGGTTTCTTTATGGAAGAATCAATGAGACAAACACCAAAAGAACAAGAATCATAAGGTTTCAATTTAAGCATATCATATATCCTTTTGGGCATAACAGAGGTACTAGCTCCAACATCACACAATGCATAGCAAGAGAAGTCATTCAAATTAATTTTTATCATAGGATCCCAACCATCTTCTAGCTTTCTAGGTATGGAGGCTTCTACTCTAAGTTTCTCCTCCCTAGCTTTGATGAGAGCATTAGTGATATGCTCTGTGAAGGCAAGGTTAAGTGTGCTAGTGCGGGGGTCTCTAGACATCTTGTGAAGGAAATCAATAACTTCGGTAAGAGTGCAATTATCAAAATCAAGGTCACGAGCATCAAGTAAAGTGGTAGTAGTATCCTTTAGGTTCACATGTTTGGTAGTTTCTATAGTCATAGCATCACCATTAATAGGTCCATTGGGACCAGGAGCACATTGGGTGCTAAAAGTTTGAACATCCTCAATAACTTGGATAGTAGCAATAGTGTGGTGGGTAGGAAGGCTCTTAATTCTATCCTCTTCCTCCCCTTCTCTAGCCCATCTCTCTTTAAGTTTAGCCATCATCCTAATATTTTCATTAATTTGCACTTGAGTAGCATTTATAGGAATGACTTCCCTCTCCTTAAGAGGAGAAGTTTCAATTTTTAGCAATTTTACCTCATTGGCTAAATGGTCTACTTTAAAAGAAAGATCATCTAGTTTATGTAGTTTTTCTTCTACACTCTTATTAAAGGCTTTTTGGGTAGTGATGAAATCTTTAAGCATAATCTCTAGTTCAGTAGTGGAGTTCTTGGTGATAGGATAAGCATTGTTGTTCCCATAAGAATTAGAGGGGAACGGTCTAGGATTGTTACCAAAGTTACTCCTATAAGCATTGTTGTTAAAATTGTTTCTAGAGATAAAATTCACATCTACTTGTTCTTAAGCAATCAAAGAATTTAAAGGAACATCACGAGGATCAACAGTAGATTGCTTAGAAAGTAGAGACATGATCAAGTCAACTTTTTCATTTAAGGAGGAAATCTCCTCGACAGAGTTTACCTTCCTACCTGTTGGAGCGCGTTCGGTGTGCCATTGGGAATAGTTGGTCATCATCTCATCGAGAAGCTTCGTGGCAGCACCAAGTGTAGTTGACATAAAAGTTCCTCCCGCGGCCGAATCTAACAACTTCCGCGAGGTAAAGTTCAAGCCTGCATAAAAAGTTTGGATAACCATCCAAGTAGTCAAACCATGAGTAGGGCAGTTCTTGATAAGAGATTTCATACGTTCCCAAGCTTGGGCAACGTGTTCATTATCCAATTGTTTAAAATTCATTATGTTACTTCTAAGTTGGATAATTTTAGCAGGTGGATAGTATTTTCCAATAAAAGCATCTTTGCACTTGTCCCATGAATCTATGCTATTTCTAGGCAAAGACTGAAACCAAATTTTAGCTCCTCCTCTCAAAGAGAAAGGAAAAAGCTTAAGCTTAACAATATTACCATCTATTTCTTGGTACTTTTGCATATCACAAAGTTCAACAAAGTTGTTTAAGTGTAAAGCAGCATCATCTCCAGCACCGGAGAATTGATCTTTCATGACTAAGTTCAGTAAAGCAGGTTTAATTTCATATGAAGGTGCTAAAGTGGCAGGTGTAGTGATAGGTGTGCTAATAAAGTCATCGTTGTTGTGACTAGTGAAGTCACACAACTTGGTGTTCTCGGTGGAACCCATAGTAGCAAGCAAGCAAGATAACTATTTTTGTGATTTTCGATAAAAAGTACTAAAGCAAAAACTGAAAGGTAAACTAACAAGACTAAAAAGCAAAGGTAAAAGATAGCATGCAACTCCCCTATCCTGAAGAGTGGAGTCCCCGGCAACGGCGCCAGAAAATACTCCTTGATGGGCCTCGAACCCCTCATTGGTTACCCCAAGTGGAAGGTGTAAGATGCAGAATGTAGATGTTTTCCCTTAGCAAAGATGACAAGGATCGAATCCCCAGAGACTCCTAGGTTCAACAAGTAGGTGTCAACTGCTAACGGCGCAATTAGCAATCAACGTGGACCTGTACACAGATACAAATAACTTTGCTCCCAACGAGTACAGAGAGGTTGTCAATCCCTCCGGCCTTGTAGTTCACAAAGGATTAAAAGCAATGATAGTAGTGATAGATAGTGTTTTGCAATAGTAAGTAAAAATGAGAAGTAAATAGCGGATGTGAAAAATGATGGTAATATGGACCGGAGTCACATGATGTTCACTAGTGATGTCTCTCTCCCAAAAGACGATAAAACAGCTATGTGAGGTAAACGGATTACAGCTGGGCAATTGACAGGACCACAAACGCAAACCAATGCTGACTACATTGCAAGAAAGGTTGAGGTTCAAAGCATGGGCGGTACGCCAAAATAAGTAGACCGAAATCCATCAATATCTACTACTAATCATCCACCTTGAGATATCTATCCAGAACATCTCGCTGGTATTAAGTTGCGAGCCCCACCCATAGTGTAAACTCAAAGCAACAGACAACTGCATTAAAAGAACTTTGCGTAAAGTAAACAATCCTTGCACCCGCGGGCACAAGCACCGTTGTTTTCCCCCTTGTGGCAACAGCACATCCCCTAGACTCATGTTTCTGTCACTCAAGCTAGTCATCGAGGGGCATGAACCCACAATCAAGCATAACGTTCCCTCTTGGAGTCACTACGTATTACTTGGCCAAAGCAATAAATAACAACGGAGAACATGCAAGAATTACTTATGAACATAAATATAAAAGAGGTAGATCAAATATATTACTCAAGATCAATCTGAACATAATCTCATAATCCATCGGATCCCAGCAAACTCAACATAGCAACAGCATAAGGATTACATATGTGCCTCGATCATGTAGGGCAGCTCACGAGGACTAATTAGTGAAGCACAAGAACGGGAGGAGAACATCACATAGCTACTGGTCATGGACCCATGGTCCAAGGGAGACTACTCACGAGTCATCCGGGAGGCGTCCATGGTGGTGGAGAAGCTCCCGGTGGTGATCCTCCCCTCCGGCAGGGTGCCGGGAAGAGTTCTCCTGGTGCTCCCGATCTTGGAAGCGGCGGCGGCGGCGTAACAGAGATGGGATCGCGAAAAGAGTTCCTCTTCTGAGGGTTTCGGAGGACGCTTTAAATATATGCCAAAGGGGAGCATCGGGGAAGCTTCGGGGGGCCCAGGCGCCCCCCGGCGCGGCCCAGGGGGGGCGTGCCGCCAGGGCGCCTTTAGCCCTGGTGCCCCCCCCCCCCCCGGCTGCCCTTCGGACGCACGGAAGTTTCCGGAACGCTGATTTTTTATATAATTTTTCTGGATTTTTCCTGGCAGTTCTCGTAACGTGAAAACCTGAAATACAAAAACAGCCGAAAACAGAAACTGGCACTGGGGTGCACTGGATTAGTAAGTTAGTCCAAATATGATCAAAAGTGTATGGAAGTGTATGAATATCATAGCAATATCACCCAAAAGTGGCATGGAGCAAGCAGAAATTATAGATACGTTTTGGACGTATCACCCCCCGCCCTCTATACATACTTTCGATCGTACAAGTGGTATCAGAGCGAGGGTCTCCAATTGCCTTGATTTCCATAGCCTTTGGTGATCACAGCCTTGGTTTCACAACCTAGGAGAGTATGGCATCTAGCAAGGGAAATTACCACCGTATAGGTCGTTACTTTGATGGTACTAATTTTGCTAGTTGGAAGCATAAGATGAAAATGCATATTCTTGGACATAACCTCGCCGTTTGGGCTATTGTGTGAATTGGTTTGCAAGGTGAATTCTTTGATGCGAAAGAGCCAAACCGTGAAGCTACCGCGGAGTTGAAGATGCTGCAATACAATGTTCAAGCTTGTGATATCCTCTTCAACGGATTGTGCCCCGAAGAATTCAAAAAAATCAACCATCTTGAGAATGCAAAGGAAATTTGGGATACTTTGATTGTTATGCACGAAGGTACTGACTCTATCAAGTAATCCAAGTTGGATGTGCTTCAAAGTCAGCTTGACAAGTTCAAAATGAAGGATGGTGAAGGTGTCACTGAAATGTACTCTAGGCTTGCTCTCGTCACAAATGAGATTGCCGGCTTAGGAAGTGAGGAGATGACCGACAGATTCATCATCAAGAAGATCCTAAGAACCTTGGATGGAAAATATGATACAGTGTGCACATTGATCCAAATGATGCCCAATTACAAAGATCTCAAGCCTACGGAACTTGTTGGAAGAATTGTTGCTCATGAGATGTCACTTAAGGATAAGGAAGAGCTCCACAACAAGTCAAGTGGTGCTTACAAAGCCTCATGTGATCCTCCCACATCATCAAGTGAGAAACAAACCTTCAATGAAGAATTGAGCCTAATGGTGAAGAACTTCAACAAGTTCTACAAGAGTAGAAGCAAGGAGAGAAGTTCCAAATCAATGTCCTACAATGACAAAAGATCTTGAAGTCGTGATCAGAATTGCTACAATTGTGGAAGACCCGGACACTACTCCAATGAGTGTACGGCTCCACACAAGAGTAAAGAAGACTCACCTAAAAGGAGGAGTAGAAGAGAAGATTCACCACCAAGAGAGAGAAGGAGTAGAGATGATCGTTATGAACGAAGACCTTCTCGGAGAAGCAAAGATTCGGAAAGGAAGGACAAATCATCAAGGAGCTATACAAGACGAAGACATCAAGCTCATGTTGGTGAATGGGTATCCGGTTCCGACTCTGATGACCACTCCAAAAGAAGCTACTACTCCGACTCCGAAGATACTCAAGATGAAGGTGTTGCCGGAATTGCTCTTGTGTCATCCAACTCCTATGACATATTTGACTCACCAAATGAAGGAATTGGAAGATGCTTCATGGCTACATGCCCTAAGGTATCACACCCCGAGTATCTTGATTTTAATAGTGATGAAGATGACTTGCTAGGAGATGATGATTTACCTGTTGGTAGCAATAGTGATGAGACCTATGATGAAAACTATGATGAAATTGCTATTAATTATGCTAATAAAGATAAAACGAATGACAATGATAAGGAGAAGATTGAGCATCTAAGTAAAGAATTAAACAATCTTAAGTTAGCTCATGAAACTACCTTGGAAGATCATCGAGAACTTTTAAAGACTCATGAGAAGTTACACTTTGAAAAGCTCAACCTTGAGCAAGAGCATGAGTTCTTAAAAGCAATCAATGATGATCTTCGCAAGAAAAGTTCTTCTTACATTGCCAAATGTTTACTCTTGTCTACTTACATGCCACAAGTTAAATCTAGCAACAAGAACAAGAAAGATTCTTCATCTAGTAGTAACAATAATCATGCTAAATCAAATATTGTTGCTTCTAGTAGTACTCTTGATTCCACTAATGATTCTCTTAGCCAAGTTACACTTGAGCAAGAAAATATCCTATTGAAGGGAACTATAGAGAAAGGTGTTTACAAGAGCCTTGCCGAAAGTAAGCAATTTGAGGAGATTGTACGCAAGCAAGGAAGACACCGAAAGAATCAAGGTGTTGGTTTTGAACGAAAGTTCAATGCCAATGGAGTTGAGTGGGAAGAAGATCAATACCCCAAGACGAAGTTTGTTCCTCAACAAGAGAAGTATGATCCTACTTCTTTCCAAGGAACACAACCTCAAGATGATCTTCCACCACTAGACCACAAGCAAAAGGGCAAGGATAAGCTTCAAGAGGAGATTGATGCATTTGAAGAAGCTTTCAAAGCCTTGGTCAAGTGGGTTCCCAAGACTACTTCAAGTTCTACTTCATCAAGTACATCTACAACTCCAAGGATTCCCATCAAGATGGTGTGGATCTCAAATAAGAAGAACTAGAGAGTTCTTGAGGGTGACTCCGCCAACATACTTCACTCATATCATTTTGGCGAGGACAAGTGCAAACAACTTCCACCTCTTGCACTAGTTCAAGGAGTCACAAACCCTCTTGTTGGTAATACAAGGGACAAGGTAACCTAATGCTTTCATGGACATCATCTTGTGTGCAATTCACTCTATGTCCATGGATATCTTTGTTTGTTCCCTGTGGGACTAACCCGTGTAGGTATTGAAAGTGTGACTCACTCCAAAGGATTGCTCCAAATGATCTGCATCAACATTGAGCATCCACATCTTCAACATCTACATGAAGTCATCATCGACAAAAACCAAGGTTAGTTCATCCCTCTTAGGGGGGATATCACATCTAGGGGGAGCTTTACTCTAATCAATTGAGCTAAAGCAACTCTAATGATGTGAACACAACAATGCTTTTATGTAAAAGTGGTAACCCCACTTGTGCTTAAACGATGAGTATGACCTATGATCAAATGTTCTCATTTGACTCCTAAGTCAATATACTCATATATAGATGACCTAGTCATTGCCAATTGCTTGATAGATGCTAGAATGGTTGTGCATGCTTTGCCACATATTTCATTTGCCATCTTATTGTGTGAGCATGTTGGGTGCATATTTTACTCATTCGAGGACATCCATTTGTTGCTTTGATTGTTTGGCTCTTTCTCCTTTTGCCAAATGGATGGACAAGAATGCCTAAGAACTCTCTCTAGCTATCTATGATTTTTCATCTCAAACTCTATTCATGCTACATCACAAAGTTTGATCAAGTCAGATTCGAACCACTCTATGTGAGGAGCACTCGGAGTCCCCAATTCGTCATAGACTTAAACTTCCGAAACCTCTTTGTGCATTTCGGTATGACCGAGTCATCCACTTCGGTCACACCGAGTTCACTAAGTTGATCTAGGTTTTCAATCTCGGTGCAACCGATTTGAACTTTTCGGTCACATCGAGTTGCAGTAACCGCTTGCGATTCTGCATCTCGGTGCCACCGAGTTGTTCCACTCGGTCACACCGATAGGGTTAGGTTATATATACCGTCGGGTCAAATTTTGGAAAACTTTCCAAAACCTCTCGCCCGCGCGTGACCTGCTCTGCCGTCTTGGGTCTCCGGATCGTCTTCTTGCTGCCAGCGACCTCCCGCCGCTAGTCTCCGCCGCCGTCAACGGGATTCTGCCCCACCGTTGTTGTCGTAGCGAGCTCACCGCCAAGTTAGGGTATGAGCTCGATCTCTGTGCAATCCTTATCTCCGATTCTAAGCACAAAGATATTGCCATGATTCTTGCCACGATTGAAATCATCATGTCCAGCAGAAACTCCGTATAGATTAGTTTTGATTTGAAAATTTAGGGTTAGGTATCCACCAAACTCATCTCGGAGCGACCAAGTTGTAGAAATCGGTCTCACCGATTTGGCTTAGGCCATTGCACATGCGATTTTCGGTCAGACCGAAAACTGCAAATAGGTGTGACCGAGTTCGACTCTTTGTGAAACCCTAGCAATCTCGGTGCCACCGAACTGTGACTCGGTCTGACCGAGTTCACTAGTTTAGGTTCCAAAATTGCTTCGGTATCACCGAGTTTAACAAATCGGTATCTCTGAAATGCTTTATGTGGAGAACTAAAACTAAGTTTTTGAGTCATCTGTTTTGCAAAAACTCTGCACTTTGTGATGCTCATCCACTCTATCTCATCTACATCTATTCATAGGGACAACTTTCAGTTTGCAGTGTCAACAATGTCTGATCAAAGTGATAGCCAGAACAAGTCTGAGGAGCAAGTTAACATGAGTGAGGGCACTAGTCCCTCTAGCAGTTCTGATGAGGGTAGCAGGAGCACTCCAAGTAACCTTCCAAAGGCTGCTACCAAGACAAGGAAGAAGAAAACTTCTAACGGTGAGGATGAGGATTTTGTGGCTGATGAGGCCACTTCAAAGAACCAAGCTGTGAAAGAATCAACTAGGGCTGTCAAGCCAGGTTTGAACAAGAAGGCCCCTGCCAAAAGAGCTCCAATGTCAAAGGCCAGAGCACCAACTCAAGAAACAATGGTGTTCACTCTTGAAACCAGAGATGATGAGCCAGCAGGAACTAAGAAAAGGGCTAGGAAAACCACAGGCAGAGTGATTGGCAAGCCATCTATGAGAGATGATGATGATGATGAAGCTGAAGAAGAAGAAGAAGAAGATGCTGCACCAGCACCTAAAGCTCAGAAGCTTATGGGGGATGCCATTAAGTCAGGGGTTGCTCCTTCAAAGCCCAAGACTGCCCCCAAAGCTGATGCTCAAGCCACCAAATCTGCACCCAAGAGAAGCACAAGGAACATTCCAGCTGCAGAAAAGAACAAGGCCCCAGTGCCTGAGATTGATGAAGATGCTGAGGTCCAAGTGCTCAGAAACATGAAGCCCAAGATTCCTGATCATGATGATAATTATATTGTTGTTGAGGACATGAAGTTGAGGAAGGATGCAGGTCTCGGAAGATGGAGACAAAGTGACCCATATGCTATGAGAAGAAGGACTGATGTGGATTATAGGTTCCATACTAGAGAGCAACAGGATTTCTATGAGACCATATTGCTTGATAAGAAGCCAATTGTCTTTGACATGAGATGGATTGATTGGGAATACATCAAGGAAAATGAAGATCACTTTCCAAGTGTGCATGAAAGTTTCAAATCATGTGTTGTTGACAAGTTTGTGGGTCAGAAGCTGACAAAATGGAATGATGAACTCATCATGCAATTCTACTCTACAACACATTTTATCCAGAAGGTAGAATTGTGTAGATGTCTGAAGGTACAAGGTACCAGTCAACTGTTGATGAGTGGGCCAAGTTGATAAAAGCCCCCGAAGAGCATGAGGATGACTTGGATGTCTATGCCAAGAAGAAGAAAGACCACGATTCTATGGCCAATATGTACAAAGAGATCCCAGACAAAGCATTGGAAACACATAAGCTTGGATCTGAACATTACTTGTTGTCTGGTCTAGCTACAATGAACACTATATTGAGGCATACATTGTTGCCAAAATCTAGAGATCACAAGATGATCAGAGGCCATTCAATCAACTTGCTACAGATTTTTGATATCCCTCAAAAGTTCAAGGTCATGAGTCTGATTGTAGAGACAATCAGAGGATGCTACTGACCAGAAGAGATCTCGTGGGTATGCTCCACACATTCAGGAGCTCATCAACTCCAAGATGGGCATAGGCACATACTTGTTGGACAAGGAATATCTACCCCTATATCCTGAATTTGAAGACAACACAGTTGTGATGGATGAGAATGAACCTTCATCAGTGCAAGCGCAAGAGAAAAGTGCCAAAGCTAGAGCTGAAAAAGCAGCAAAGATGCCAAGTGTTGAAGAGGCATCTCAAGTGTCCCTCAAGTCAAAACAAGATCAAATGGCATATCTGATTCAAGCAACTTTGAGGATTGAGAAGGGCTTGGCCACCCTGACTCAAAATCAGGAGAGCTTGGAGAGGATCATTGAAACAAAGTTCTATGATCTTGATCTGAAAGTGACTGAGATACAGACTGCAGTTGAGTAGCTCCAGAAGGAAGCAGAGGAGAGGAAAGGGCGGGCTACCACATATGCCTTTCAGAGAGTGCCTAGAGGTCAGAGATCTGCTGCAGTGCCCATACTTGACAGTAGAGCTACTACATCTGCACCAGCAGCTACAGCTTCAGTGCCACCTCCAGTTGCCACTCCACCAGCTCCAACAACATCTACATATGCATTCGTCCTTGGAGTCCTCTCAACACCACCTCCCGAAGATCAAGCCTAGAGAGACGCATAGCGTTATGCATTTTCAAACTTTTTGGTAACTTGTTGCCAAAGGGGGAGAAATTTATAGATCATAGGCTTCGAGAGAGAGTGTTTTTGCTTCTTAGTCTCTTGCTATTTGGTTGATACATTTGTGTGTTTGCTTGATACTTTACGTTATGTGTGTGACATACTTGTGTTTCATGTGATTGATCATATGCTACGTTAATGCTTGCTTGAATGATATTATATTTTATATCCCTATATGATCATTCACTTTGCTTGGTGATGAGTGCATGCTTTTAGTTTATATCATTTTGAGCTCTCCACCAAGATGTATGTGACATGGAAGAGTAACACATGATCCTAATCGATTGTGCATTTGCATCCAAACGCAAATTTTAAATAATGCACAAATTTAGGGAGATCTCTTGCTTATCACATACTTCTCAAAGTGATGATGTATTCAAATCTTATTATCATTTGTCGAAGCTTTGATCTATATGTTGTCATCAATTACCAAAAAGGGGGAGATTGAAAGTGCAACTTTCTCTGGGTGGTTTTGGTAATTCCTAACAACATATAGCTCATTGAACTAATGCTCTTTCAAGATGATCATTTCACGAAAGTTCAATGATTGGCATGGCATGGATTAGGAATGTGGACCCCCCAAAATGCTAAGGACACATATTGGCTCAAGCTCAAGACTCTACATTCTCTATTTTAGTGATCTAAGATCACATTGAGTCCATAGGAAAGCCAATACTATTTGAAGGGGATGAGGTGTTTCTTAATGGGTTTCTTGCTCAAAATGCTTAGTGATATGCCCCAAAACCCTCAACCACTTTCTCACATCCACATATGTCCCAAACCAAAAGTCAAACTCGGCCCCACCGAAATCTTCTATCCGGCGCCACTTAGTTCTCTTGACATAGCCATTGCCACAAACCCTAGTCACTTCGGTCTCACCGATACGGATCTCAGTCTCACCGAAATGGGATTGCAAACTCTCTGTTTCCCTTTGTAATGTTTCGGTCTAATCGAGATGAGTGATCGGTCCCACCGAGTTCGCAATGCAAACTCTCTGTTTCCCCTTCGTAACATTTTGGTCCAACTGAAACGAGCGAATCGGTCCCATCGAGTTTGCCTGACCAACTCTCTGGTTAGATTATTACCAAAATCGGTCCTACCGAGTTTGTGTAATCGGTCTCACCGAGATTATGTTATGCCCTAACCCTAATGAAATCGGTACAACAGAGTTGACCATATCGGTCCCACCGAAATGCCTAACGATCACATTATGAACTAAAACGGTCTGACCGAGTTTTCTAATTCGGTCCCACCGAGTTTGGTAAATTGTGTGTAACAGTTGGATTTTGTGTGGAGGCTATATATACCCCTCCACCCACTCTTCATTCGTGGAGAAAGCCATCAGAACAAGACTACACTTCCATTACTCATTTTCTGAGAGAGAACCACCTACTCATGTGTTGAGACCAAGATATTCTAATCCTATCATATGAATCTTGATCTCTAGCCTTCCCCAAGTTGCTTTCCAGTCAAATCATCTTTTCATCAAATCAAATCCTATGAAAGAGAGTTGAGTGTTGGGGAGACTATCATTTGAAGCACAAGAGCAAGGAGTTCATCATCAACACATCATCTATTACCTTTTGGAGAGTGGTGTCCCCTAGATTGGTTAGGTGTCACTTGGGAGCCTCTGTTAAGATTGTGGAGTTGAACCAAGGAGTTTGTACGAGCAAGGAGATCGCCTGCTTCGTGAAGATCTACCCTAGTGAGGCAAGTCCTTCGTGGGCGATGGCCATGTTGGGATAGACAAGGTTGCTTCTTCGTGGACCCTTCGTGGGTGGAGCCCTCCGTGGACTCGCGCAACCGTTACCCTTCGTGGGTTGAAGTCTCCATCAACGTGGATGTACGATAGCACCACCTATTGGAACCACGGATAAAAAATCTCAGTGTCTACATTGTGTTTGCTCCCTCAAACTCCTCCCTTTACCTTCATATGCAATTGCTTTACATTCCGCTGCTATACTCTTAGAATTGCATATGTAGGTTGATTGCTTGACTTGTGCATAATTGCTAAAATCTGCCAAGACTTAAAATTGGGAAAAGGCTAGGTTTTTATTTGGTCAAGTAGTCTAATCACCTCCCCTCTAGACATACTTTCGATCCTACACATATGTTGTCATTTGATGAACGGGGTCACATTATTAGGAGAATTATGTGATGGACAAGACCCATCTGTTAGCTTAGCATAATGATCGTTGAGTTTTATTGCTATTGCTTTCTTCATGTCAAATACATATTCCTCCAACTATGAGATTATGCAACTCCCGGATACCGGAAGAATGCATTGTGTGCTATCAAACATCACAACGTAACTGGGTGATTACAAAGATGCTCTATAGGTATCTTCGAAGGTGTTTGTTGGGTTGGCATAGATCGAGATTAAGATTTGTCACTCCGAGTATCGGAGAGGTATCTTTGGGCCCTCTCAGTAATGCACATCATAAGAAGCCTTGCAAGCAATGTGACTAGTGAGTTAGTTGCGGGATGATGCATTATGGAACGAGCAAAGAGACTTGCCGGTAACGAGATTGAACTAGGTATGAAGATACCGACGATCAAATCTCGGGCAAGTAACATACCGATGACAAAGGGAATAACATATGTTGTCATAACGGTTTGACCGATAAAGATCTTCATAGAATATGTAGGAGCCAATATGAGCATCCAAGTTCCACTATTGGTTATTGACCGGAGAGGTGTCCCGGTCATGTCTACATAGTTCTCGAACCCGTAGGGTCCGCATGCTTAACGTTCGATGATGATTTATATTATATGAGTTATGTGATTTGGTGACTGAATGTTGTTCGGAGTCCCAGATGAGATCACGGACATGATGAGGAGGCTCGAAATGTTCAAGAGGTAAAGATTGATATATATATATATATATATATATATATATATATATATATATATATATATATATATATATATATATATATATATATATATATATATATATATATATATAGGACGATGGTATTTGGACACCGGAAGTGTTCCGGCTGATATCGGGTCACCGGAAAGGAGTTTCGGGCACCCTTGGAAAAGATATGGGCCTTACTGGGAAAAGAGTGGGACAGACGAGCCCCTAAGGAGCCGGTGTGCCCCATGTAGGCCAAGATAAGGTGGGAGGAGAGGAAAGGAGAGGAGGAAAAGGAAAGTATGAAGTAGGAGTCCTACTTCCTTCCCCTCCCCCTCCTTCCTTTCCCCTTGTCCTATACATGGAAGGGGGAGGCCGAACCAGGGCAGGAACCCAAGTGGGATTTGGCCCCACTTGGCGCGGCCCTTGGTATCTCCCCTCTCCCACCCACCTATATATATGTGGGGGCGCCCTAGAACAGACAACAACATCGTTGTTAGCCGTGTGCGGCACCCCCTCCACCATTTACTCCCACGGTCATAATCTCGTAGTGCTTAGGCGAAGCCCTGCGCGGATCACTTCATCATCACCGTCACCATGCCATCATGCTGACAGAACTCATCTACTTCCTCGACGCTCTGCTGGATCAAGAGTTCGAGGGACGTCATCGAGCTGAACGTGTGCAGAACTCGGTGGTGACGTACATTCGGTGCTTCATCGGTCGGAACGAGAAGAAGTTTGACTACATCAACCGCGTTGTCAAACGCTTCCGCTTTCGGTCTATGAGGGTACGTAGACACACTCTCCTCCTCTCATTGCTATGCATCTCCTAGATAGATCTTGTGTGAGCGTAGAATTTTTTTTTGAAATTGCATGCTATGTTTCCCTACATTACGAACCGGGACATAAGGGGCTCCATGTGGCCGCTGTGGGGCGCCCAGGCAGGAGGACCTTTAGTCCCGTTTGTAACACCAAACGGGACCAAAACACATCCATGTGTCAGCAGCTAGCCGCAGCTGGAGTTTTTTTTGAAAGGGGGGTTTGGGGGTTAATTTAGGGGTTTCATATATTGTGTTAGCTAGCTAATAGAAAGAAGTGTCCTCTCTTTCTCCGTGCTTGGTCGACGCTAGCTACTACATACATATAGAGAGAACTCGACACGCTAGCTAGTAAGGAAATGAAGGAACCATTAATTACATAAGATCGTCATGAACATATACAGAGAGGAGTGACCTCTCTTTCTCCGAGACATTGGCCGAATGCTACTTCTCGAGCTTGCGTTGTATTCCCTCGAAAAGGAAAGGGTGATGCATCACAGTAGCGTAAGTATTCCCCTCAGTTTTTGAGAACCAAGGTATCAATCCAGCAGGAGACCACGCGTGAGTCCCTCGTACCTGCACAAACAAATAAGAACCTTGCAGCCAACGCGATAAAAGGGGTTGTCAATCCCTTCTCGGTCACTTACAAAAGTAAGATATGATAGATATGATAAGATAATATTTTTGGTATTTTTAATATAGAGATTGAAAGTAAATAATACAAAGTAAAGTAAATAGCTAATGGAAGATTAATATGATGAGAATAGACCCGGGGGCCATAGGTTTCACTAGTGGCTTCTCTCATGATAGCAGATTTCTACGGTGGAAGAACAAATTACTGTCGAGCAATTGATAGAAAAGTGCATAGTTATGAGAATATCTAGGCATGATCATTGTATATAGGAATCACGTCTGTGATAAGTAGACCGAAACGATTCTGCATCTACTACTATTACTCTACACATCGACCGCTATCCAGCATGCATCTAGAGTATTAAGTTCATAAGAATAGAGTAACGCCTTTAGCAAGATGACATGATGTAGAGGGATAAACTCGAGCTATATGATATAAACCCCATCTTTTTATCCTCGATGCCAACAATACAATACGTGCCTTGCTGCCCCTGCTGTCACTGGGAAAGGACATTGCAAGATTGAACCCAAAGCCAAGCACTTCTCCCATTGTAAGAACTATAGATCTAGTAGGCCAAACCAAATCGATAATTCGAAGATACTTGCAAGGATATTTAAATCATGCATAAAAGATTTCAGAAAAGAATCCAATATTGTTCATAGATAATCTTGATCATAAACCGACAATTCATCGGATCTCGACAAACAACCCGGAAAAAGATTACATCGAATAGATCTCCTCGAAGATCGAGGAGAACTTTGTATTGAGATCCAAAGAGAGAGAAGAAGCCATCAAACTAATAACTATGGACCCGAAGGTCTGTAGTAAACTACTCACAACTCATCGCAGAGGCTATGCTGTTGATGTAGAAGCCCTCCATGATCGATACCTCCTCCGGCGGAGCTCCGGAACAGACCCCAAGATGGGATCTCAAGGGTACAGAAGGTTGCGGTGGTGGAATTAGTGTTTCGTGCTCCTCCTCAATAGTTTCAGGGTACGTAGGTATATATAGGTTGAAGAGGAACGTCGGGGGAGCAACAGGTGGCCCACGAGGGTGGGGGCGCGCCTACCCCCCGAGGGCGCGCCCCCTGCCCTCGTGGCCACCTCCTTCGCCTCCTGGCGTGTACTCCAAGTCTTTTGTGTTGATATTTGCTACCTCTTGAGCTTGCGTTGTATTCCCTCGAAGAGGAAAGGGAGATGCAACACAGTAGCGTAAGTATTTCCCTCAGTTTTTGAGAACCAAGGTATCAATCCAGTAGGAGACCACGCGCGAGTCCCTCGCACCTACACAAACAAATAAGAACTTCGCAGCCAACGCAATAAGGGGTTGTCAATCCCTTTCCGGTCACTTACGAGAGTCAGATCTGATAGAGATGATAGTTCATATTTTTGGTATTTTTGGTTTAATAAAACAGCAAATAAAAGCGGTAAAAGTAAAGTAGATGTAGATTGATATGTTGAGAATAGACCCGGGGGCCATAGTTTTCTCTAGTGGCTTCTCTCATGATAGCGATATTCTACGGCGGGTAAACAAATTACTGTCGAGCAATTGATAGAAAAGCGAATAATTATGAGACTATCTAGGCATGATCATTGTATATAGGCATAACGTCCGAGACAAGTAGACGACTCATGCCTGCATCTACTACTATTACTCCACACATCGACCGCTATCCAGCATGCATCTAGTGTATTGAGTTCATAAGAACATAGTAACGCCTTAAGCAAGATGACATGGTGTAGAGGGATAAACTCAAGCAATATGATGTAAACCCCATCTTTTTATCCTCGATGGCAACAATACAATACGTGCCTTGCTGCCCCTACTGTCATTGGGAAAGGACACCGCAAGATTGAACCCAAAGCCAAGAACTTCTCCCATTGCAAGAACTATAGATCTAGTAGGCCAAACCAAACCGATAATTCAAAGAGACTTGCAAGGATATTATGAGCACACATAAAAAGTTCAAAGAAGAACCAAATATCTTTCATAGATAACCTTGATCATAAACTCACAATTCATCGGATCTCGACAAACACACCGCAAAAAGAAATTGCATCGAATAGATCTCCTCGAAGACCGAGGAGAACTTTGTATTGAGATCCAGAGAAATAGAAGAAGCCATCTAGATACTAGCTATGGACCCGAAGGTCTGTGGTAAACTACTCACAACTCATGGTGAGGGCGACGATGATGATGATGAAGGCCTCCGTGATGGATCCCCCTCCGGTGGAGCTCCGAAACAGGCTCCAAGATGGGATCTCCACGGGAACAGAAGCTACGGCGGTGGAATTAGGGTTTTCTCTCTGCGTACGGAGTTTCTGGGGTATGTGAACTTATATAGGAAGAAGGAGGGCACCGGGGGACGCTCAAGTGGGCCTTGAGGCAGGGGGGCGCCCTGGGAAGGGGGGCGCGCCCCCACCCTCGAGGGCCACTCGAGGCTCCCCTGACGTGGTTCTCAAGTTCCTCTGGTGTGATTTTCTCCAAAAATATCTCTCGCGAAGGTTTCATTCCGTTTGGACTCCGTTTGATAGTCCTTTTCTGCAAAACCCTAAAATAGACAAAAAAACAGCAATCTGGACTGGGCCTTTGGGTTAGTAGGTTAGTCCCAAAAATGAAATAAAAGTGAATGATAAAGCCCATTAAACATCCAAGACTTCATAAATAATAGCATGGAACAATCAAAATTTATAGATACGTTGGAGACGTATCAATATTGTTCCAAAAATAACTCTCCCGAAGGTTTCATTCCGTTTGGACTTCGTTTGATATCCCTTTTCTGCGAAACACTCAAATAGGCAAAAAACAGCAATTTGCACTGGGCCTTGGGTTAGTAGGTTAGTCCCAAAAATAATATAAAAGTGTATAATAAAGCCCATTAAACATCCAAAACAGAATATATAATAGCATGGAACAATGAAAAATTATAGATACATTGGAGACGTATCAAGCATCCCCAAGCTTAATTCCTGCTCGTTCTCGAGTAGGTGAATGGTAAAAACAGAATTTTTGATGTGGAATGCTAACCAACAATTCTCAATGTAATTTTCTTTATTGTGGCATGAATGTTCAGATCCGAAATATTCAAGACAAAATTCTATATTGACATAAGAATAATAATACTTCAAGCATACTAACAAAGCAATCATGTCTTCTCAAAATAACATGGCCAAAGAAAGTTCATCCCTACAAAATCATATAGTTTGGTTATGCTCCATTTCGTCACACAAAATACTCAAATCATGCACAACCCCGGTTTCAACCAAGCAATTTCATACTTAATTATTTTCAAACTTTTTCAACTTTCACGCAATACATGAGCGTGAGCCATGGATATAGCACTATAGGTGGAATAGAGTGGTGGTTGTGGAGAAGACAAATGAGGAGGATGGTCTCACATCAACTAGGCGTATCAACGGGCTATGGAGATGCCCATCAATGGATATCAATGTGAGTGAGTAGGGATTGCCATGCAACGGATGCACTAGAGCTATAATGTATGAAAGCTCAACAAAAGAAACTAAGTGGGTGTGCATCCAACTTGCTTGCTCACGAAGACCTAGGGCATTTGAGGAAGCCCATCGTTGGAATATACAAGCCGAGTTCTATAATGAAAATTTCCCACTAGTATATGAAAGTGACTAAACAAGAGACTCTCTATCATGAAGATCATGGTGCTACTTTGAAGCACAAGTGTGGAAAAAGATAGTAGCATTGTCCCCTTTTTTTCTTTTTTTTCTTTTTTTCCTTTTTTTGGGCCCTTCTTTTTTTCTTTGGCCTTTCTTCTTTCTTTCTTTGGGACAATGCTCTAATAATGACGATCATCACACTTATATTGATTTACAACTCGATACTAGAACAAAGTATGACTCTGTATGAATGCCTCCGGCGGTGTACCGGGATGTGCAATGAATCAAGAGTGACATGTATGAAAGATTATGCATGGTGGCCTAGCCACGAATATGATGTCAACTACATGATCATGCATGGCAATATGACAATGATGAAGCGTGTCATAATAAACAGAATGGTGGAAATTTGCATGGTAATATATCTCGGAATGGCTATGGAAATGCCATGACAGGTAGGTATGGTGTATGGTACCGGCGAAAGTTGCGTGGTACAAGAGAGGCTAGCAATGGTGGAAGGGTGAGAGTGCATATAATCCATGGACTCAACATTAGTCATAAAGAACTCACATACTTATTGTAAAAATCTACAAGTCATCAAAACAAAGTACTACACGCATGCTCCTAGGGGAAGGGTTGGTAGGAGTTAACCATCGCGCGATCCTGACCACCACACAAAGGATGACACTCAATGTAATACCTCATGCTTCAAATTTGTCACACAACGGTTACCATATGTGCATGCTACGGGACTTGAAAACCTCAACACAACTATTTCACAAATTCACAACTACTCTACTAGCATGACTCTAATATCACCATCCTCATATCTCAAAACAATCATCAAGTATCAAACTTCTCATAATATCCAATGCACTTTTATGAAAGCTTTTACTATACCCATCTTGGATGCCTATCATATTAGGACTAATTTTATAACCCAAGCACATTACCATGCTGTTCTAATAGACTCTCAAAATAATATAAGTGAAGCATGAGAGATCAATAATTTCTACAAAATAAAACCACCACAGTGCTTTAAAAGATATAAGTGAAGCACTAGAGCAAAACTATCTAGCTCACAAGATATAAGTGAAGCACATAGAGTATTCTAATAAATTCCGATTCATGTGTATCTCTCTCAAAAGGTGTGTTCAGCAAGGATGATTGTGTTAAACTAAAAAGCAAAGACTCAAATCATACATGACGCTCCAAGCAAAACATATATCATGTGGCGAATAAAAATATAGTCTCAAGTAAAGTTACCGATAGATGAAGATGAAAGAGAGGATGCCTTCCCGGGGCATCCCCAAGCTTGGGCTTTTGGTTGTCCTTGAATTTTACCTTGGTGTTCCTTGGGAATCCCCAAGCTTAGGCTCTTGCCACTCTTTGTTCAATAGTCCATCAAATCCTTACTCAAAACTTCAAAACTTCACAACACAAAACTTAGCCAAAAATCTCGTGAGCTCCGTTAGTATAAGAAAACAAACCACTACTCAAAGGTGTTGTAATGAATTCATTATTTGTATATATTGGTGTTAAACCTACTGTATTCCAACTTCTCTATGATTCATACCCCCCGATACTACTCATAGATTCGTCAAAATAAGCAAACAACACACGAAAAACAGAATTTGTCAAAAACAGAACAGTCTGTAGCAATCTGTAACTTTAGAATACTTCCGTAACTCTAAAAAAATTGAAATAAATTGGTGGACGTGAGGAATATGTCTATTAATCATCTTCTAAAATAATCAACTAAAAATCACTCTCCAGTAAAAGATGGCAGCAATTCTTGTGAGCGCAAAAGTTTCTGTTTTTTATAGCATGATCACATAAACTTCACCCAAGTCTTCCCAAAGGTTCTACTTGGCACGAACACTAATTAAAATACAAAAACACATCTAAACAGAAGCTAGATGCAATATTTATTCCTAAACAGAAGCAAAAGCAAAGAAAATAAAATTGGGTTGCCTCCCAACAAGCGCTATCGTTTAACGCCCCTAGCTAGGCACGATACAAGAATATATCTAGGTATTGCCATCTTTGGTAGGCAATCCATAAGTGGCTCTCATAATAGATTCATAAGGTAACTTGATTTTATTTCTAGGAAAATGTTCAATGCCTTTCCTTAACGGAAATTGGAATCTAATATTTCCTTCCTTCATATCAATAATTGCACGAATCGTTCTAAGGAAAGGTCTACCAAGAATAATAGGACATGTAGGATTGCAATCTATATAATCTACGGGCATATAATTCCTATTTGCAATAATAAGAACATCATTAATCCTTCCCATAGTTTTCTTAATGGTGGAATCCGCAAGGTGAAAATTTAAAGAACAATCATCAAGTTCATGGAAACCTAGCATATCACACAAAGCTTTTGGAATAGTGGAAACACTTGTACCCAAATCACACAAATCAAAGCATTCATGATATTTAATCTTAATTTTAATAGTAGGTTCCCACTCATCATAAAGCTTTCTAGGGATAGAAACTTCTAATTCAAGTTTTTCATCATAAGATTTCATTAAAGCATCAACTATGTGTTTGGTAAAAGCCTTATTTTGACTATAAGCATGCGGAGAATTTAGAACGGATTGCAACAAGGAAATACAATCTATTAAAGAGCAATTATCATAATTAAATCCCTTGAAATCCAAGATAGTGGGTTCATTGCTATGTAAAGTTTTTACCTCTTCAATCCCACTTTTAATAGTTTTAGCATCAAGATCTAAAAACTCTGAATCATTGGGACGCCTTTTAACTAAAATAGACTCATCTCCGGTCCCATCTTTAAGAAGATTCATACTAGAAAACAAGGATTTAATAAGAGACACATCAATCACTTTTAGATCTTCATCTTTATTATCATGAAAACTAGAAGAACACGCTCTCATAAAGCAATCTCTTTTAGCACGCATCCTAGCGGTTCTTTCTTTGCACTCATCAATGGAAATTCTCATGGCTTTGAGAGACTCATTGATATCATGCTTAGGAGGGATAGATCTAAGTTTCAAAGAATCAAAATCAAGAGAAATTCTATCCATGTTCCTAGCCAACTCATCAATCTTAAGCAATTTTTCTTCAAGCAAGGCATTGAAATTCTTTTGTGAATTCATAAATTCTTTAACACTAATTTCAAAATCAGAGGCCATCTTACTAAAATTTCCATCAGAGTTATTGTAGGAATTACCATCATTATTAGAGGAATTACTAGGAAAAGGCCTAGAATTAAAGTTTCATCTATAAGCGTTGTTACCAAAATTATTCCTACCAACAAAATTCACATCCAAAGATTCATTATTATTCTCAATCAACGTGGACATGGACATATCATTAGGATCAGAAGAAGCACTCTTAGTAGCAAATAATTTCATAAGTTCATCCATCTTTCCACTTAAAACACTAATTTCTTCAATAGCATGTACTTTTTGTTGGGGAATGTAGTATTTCAAAAATTTCCTACGATCACGCAAGATCTATCTACTAGAAGCATAGCAACGAGAGGGGAGAGTGTGTCTATGTACCCTCGTAGACCGGGAGCGTAAGCGTCTAGTGACGCGGTTGATGTAGTCGAACATTCTTCGCGATCCAACCGATCAAGCACCGAACGTACGGAGCCTCCACGTTCAGCTTGATGACGTCCCACGAGCTCTTGATCTAGTAGAACCTCGCGGGAGAGTTTCGTCAACACGACGGCGTGGTGATGGAGATGATGAAGCTACCGACGCAGGGCTTCGCCTAAGCACTGCAACGATATGACCGAGGTGTGTTTCTGTCGAGGGGGTACCGCACATGGTTGGGAGAGATCAACTTGTGTGTCCATGGGGTGCCCCCTACACCCGTATATAAAGGAGTGGAGGAGGGGGAGGGCCGTCCCTCTCTATGGCGCGCCCTAGGAGAGTCCTACTCCCATCGGGAGTAGGATTCCCCTTTCCTAGTAGAACTAGGAGCCCTTCCAAGTAGTAGAAGTAGGAGAGAAGGAAAGGGAAAAGAGAAGAAAAGGAAGGAGGGGGCGCAGCCCCTCCCCCTAGTCCAATTCGGACTAAGCCTTGGGGGGCGCAGCCTCCTCTCTCTCTTTCCCCTAAAGCCCAATAAGGCCCATATACTCCCCGGCGAATTACCGTAACTCTCCGGTACTCCGAAAAATACCCGAACCACTCAGAACCTTTCCGATGTCCGAATATAGTCGTCCAATATATCGATCTTTATGTCTCGACCATTTCCAGACTCCTCATCATGTCCGCGATCTCATCCGGGACTCGAACTACCTTCAGTACATCAAAACTCATAAACTCATAATATCGATCGTCATCAAACGTTAAGCGTGCGGACTCTACGGGTTCGAGAACTATGTAGACATGACCGAGACACATCTCCGGTCAATAACCAATAGCGGAACCTGGATGCTCATATTGGTTCCTACATATTCTACGAAGATCTTTATCGGTCAAACCGCATAACAACATACGTTGTTCCCTTTGTCATCAGTATGTTACTTGCCCGAGATTCGATCGTCGGTATCTCAATACCTAGTTCAATCTCGTTACCGGCAAGTCTCTTTACTCGTCCCATAATACATCATCCCGTGACTAACTCATTAGTCATTTGGTTGCAAGGCTTATTATGATGTGCATTACCGAGAGGGCCCAAAGATACCTCTCCAACCCTCGGAGTGACAAATCCTATTCTTGATCTATGCCAACACCACGAACACCTTCGGAGACACCTGTAGAGCATCTTTATAATCACCCAGTTACGTTGTGACGTTTGATAGCACACAAGGTGTTCCTCCGGTATTCGGGAGTTGCATAATCTCATAGTCATAGGAACATGTATAAGTCATGAAGAAAGCAATAGCTGTAAAACTAAAAGATCATGGTGCTAAGCTAACGGATGGGTCTTGTCCATCACATCATTCTCCTTATGATGTGATATCGTTGATCAAATGACAACTCATGTCTACGGCTAGGAAACATAACCATCTTTGATCAATGAGCTAGTCTAGTAGAGGCATACTAGGGACACTCTGTTTTGTCTATGTATTCACACATGTATTAAGTTTCCTATTAATTCAATTATAGCATGAATAATAAACATTTATCATGATATAAGGAAATAAATAACAACTTTATTATTGCCTCTAGGCCATATTTCCTTCACTTTTTTACTAGTAGATCTTTCGGTGTGCCATTGAGAGTAGTTAACCATAATGTTATCTAGGAGTCTGGTAGCTTCTCCTAAGGTAGTTTCCATGAAGGTGCCCCCTGCGGCTGAATCTAAAAGATTTCTAGAAGCAAAATTCAAGCCAGCATAAAAAATTTGTATAATCATCCATAAGTTCAAACCATGTGTAGGGCAATTGTGTATCATTAATTTCATTCTCTCCCAAGCTTGTGCAACATGCTCATGATCTAGTTGCTTAAAATTCATAATATCATTTCTAAGAGAGATAATCTTAGCGGGAGGAAAATACTTAGAGATAAAGGCATCTTTGCACTTATTCCATGAATCAATACTATTTCTAGGCAAAGAAGAGAACCAAGTTTTAGCACGATCTCTAAGCGAAAATGGAAATAGCTTTAGTTAAACAATATCATTATCCGTGTCCCTCTTCTTTTGCATATCGCACAAATCAACAAAGTTGTTTAGATGGGTAGCGTCATCTTCACTAGGATGGCCAGAAAATTGATCTTTCATGACAAGATTCAACAGAGCAACATTGATTTCACAATATTCAGCATCGGTAATAGGAGCAATCGGAGTGCTAATAAAATCATTATTGTTGGTATTGGAAAAGTCACACAATTTGGTATTGTCTTGAGCCATAGTGACGAACAAGCAATCCAACACACAAGCAAACAAGACGCAAGCGAACGGGAAAAAGGGTGGATAAAACGGCAAAGGTGAAGTGGGGGAGAGAAAAAGGGTGGATAATGTAATGCGAGGGATAAGGGTTTGTGATAGGTACTTGGTATATGACTTTTGCGAAGATCTCCCCGGCAACGGCGCCAGAAATTCTTCTTGCTACTTCTCTAGCTAGCGTTGTATTCCCTCAAAGAGGAAAGGGTGATGCAGCACAGTAGCGTAAGTATTTCCCTCAGTTTTTGAGAACCAAGGTATCAATCCAGTAGGAGACCACACGCGAGTCCCTCGTACCTGCACAAACAAATAAGAATCATGCAGCCAACACGATAAAAGGGGTTGTCAATCCCTTCTCGGTCACTTACAAAAGTGAGATCGGATAGATATGATAAGATAATATTTTTGGTATTTTTGATATAGAGATTGTAAGTAAATAATGCAAAGTAAAGTAAATAGTTGATGGAAGATTAATATGATGAGAATAGTGTTGGGGAACGTAGCAGAATTCAAAAAAATTCTACGCTTTCACCAAGATCCAACTAAGGAGACATCTAGCAACGAGCAAATAAGAGTGCATCTACATACCGTTATGTAGATCGCGAGCGGAAGCTTTCGAAGAAGCGTGGATGAAGTAGTCGTACTCTTCGCGTTCTTCGTCACCGATGATCTAGCGCCGAACGGAAGGCACCTCCGCGTTCAACACACGTCCGGTGCAGCAACGTCACCTCCTTCTTGATCCAGCAAGGGAGGAGGAGAGGTCGTCGGAGATCCAGCAGCACGACGGCGTCGTGGTGGATGCAGTGGAGAATCCTGCAGGGCTTCGCCGGGCGCCCTGCGTAAGGAGATGGAGGTGTGACGGGAGGGGGAGAGGCGCCAGGGGCAAGGGTGCGGCTTCCCTCTCCCCCCCC
>LR738715.1:61112657-61140214 GCA_902687465.1 Secale cereale
CCTTTAGTCCCGGTTGGTGCCACCAACCGGGACCGAAGGTCTCTTTTCGTCAGCCCAAAGGGGGAGAAGCAGAGATCTTTGGTCCCGGTTGGTGGCACGAACCAGGACCAAAGGGGGGCATTGGTCCCGGTTGGTGCCACCAACCGGGACGAAAGTAGGTGCTGCCCGGGGCTAAAAGTTTAGTCCCACCTCGTTAGCTCACAGAGAGCCGCACATGTATATAAGGCGTGCTGCGCCTAAGCTTTCGAGCTCCTCTCTAAAGCAGGCTTACGGGCCTAAACACTCTGTATCTGCGTGTGGGCCTAATGGGCCTTCTCGGGACTGAATCCTGGCCCAACTAGCTAGTTGGGTTTCTAGTCGTATTCACACCGTGGTGGCCCAGTAGGCGGCATTTTTTATTTTTTATTTCCAGTTTTTTGTTTTATTTATTTTATTCTGTTTCTACTTACAGCTAAATACTTATAGTTTTTCAGTGATTCTTTCTGCTTTTAGGCCACAGAAATTATAAACTTTCTGTTAGTGCCATTAGTTTTCAAATTTGAGTAGTTTGAATATGAATTCTTATAAATTTGTGTGAATCACTAGTTTGTGAATAACTTTACTATAAAAATGGATTTTTGAGTGATTCTTTTTCCTGTTATTTAATATTAGTGTGTTTTATCATTATATTCAATTTGGTAATTTTTAGGTTATTTTAAATGTTTGTTGTAATCAAAAACAGATTTTGTTATTTTAGTTTGCTATTAAAGTTTCTAACAAAAAAATTCTCTATGAAAAATCTTTTTGCTATTAATGTTTTGGACAAAAATACTTTGATAAGTTTAGTTGCATAAATTTTATAAAATTTTAGTTTCAAAAATACTAGAGGTTTATAAAATCTTTTTAGTTGATTCCTTTTGCTATTAGAGTTTTATAAAAGCTTTTTTGTTGATTCTTTTTGCTATTGAAGAATATTATAGTTTTTTTTAGTTGATCATAACAGAATATTTTAATTTATTATTTTTAGTTCATTCTTTTTGCTATTAGAGTTTCCTAAAAGTTTTCTAGTTCATCTTTTTGCTATTAGTTCATTATTTGAGCTAAATGACTCTGAAATTGAAAAGCACTACAAATAAACTCTGAAAAGGGTTGAAAGTTGGCATGGTATCATCATTTCACCCACATAGCATGTGCTAAAATGTTGAGAGGGCTACGGCAAAAACTGGATGCACTTGGCGTGCAAAATGGACAATCTCTTTCGAAGTATCAGGGGTTCGGACGAAAACTCATCTGTTACAAAGGAATTTTATTTTTTTTAACTTATTTGAACTCTAGACTTTGTCTATATTCAAAATGCACCATTCAAAGCCACATCGTCAATTTTCAACCCTTTCTGACTTCATTTGGTATTTTTCATGCATTTACTGATTTTTTGAGCTAAATGACCCTAAAATTGAAAAGCACTACAAACGAACTCTGAAAAGGTTGAAAGTTGACATGGTATCATCATTTCACGCACGTAGCATGTGCTAAAAAGTTGAGAGGGATACGGCAAAAACTGGATGCACTTCGTGTACAAAATGGACAATCTCTTTCGAAGTATCAGGGTTTCGGACGAAAACTCATCTGTTACAAAAGTATTTCATTTTTTTTGAACTTATTTGAACTCCAGACTTTTTGTGTTTAAAATGAACTATTCAAAGTCACATCATCAATTTTTAACCCTTTCTGACTTCATTTGGTATTTTCATGCATTTATTGATTTTTTTTAGCTAAATGACCCTGAAATTGAAAAGCACTACAAATGAACTCTGAAAAGGTTGAAAGTCGGCATGGTATCATCATTTCACCCACATAGCATGTTCGGACAAAAACCCATTTATCTCGTACCCTTTGCAAGTCAATACAGTCGAAGATGGTCCCCTGATCAATGAGTACAGCTCATCAGAAACAACGTTGTCACCCATGAGACGTGTTTGCAACCAACTGCCGAAAGTCTTGATGTGTTCACATGTAATCCAGTCGTCACACTGCTCCGGGTGTTTGGAGCGCAGAATTTTCTTATGTTCATTGACATACGGGGTCACCAAGGTAGAATTCTGTAAAACTGTGTAGTGTGCTTGAGACCAAGAATGCCCATCCCTACATATTATTGAGTCCGCTCCTAGCGTGCCTTTTCCAGTCAGTCTCCCATCATACCGCGATTTAGGGAGACCAATCCTCATACCGTGCATTATATATAACTAAGTGTGTCAAAAACCATTACAAAACATCATGAATAGAGAAGTGACCAAATTAATAAAAGTTCATCATCACAACTAAAGTTCATACATAGTTCTCATTGAACAACATATAGCTCTCTAGATCATCTAATTAAACCATACATTGAAACTATGTAAAACATTTCAATGCAACAACAAATGCGATCATAACCGCAACTAAGGTAACAATTGATCCAACGATATAATGATACCAAGCCTCAGTATGGATGTCATTTTTTCTAATCTTTCTAATCTTCAAGCGCATCGCATCCATCTTGATCTTGTGATCATCGATGACTTCCACAACATGCAACTCCAATTCCATCTTCTCCTCCTTAGTTCTTTTTAATTTTTTCTTCAAATAAATGTTTTCCTTTTCAAATAAATTTAACCTCTCCATAAGAGGGTTGGTTGGAATTTTTGGTTCACATACCTCCTAGAAAAAATATCTATGTCACGTTGGTCGGCATAATTGTCATAAACACTAAAACAAATAGTTATAAAAGATAATATACCACATCCGAATCATAGACAGGACAAGGGCCGAAGTGGGTGGATACCAAAACCATCGCACTATATAATAACAAACAATAATAAAAGTAAGAAAATTATACAAATATCTATCTAAATCATACAAGTAAGAATATTTTTTTTTTTACAAAAAAGATAAAAACAAGAGGCTCACCACGGTGGTGCCAGCGACGAGATCGGCGCGGGCGATCGACGGTGGTGAGGACGGGGATGGGACAGGACGGACCGGTAAACCTAGACAAATCTTGAGGAAAATAGAGTTTGGACAAGGAGCTTCGAGAGGAGAAAGCTTAAGTGTGGCTCGGGCATTTCATCGAACACCTCATGTGCATAGGAGGTGAGCTAGAGCACCACAAAGCTCTCCCACGGCCGGCCAAAAAAACAGAGCGATGGCTCTGCTCGCGGGCAGGGGCGGGGGTATATATAGGCCTCTCTTTAGTCCCGGTTTGTGGCTAAAACCGGGTCTAAAGGACAACCTTTGGTCCCGATTTCAGCCACAAACCGGGATTAAAGTTGGTGGGCCAGGACCGAGGGTCATTGGTCCCGATTCGTGTCTGGAACCGGGACCAAAGGGGTCAGACAAACCGGGACCAATGGCCCCCGAGGCCCGGCCGGCGCCGTGGCCTCACGAACCGGGACTGATGCCCCCTTTGGTTCTGGTTCGTGAGTGAACCGGGATTAATGGCCTTTTCTGGTCTGGACCAAAGCCTTGTTTTCTACTAGTGGTTGGATCCGATGACGATGACGTTTGAGTGTCGCTTCATTCTTGAAAGCGATGTTGTTGATGAATCTCGTCGTTCAATGTGGTGTCATGAGAGGAATATTTCAGGGTGTGGCTGGGTCTCAGTTAACTGAGATTTAACCAAGTCTCAATCAAATAGCATCACATGCAAGAAAGAAAAACAAAAGGCGAAAATAAATTTTATATAGATCCCAATTTAAGATCTCACGAATATAGCATCGACTAAGAATTCGCTAAGTCTGAGTTGAGACTTATCAAAACTGATCTTTCAACTGGATCGGACGATGTGGATGGCGGGGCACGTAGACCATTGTAGGTCCGTGTGTTATACTGCACTTTATAATTCATCATGTACGTCCGCTGCAGTGTTTCATTGGTCAATGTAACTGTACTGGTTTTATGAGCATGCAATGAAATTCATCATACCGTTTATTAATGTTCGGCAGCAACTTAGAGCATCTTCAATAGCTTGTCTATATGGATGTCTATTTTATACTCGTTTTCCACGACGTGAGCCCAAAACAGACGTTCAACAGCTTGTCTATATGGTCATCCAAATATACATATCCTTTAAATCCATCTTGACAAGGTCCACGCCTGGACAATGTGAAGGTGTTGTCTAAACTCAGCTGCAGTCATGATTTCTACCTCTCCCAGCGACTGCCCACCTGTCATGGTGCCTGTATATAGACGTTCTAATGCAAAACTGGACGTGTATATGAGAGAATCATTTTAGACCATTGTCTATATGAATATATAGACATCTAAATATACATATGATATTGGAGATGCTCTTGGACTCCAGTTGACGGTCGTTTGCTTGCTGCATGCGTCGTTAAGTCCAACGCATTGAAAATTGGCTACTTCCCTTAAAAGAGCTTCTACGTGTTAAATATACTAAAATTTCATCGTCCGAAAGAGTGGTAGGTTTCAAATTGGAAGCCTAAATGTTGAACCAAACTAAGTCAAACTTGTCAACAATAGAGGATATTTGGTACTTTTTCCGTATCAAAATATAAACATTTTTATATAAAGGTCGTATCGGAAAACGTCTTATATTTTGATACAGATGTTGTAACAAGTAAGTAAGAACATCTACAGCCGGACCCTCCATTTCCGTCCCAACTGCCCGAGCGGGTTGTCCAGTCTGTGTCCGAACGAGAAATGACCACCCAATCGTGCTCACCACACCTAGCCTGATCCACGGACTATCCGCCAACCCGCATACCCAATCCATATGTGGGGCGGATATGCGTAGGTCCGGACGCGCCCGGACATCGCTGCCACACCGGACCGGGACGCTATGCCCCACTGGGGAGCGGTTGCAGTTGTCTGTCGGGATGATCAAGGAAAATTACTGAGATCTTCGTCGATCACCTAGTCGGGGCTTTCAAACCTGAGAACTTTGGAAGCCATGGCTATGAAGCATTACTTCTAGCAGAGGATCAAGATTTTGGCATCTTCTGATTGTATTTCCCTCTCGGATGTTTGTTGTATGCAAGCCATTTTTTCTCTTGTTTCTTCTTTTGCATGTTTTTCCTTTTTCTTTTCCATATTAATTTTCATCTTTTTTCTTACCTTTTCTTTATAAAAATCATGATTTTATAGTTTGGTGAATATATTTCAATTCATGAACAATTTCCAAAATTTAATACTCCCTCCGTTCCAAAATACTATTGTGGTTTTAGTTCAACCATTCCAAAATATTAGCGTGGTTTTACGACAAGTATTTTGGAACGGTTGACAAAAACCACAACAATATTTGGGAATGGAGGGATTACATTTTTTTCAATTTCATGATTTTTATCAATTCATTATCTTTTGAAATTCTTGAACATTGTTGTAAATTCATGAACAGTATAAAAAATTATAGGTTCATGAATAGTTTCCAAATCCTTGAACACCTTTTTAAATTCATGATCACTATTCAAATCTAGGGTATTTTCAAATTCGTGAATAATTTCCTATCGTGAACACTATAAATTTGCAAGCATTTTTTATTCATAAACATTTTTTGAATTCGCGAGTATTTATTCCAATTAATGAACATTTTCTAAATTCATGAGCACCTTTTCAAATTCACTATTTTTTTATTAAAAACATGAATATTTTTATAAAATGTACTTTATCCAAATTCACAAACATTTTTCATATTTGATATTTTTAATATGAAAAGTTTTGGTATCAGTGAAAAAAGTAGATTCAGGTCTTCTTTCAAATTCTTTAATGTTTTTAAAATTTGCACACAATTTTTTAGATTCATGAACATTTCTCGAATTTGTGAACATTTTTTTGATTCACGAACACTTTGTGAAATTCACGAAACATATTTTTCATATGCTAGTATTTTCTTAAAATTCATGAAAAGTTTTGCAAACATTGAGTTTCCGAAAAATTGCAAAACATTTGTGAATACCTGCATATTTTTTTAATTCATGTACATTTTAAAATATTGTTCAACTTTAAAAGGTCTGTGATTTTTCTCACGAAACAGTTTAAAAACGAAAACAACAAAAACAAATCTCTAGAAACGAGAGAAACAGCTACTATGTCGTCTTCGCAATTAGACTAGCGCGCTGGTTAAGTGTGAGCAACGACATGGCACACGACTTATAATATCTGCCGTCTCGCCTAAAGCTTTGCTCTGCTTGCTACACTAACAGCCCGGTCCATTTTCATGCGGATTTTGCTCCACTCATTTATTTTGTTTTTCTTGTTTTTCTCTAGTTCTTCACCTGTTTTTCTTGGCTTTCTGTTTTTGTTTGTTTTTTATTGATTTTCTTTGTATCTTCCATGGTTTTCATTGGTTTCTATTTCCTTTCCTTTTTCCTACTTTTGTCCTTTGTTTCGTTCTCGATTTCCACTGGTATTATTTTCTTTTGTTTCTTCTTTTATTTTCATTCATATATTTTCATTTCTTTCGAGGCTTTCATCAGTTTTCCATTATCACTGTGTCTTTATCAGTTTTGTCCTTGTGCATTCTTTTTTTGGTTTTCCTCCTTATATTTGCATTTTTTCCTTTGTTGATTTTCATTAGTTTGTTTCTTCTTGAACATGTCAACCTCTTGTTACACCATAAACATTTATTTTATGCATGTTTAACACTTTTTATAGATGATTAAGTTAATTTGACACCTATATTTTTTGGCCTACTTTTTCCATACACATTGCACATTTTTGGTATATATGTATTATATTTTTAATACAAGCTCAACATTTTTTTATACCAGGTCAATATTTTTCAGTATGCGGTTGTGATATTTTCTTAATGGCAATAAACAATTTTTTCGCACAAAATGAAATATTTTCCGTATATATCAGGAACACTTCAATATAGATGTTTAAAAAAATACATAATAAACTTCTCAAAATATATGTTTTTTATGTCCCCTTAGTTAATGTAGGTTGTAGATTTTTCACATACACTAGGAATATTTTCTAAATACATGACCAAATCTTTTCATACATACTTTTATTTTTATGTACCTGACAAACATTTTTTATGCACATTTGACAATTCTCAATTGCTTGATTAAGAGATTTAATACATAATAAAAAAACATTAAACACATTATATATATTTTGTATGCGTTTTTCGTAGAGAAACATTTACATTACGTAAATTTTAACATTTTCCGTGTGCTTGATTATTATTTTAAACATATTCTATGTAAACTGTTTTTTTATATATAAAGAGACTAATTTAAAAGGGGAAAACAAATTTTTTTGGCAAAAAAGATAAAAAAACGAGGCAATTTTAGGGAGGTACCTAAAGTGGCCGTACATAGGCGCGCCCCCGTATTTTGTTATGGGCATAGCACTATGTGTCTCGCTCTAAGCCAGACATAGGCGTGCCCCCTTTTTCGCTCGGGGAAGTGGTAGAGTGGACAGCCCATCAGTGATTCACTGTAGCGGTCAACCATGGTCTCAAAAACAAAACTGTGGCGATCTACCTAAAAAAGACTGTGGCGATGAATGCCTCTCAAAAAAAAGAAACTAAAGAGATCAATGGCTCTAAAAATACAGTAGCCATCATTTTTTCTTTTTTGCAGACTTTTCATTATTCAGTTTTTGTAATTGATAAAAAAACAATTTGAATTTTTTTCAAAATGCCCAACAATTTGTAAAACTCTGAAAAGTTCCTAATCTTCAAACTGAAATTGAAGTATCTAAACATTTTCTGAATTTCCGGAACAATTTTTAATAACCTGTTTTCTTTAAAACCCTAACTTTTTTATTTTCCTAATTTGTTTTGTCAAATGTAAACACGTTTTCCAATTTTGAACATTTTTTGAAAATGCAGACATTATTTGACGAACTCGATTTTTTTCTTATAATTGAGAATACTTCTTTTGAAAATCAAGGAAATGTTATTTGAAAATAGGAATATTTATTGATTTTTGAACAAGTTTTTGAAAATGAGAATAGTTTTGTCAAATTACGAAAAACTTTTTAAAAAGAAGACCTTTTTATAATTGCCTATCATTTTTCGAAAATGCTTACATTGTTTGAATTTGTGAAGAGAATTTGGAATCTCGTTTCATTTTTTATTTCGACAAAATTTAGAAATACTAAAATGGGCGAAAACATGATAAAGAAACAACAAGAAAAAGAATCAGCCCAAAACCTTCTAGAAGGTTACTAAGACCGGAAAAAATGGTGCTTGAACGTTCCCGAAACCTTAAAAGAATATATCTACTTTGGCTGGCCCATCTCCAGCTCGGTCACTACTTTCCTGTGGGATTGGTCGACAAATCACCGCCTCGAGCGGTAAATAGGAAATACTCGAAGGCACCGCTCGCTAGAAGAGATACATGGGGTGACTAGTCCATGGGTACTCCCGGGTGGGGGGTTGGAGGGCCTTGAATCTTGATGCGTGGACTTTTTTTTTAAGCACCAGTACAGACACAAGCGCTCATATATACGCGCATACACTCATCCCTATAAACGCACACACGCACATCCTGTCCCTATGAGCATCTTCGGGAGACTGAGCCGGCATATCATCTTGAGATTAACGAAGTCACCGTAGGCGCCTCGTCGTCGACGGGAACGTCTCCTTCCACTGAAAGCGCATCGCCGAAAATCCTGAAATAAATCCAGGAATAATGCGAACACCAGGATTTGAACCTTGGTGGGTTGGGAATACTATATACTACTATCATTTTCTACCCCATTTACGTTTGTTTTCTACGACGTTTTCCATTTCCTCTTATTTTTTGGTTTTGTTTTCCTCGGGGATTTTCTTCTTCTTTTTTCAGTTTTTGGGTTTTCTTATTTTTCTGATTTTCTCTTGTTTTTTTGTTTTTCATTTTTCGGTGCATAGGTATGTTCCTGCATTGAGCAAAACACATGTGTGGTCCAGTATGGAGCACAAGTACGCCTCTGGTGCTTCATGCTGCGGACCTGAGAAACACGAGGTGAAAATAATTCATAATTTGAACTCATGACTCAAGAGATATTTTAATCTTTTGAACGATCTAAAAAATCAAATAAACTCATTCATCCTGAAGTGATATCCTTCCAAAACTCTAAGATTGTAATAGTTGAAATATATGGTGCACCACTTATCACCATAAGAGAGTATGAGTTGCTCGCTGGAAGTGATATATAGCAATGCCCTAGGTCAGACCACACTAGCATGAGGACGGAACATGCTCTTATTGGGCCATGTCCCATATCCAATTCGCATCTCGACTTGGGCTAAGCCGAGGCATATCCCTCCTTTGTTCCGATGATTTCACAAGGGCCGTGTGAGTAGGGAAGAACCAAAAGCTCATAGATCGCAGGCTTCATGAATGCTTGGTAGGTCAGCTCGTTAAGCTCGTAACTTGTTTCTTAATGAAAAAAATCAATCATTGGTTTCAACTTGTTAAACCTAAAAAGCAACCCTTTAACATAAGACACCACATATTATTATGTTAAATGAGAATATTTATGGCACGTCAACCAATGTATTCCATCTAATCGACTCAACTTATTCCATAGAAGACAACTACTAGCGTACCTCCTCGTGTGACTACTGTCTTCCTGGATGACAAACACATCATAGGTGAAGCAAAAAGGCACAGCCGCACAACGCATGTAATCTCATCCCTATAAGCGCTCACGAGTTTAACAAGCTTTAAAAGAATAGAGTCAATCATTTCTTTTTACCCATTAAGCTTAATGGGCCGAACTTTAAGAGCAACTCCAACCGAGCAACCCATTTCGTCCGTCTATGTTCATTTGGGTCGCCGAGGACAAAAATCCTGATCCAATGCGCCGACCCAAACCCAAAATGTGTCTGCTTCGTGTCCATACCGACGCATTTCAGGCTCCCCTCGGTGTCCGTCGTGGCCCCACATGTCAGTCGCCGAACAACCGCCTGCGGGCGTATTAAACGCCAACACCTACCTCAGCCCGCCTCGCAGTGTGTGGAAGGGTCGTGTGCCCGCCCTTTTTAATGGAAGCATGTGGCGGGGCCAGCCTCATCCACTTCCCCGTCCACATCTGGCCACACTTGCCCCCTCGACGACGACCAGAAAACCCTAGCCAGCCAGCCCGAAACCCTAGCGAGCCATGGGCTTCTTCAGCAGGAAGGGGAATGGGAGGTTCAGCGCCGGCGCGAGCTCTTCCTGCGCACTTCCCCCTCCGCCGCCACCGGCTAGAGGCATCTCGGCACCGAGGGGGTGGGAGCGGCTGTATACACCAGCCCACCAGGCGCGGTGGCACTGCCAGTACCACCGGCCCCATGTAGTATCCGGATGTCAACCTGACGCACGACTGGCATTTGGACAGGCAGCGGATCCCCATTCTGACGGTGTCGCGCTCGGCGCAGGTGCACGCCGAGGAGGTTCGTCGGTGTCACGAGCTCCTTACGTCGGAGCAGCGCACAGTGCGTGCCTACGCGCCAGACTTCCCCAACTGGGAGTGCTAGTTTGCGCTAGAGCACGAGGAGTGTCGACACGACATCCACATCGACCATGCCGCCCAGCCGCCCCTGAGGTTTTGCCAAAGGAGGAGGAGGCGGAGATGGTGTACCAAGCCACCCTCGAGGAGGCCCTGCATCACGCACTGGAGGCGAGCCGGCTCAAGGAGGACGCCCATTGGGACGGGCTGGAGCACGCCCTCGCCTTGTCGGCGGCGGGGGACTCCATCCACGCTTCGTTGTTCGTTCTGCCACCGCTGCCGCCAGATCCCGAGCCAACACCCATGCGGAAGCGGTTGCCGCCTCAGCCCACTTGGCCCAAGGAGTCCTACTCGTGGACCGGCCAGCTCCACGAGTGGGTGAGTGTGTTTCCCGTCCACTACGCTGCAATGCCGGACGAGGAGACGACCCACCTTGAGCACTGGAAAGCGCATTGGCCCGCCGAGGAGGAGGCCGATGGCAAGCGGCAGATGCCCGCGACGAGGAGGCACTACGCCTTAAGGAGTAAGGGGAAAAGCGAGCCCGCCTAGTCGCAATGTCGCCGCCGCAGCACACGCGAGAGGAGGCTGCCCCTGGCGGCCTATCAAGCCGCGTTCGGGTGGGCTGGGCCGCCACCCGTCTTCATCGACCTCACCGGTGGCGACAACGACGGCAAGGGCAAGGCGAACGCCTTGGGCAGCGTGCGTTCACAGAGTTTTTTTATTGTTTAATTAATGTTTAAGTGGACGTGACCGGCCATTTTATTTTTTATTGTGTTTTTTATTAAGTTTATTTCAGCCACGTGTTCATTTTAATAATCATTTACTTTTTTCTATCGACACGGGCAAATACGAGTTTGCCACCCGTTAGGCGCAACAGCCGACTCAAATCAAAAAGTGAAGGAGCCCGTCCGTCTAGCCAACTCAAACGGACGAAAAGCGGATAAATCATGCATGGTTGGAGTTGTTCTAACAAGCCCGACCTTAGGCCAACTCCACCGCGCGACCCCAAACGGACTTCCGGTTCGGCCGGATTTTGTCCCTTTGGGTAGGGCGATGGGTCGTGTCCGGGCATGTCCTGAGATGCGGTGGCCGTGCGCCCAGCACGCGGCCGCATCCGTTGACCCCATCCTGTCCGCCAGGGCAAAAAATTCCCATATTTTCATATCAAACAATTTTGCACGTCCAAATATTAATAGTTTGAAAATAAAAATAGTTTTACAACCCACTCGAAATTGTCTCTAATAAAATAGTTATACAATCAAATCGAAATTGTCTTGAATGAACATAAAATGAATCAAGTCATTTTGAAGATCCAAATGAGTTTGTCAATCATGCAGCTCACGGTGGAATTGGACAAACTGTTCAAACGTGGCCGGTTCTTGGTGCAGGGGCTCAACATTTTCACCTTGATAATCAAATCATTGGTCGAAGATACTGTCATCACGCTCATCCTCGACGATCATGTTGTGCATGATCACACAAGCAGTCATCACCTCCCAAAGCTTCCCTTCATCCCACGATAGTGCAGGGTTTCGAACGATACCCCATCGGGATTGAAGCACATCAAAAGCACGTTCCACATCCTTTCACTCTCTTGCATTTGGGCAAATCTTTTTTCTCTTCTCACCTTGAGGCTTCGAGATTGTCTTCACAAAAGTTGACTATTGATGATATATACCGTCAGCTGGATAGTATCCCTTGTTGTACTGGTGGCCGTTGATCTCAAAGTTGACAGGTGGGGAATGGCCTTCTGCAAGCCTTGCAAAGACTGGAGAACGCTGCAGCACGTTGATATCATTGTGAGAACCTGCCATGCCGAAGAAAGAATGCCATATCCAAAGATCCTGCGAAGCCACCGCTTCTAATATGACAGTGCACGCTTTGACATGCTCCTTGTACTGGCTCTGCCAAGCAAATGGACAGTTCTTCCACTCCCAGTGCATACAATCTATGCTGCCAAGCATGTCTGGAAAGCCTCTAGCTGTGTTGGTCGCCAACAATCTCTCTGTATCAGCGGCAGTTGGCTGCCTCAAGTACTCAGGGCCAAACATCTCGATCACAGCCTGGCAGAACTTGTACATTGACATCAGACATGTTGTCTCACTCATCCGCACATACTCATCCACCAGATCGCCTGGAATTCCATATGCAAGCATGCGGATGGCCGCAGTGCATTTCTGGTAAGAGGATAATCGAAGCTTGCCAAGGGCATCCATCTTGCACTCGAAGTATGGGTCATGAGCAACCACCCCCTCTCGGATATGATTGAACACATGCCTTGTCATACGAAAACAACGATGAAATTTATCCGGCTTGAAGAGCGGAGTGTTCGCAAAGTAATCGACATAGAGCAGGGCGTGGCCTCTCTCCCTGTTGCGGTTCAGGTTGGGAGAACGGCCAGGGAGTGGCCCCTGTACCGAGGAAGCTGCCGTTGGATGTGGTCATGAACTACCAGTGCAGCCGCCACAAGATCTTCGTCATCCGACGACGAATCCCCACTGATGATCACCTCGATGCAGCAGGGGTGGTTGGCGGCCGGCTACTGGCCGCTCTGGAGCACTTGTCGGAAGCTGCCGTGGTCGTCAGCCGTCGTATCCCCACTGCCGCCGGCCAAACCTCCTCCGATCGACGGCCAAAACTACGGCGAAAGCGCGGGCGTGGTGGCGGCCATGTCGACACATGGTTTGGTATGAACGGCCGGGGGCTGCGCGGTGAGGAGGCGGCCGGAGAATAGCAGCGTCGGGGGTGGAGGCGTTGGAAGTGAAGGGACTGCTATTGTCCCCGACAGGCGGGCCACTGAGGGACAAGGGCGTGCGCCGAGCCCGTCCGCGCGATTTCCGTTTCACCCCAAACTCGACGCAAATTTGGGCCGGGATAGGACAAAAACGGACGAAATCCGGACATTTATCCGTTTGGGGCCGCGCGTTGGGCCGCGTTATTCATCCATTCTATTCTAAACGGACGCACCCAAACAAGATTAGGTCGCGCGGTGAAGTTGGCCTTAACTGGGCGAGTAAAGGGCTGTTTGGTTCTAGGCCTAACATTGCCACACTTTGCCACACATTTTTGCCAAGCTTGCCTAAGGTTAGTTCATCAAAATGAGAGTCACAAGTTGGCAAGCCTAAGGGAATCTTGCCACACTTTTTATGTGTATGCCATGTGGGGCCTAAGTGTGGCTTGCCAAAAGTGTGGCTTGAACCAAACACTCACCTAAGTTGGTCAAACTTGCCTAACCTTAGGTGGTAATCTTTGGCAAAGTTAGGGGGTGCTTGGATACGTTTTAGTCCCATGACTAAAAGTAGTGGGACTAAAACTTGCTAGCCTCACCCATGCTTGGATCCAAATACTAAAGAGACTAAAATCAAGTTAATGAGCATTTATTATCCTCCAAACCCTCCAATCCAGAACTTGCATGTGTTAAAGGAGAGGAGTTAAATTAAAAGAGAGATGATTAATTCACATTTTAGTAAGGGTACCCTGACTAAAAGATTTTAGTCTCAGGACTAGTTTTAGCCTCACTTTAGTTAGGGGTGCTTGAAACTTTAGACTCTTAAAAAGACTATTTCTAGTCAGACTAATTTTAGTCCCTTGGATCCCTTAGTCACAAACCAAGCATCCCCAACTCTTTAAATCCACCTTACGCGCGAGCTCTGGCGCCTCACCCCCGAAAAGACTTGTCCGTCCGTCCGGGCGACTGCGACCGCAGCCAAAAGGGACAGCTCCTTTGTTCATCGTTATCTTCCTTTTCCGATCGATCTCCCCAAAAACTCTCACACTGGATGGATAATAACCAGGCGTGCTGACTCGTCCTGAGGTGAGGTCCGATCTTATTGAGGTAAGCGAAACCCGGACGTGACCGGCGCCGGGCACAACCGGACAGGCCGCCGCGCACGACTCCCGGCGGGCGGAACCCCCTTCCCTGCACTGTTCTGTCACGTCGGTGACTGAGGCCGCGCGCTCTTGATATGATCACGTCTACACGTACGTCCAAATGTTTTATGCGGCGTAGGAGTAAGGCCCGTCCATCAGCGCGTGCACCTGGTCGCCTCGCTCGTCCACGTGAACAGTCAAAATCCGTAAATTCTACGCAGCGTGTGGACTAGTACGTGTGTATCCTTGGATCTGCTCGAGAGTTTTAGCTGCATGGGAGGCAGTAAGTGAGTAATGACGATGCTTATCGGATCATTTACTGCCTACCCGGCGTCCCTCTCGTAGATATTATCTCCAGATCTCATGATGCTACTCTATGCATTTCCGGCGAATGCAACCTTCTTTTTCCTTTTCGAGTGCGTACGGCATTGTTAGAACTTGAATAAATCCTCCACTCTACATTCCCTCGAAAATATCTTTCCACTCTACATCAACTCGGTCTCATGTATCTCCTACTGTAAGGCTAACTCCATTGCGCGACCCCATCCTGTCCAGTCGAGTCTGTTTGGGGTAAAACGAACATACCAGACGGTCCAGCGCGCAGGCGTAAACGGACTTTCGTCCGTTTTCTATTCGACCCATCCCAGCCCAAGTTTGGGTCGTCTTTGGGGTGAAACGGACGGCGCGCAAACGGCCCGGACACGCGCCTGTCCTCCCCTGGCCCGCTCGTCAGTGGTAGAGGCCACTCTTTTTTCTACCCCCACTCCACCCCACCACCGAGCGCCCCAAATCACAGCCTCTCTTCCTCCCTCGCCGCCGCCGCCGCTGCCACTGCGCTGCGCCGCTCGGACGCGCGGTCGCCCCAAGCGTTCTCACAACCCCCCGAGCTACCCTACCACGGTCACCTTGCCCTCCCGACGGCCGGATTTGGAGCGGATCCGGTCGGGCATGAGCTCGCCCGACTGCAGGAGGTCGCGTCGTGCCATGGACTGGCCGGGCACGGGGCCGAAGGGCCACGAGCACACCGCGAGGCCGCATGCAGGTACGGAGTCCGCCTCTAGCCGCTCGGATCTACACCGTCGGCGGTTCGCCGACAGATACGCGAACGGCCGTTGGCCGGGCTCGGTGCTGACCCAAAGACTCGTCGGCTCACCGTTGCCACTAATAAAGTGCGACGACTGCCCGAATAAGGTCTTGCGCCGCGTGTCTACAACGCTGAAACATCCCGGATGGGATTTCGTCAAGTGCTCGAACGATAGGGTATGTGCTACTTTAACTTCCGTTGTGCTCTCGGATTCGACTAGTTGTACTAACTGAAAATTTTATTGTGTAGACCGGATGCAATTTTTGGTATTGGGAAGAAGAATACATTGATCTATTGATAGCGCGCAATTTAATAGATGTTCGTGCATTTTTAGCTAGAATAGATGCTAGAGATGAGACTAGTGCATATGTTGGTAGAGTAGAGGCTCGAGATGAGACTAGATTCGAGGATGCAACCTCTACTTCTTTAGACTGGAAGAAGAAAGAAGCATGCAAGATCGAGCCTCTGCAGATTAACAATGAGTGCATCGAGAAGGCACTAACCCAACTCAAGGGAGCAGTTATGGAAGTTGGATATCTTCTAAAATGTCTTCTTGTGGTTCTTATTTTCTTTGGGTTTGCTATTCTAGTCAAAATTTGATGATGTTTTTTGATGTATCGAAAATCAATGAAAATTTATGTTTAAAAAGATAAAATGCATGCGGACAGGATGAGGCCGAAATGCGTTCGCGCGTTGGGCGCACGGCCACCGCATTCCAGAACAAGCCCGGACACAACCCCATTACCCTACCCAAACTCATATAATGCGGGCAATTTTCGGTCGTACAGACATGCATTTGAGACACATGCTTCCGTACGCACTCCACTTCTGTTCTTTCTTTCTGCAGCGGGCAACGCTTCTTCTTTTGTTCCACAACACACGCATAACCCATGCTAGTAGAATATGATTCACTTAGCTCGCTGGCAGGCGGCAGCTAATGACAACTGTAAACGAGACGATCCGGGAGATAAGTTCCGTACGGCCAAAAACAATCCCGGGAGAGCATCGCATTCGCACCCATGGGAAACGATCGTCTATAAGTATATAATCTAATCCAAACATCCAATCGTATTACTATTACGTAATCAATCAAGCACATGCGGGCACGTACTCGCCGCCAACTTGATCGCCGCGATCCGGCGTGGCCTCTCTGGCGCCTCCCCGTTGGCCCGCCCGCTCCACGCCAAGTCAGCATTCCATCCCTCCAGCCTCCAGAAAGAAGAAGAACCCGTCGTCCCCACCGCCGGTTGGAGTGCTGAGCCGGGGAAGAGAAGAGAAGAGAACTGGCCGGTGCGCGTCGTCGTCGCGTCCTCTAACTGGGCGCGCGCCATTATTCTATGTGACTGGATGACTCACCCGTCGGACGGGACAAACCCGGGGCCGATTAGGTTAAGCGTTAAACCGGTGGCGATCAGGCCTGATCCGGTGATCCCGGGCCTGGGGAACCTGACGCTAGCCGGTGACGGAGCGACGCACTGCTGCGCGGGTTTGCGTCCGAGAAACGGTTAGCTCCGTCCGACGTGGAATTTTGGTGGGGTATTGGTCGCCGGAGCCGTGTGGATCGGCCCGACGGAACGGCCAATCGCATCGGCCGGTCGTCGTCGTGCCAGCTCGGTTGGCCGTGGCTGGCCCGCTGGATGTGCGTTGTTTCAGTGGGATATTCTCTCGAATGCATGTGACTTGATCAAACTAAATCTTTCTTGGCAAAGATAGCTAGGTGGAGAATAAATCTCAGGATAGATCTGTACCACGCCTAATTCTCACTTGATTTTTTTACATTAGCCTAAACTAATATTGCAGTTTCTTCGTCCGAAATTACTTATCGCGGAAATTGATGTGGATGGAGTACTGTTGAGGCAAGGGTTGACAGTGATTCAGCTTTTTCAAACCCTGCATATGTATATATTCCAAAGAAAAACTCATACTGATTTTATGGAAAATACTTGCATCTAGACTGACAACCATCTATGATTAACTGATTTCATAGCCATTTAGCTGGCACGTTGCATAAGAGCATCTACAACCGGGCATCCTAAACCCGTCTCATACGCCCGGAAGGATGGCCTGGCCACTGACCGGTCACAAAAAATCGATCAAGACAAACGCCTCAAACGGGCCTCAAATGCTCGGCCTGATCGGTATCCCTCATATATATCCAGCCCAAATATGGGACGGATATAGGGGCGTCCGGGCACGTCCGTCACGTTGGCCCTGCCCTACGCTGGTCCACCTGACCCCACATATACTCCTCCCACTCCGCTCGATAGACCAAACCCTAGCCACTTCACTACACTCCCCTCCGCCACCCAATCTCGTATGTCGATCTTCGCCTTCTCTAGCATAGCGGGCAGCGGATCCGAGTCCTACACCTCCAGATCCATCGACCCCGAACTCATCCCACGCATCCTCGAGGGGGAGAGGACCGTCCAGCTTGCGCTCCACCGCTCCCGGGAGGAGGCCGCTAGATGGCAGCATGACTTCATCGCGTCAGCCCAAACGGCGCATGGATCCGCGCGAGGTGTGCCGCTGCTGTCTCACAGGAGGCAGTGCGGTCCGTCCGGTGGCCGAACGATCTATGCAGACACGCAACCCCCCCGTTGGCACGTCGAGCAGGAGGGGAACACATGGACATCGTCGGAAGCTAACATGGCATGACGTGCCCGTCGCGCGAGGCAGCAGACGCAGGAGACGGTGTCAGCCCCGGTGACGGTGGATGTTAGGGAGGCGGAGTCGCATTCTCCGGCGCCCCGACGGATGGCCTGCAACCCCGCGCACTGTAACCGTGTCGTGCTGGATGTTGTCGGCTCCTCGCATGACTGATCCATCAACGATCTGACGTCCATGGGCACCGTCAGGGTTCCGCACTCCGACGAGGAAGAGTATGGCATGGGAGATGGAGGAACTTTGAGTCCCATCAGCCGGTTCGTGCCCGATGTCCTACTCTACCTCGCAGGAGTCTGAACCAACACTCTAGGCAGTGCAACCGGCCACCGGACATTGGCACGGCGGAGCTGGACGAGCTCCACTTAAAGATTGGTTTATGTTGCATGTAATAATATGGATTTGAGATTTCTAATTTGAGGTATCCATTTGTGGAATGGATTATTTGAGGCATGACGTCATTGTCTGCGTACGCGCCTATGCGCGTCTATGGGCGTTTGAGGGCCCGGTTTGCTGTCCGTGGTTGTGGATGCTCTAAGATGCACTATAAGGAAAATGCTTATAAGGAGTAGCGTTTGTTTGGGCCCCCACGCTACTGGTAATTTTGCAGCAGCGCTTGGTACAAAGCGCGCTACTGGTATGGCTTAGCAGTAGCGTTGGTTAGCACGGGCCGCGCTACTTTTACGTGGGCCGCAGGGCCAAAACGGAAGCCCACTTAGCTGTAGCGTGGGATCTTCGCCGGCGCTACATCTAGTGGGCTTAGCAATAGCGCCGGCCCGTACGCAGTGGTACTGCTACACCAAAAGAAACCCCCCGCACGGCCCCCCGCACCCTCGCTCACTTCGATCGATCCCCTCCACCCGCCTCCGCCGCGGTTAGGGTTCCGCTCGCCGCCGCCACCGCGCGCCACCTCCCGCCGCCGCAGGTAATGCTCCTTCCCTTCTCTCCGCCCGCGTGCTCTCGCTGGCCGCCTACCCACTCCCCCTGCTGCCCCACTATCCCGGCCGCCCCCTAACTCCGCCGCCACCCCCACTCCGGCCGGCTCACGTCCTCACTGTCCTCACTGTCTGATGACGAGAGAGACGTTGAGAGCCTCGCTGCTCATCTAGTGTAGTATAGTTTAGGCTACCGATGCTCACAGTAGTTGGAGAGGAACCCTAACCGCGGAAGACAACGACGAGGCTGATGGTTTAGAAGTTTGTTGACCGATCCAAGTTTTTAGGGATTATGACTAGCTGTTCTCACCGGAATACTACAAAAATTAGAAGGTCTCACTCTCAGCAGCTCCTCCTACCGATGCTCTGCTTTGGCTGTGGTTTTTATGTTCCTCACAGTAGTTGTTTTCTGATGCTATATTGAAGTTGGTGTACCGCAGGAAGACGCCACAGGCACTCGCACGGAAGTGCGCCGTCTCGCGAATTGGGAGCGCCTCGACGTCGAGGGGGCTTCTTGGAGCCAGGCCGAATCGTCGGCGATGAAGCTGAGCGCGCCGAGACGGATCTTGCAGCCCAGGAACAGTTCACCGCCGGAAACCATGTCGAAAGAGTTCAAAGAACACAACCTCGCCGGAAGTCACTTAGACGCCTGCCCCACGGTGGACGCCAATTGTCGTGGGAACGGATCTAACAGTAGAGATGGGGGGTATGTAGGAGGAGGTGGTGCTTAGCTACGGCGAGGTTGTACACTCGGATTTACGAGTTGAGGCCCCTCTTGAAGGAGGTAACAGCCCTACGTCTCGGTGTCGCGGAGGCTATGTTAATTGGAGTGTTGAGTTACAGGGGTGCGGCCCCTTGTGCCAGAGGGAAGGGGTAGCTTATATAGAGTACGCCGACCTCTCGCAGCCCTCAGTTACATAGGGGTTCAATGAGAGAATAAAGCCACGTACATTACTGGTAACACCCGCGTTTAATGATCTTTAAGGTGACGGAGTGAATGTCGGACCGTTGCCATTCAGGGGTGGCTCTAAGTCTTCTGTCCTTCGAGTGAATTCTTGTCTTCCGAGTGAATGACGACGGTCGAGTGGAATTGAGATATCCGAGTGGATCTTCTGTCAAGTGGATTGTACTCTGAGGTAATCCCAGTCGGAATCTTCTTTCCACCTTCGTAAGATTCGGTCTCTTGTGTAGTGTCCTTGCGTAGGGTATATAAATCAGGCCCAAGACCCTACCCTAAGTACATGTCATCGTCAGACCATAGTACTTACCGCCAAAGCCCCCCCGAGTCTTTTAGAGTATCATACAACTACTATGAGTCAACCTCTTTTAGACAACCATACATGATACATGTGCTAGGAATAATGCAAAAGGTTCATCCTCGGTCTTCTCGGTCGATTTACATTATGGTTCGAGGCTTGCCGGGAATATGCACTTCTATGTCATAGAGAGAAAACGAAATATATTGCTGAAAGAGAAAATGATAGAGAGCACTATTTTCTTTTAGTTGGGAGTTAGTACTATCTTAGTAGCTAGCAGTAGTACCCAGTGGTGATTCCACTAGGGAGGCTTCAATAGGCTTAAGCCTACCCTCCAAAATCATAATTAAGCTAAATATACCACTTGACAAGTATATTCTGATGCTTTAAATGCAATAATTGCAATGCGTTTGCTAATTAGACTTATGAACTTTATGTTTTAAGCCTACCCTCCAATTTCATGCTAGATTCGCCACTGGTAGTACCCAACATACTTTACATATGATATGAATTGCCAACCGCGCAGACTAAAATGGATGTGTTTCTTACAAGACATTCCTTGCACCCACTAGATTCTTCGTCTAAATGCCTGGTGTGGTTAGCGCAAACCAAACCACGCACAATAGTAAAATCAACACGGGTTAGGCTGCCTGTGTTGACCCGAGCATGGAGCCCGACATGGACGTAAGCACGAAATTAGCGCAAATGACGGCGACAGATGGATGCAGGTGTCAAGCTCCGATTGTCGTTCCACGAAAAACATATTGAACGAAAAAAGGGCTGTGGTTGTTGAGCGCTTGAGCTACTATCACTCACTGGCGGCGTGGCAGCGATCCTGTTAGGTGAAATTAAACAAGCGAGTACGTACGCTAGAATGAAAACGATCTACCGTCGTGCATTGCATTGAGCTGTGTATATATTTCTTTCACGTCAAATCGGAACAAGGGAGACTCCAATCGGCGGCTTTAATCAGGGCTTTGAGGCTACTGATTAGTAGGGCTTGGTTAGCCGTCTATGTCGATCGGCGGCTGTCTACCAGGTCCACCACGTGGGAATCATGTGGATATGATACTGCTGGTGTGAAGTAATTATGTTTTTGACTTTCAGGCCACAATTTCAGCACAGCCATTACGCGAACTGCCGATAATCTTGGGTGGTATGTTCACAACTAAAAACCATTGAAAACTTCTACTCCTGTGACTTGTAGTAGTACTACTCTAACAGTAAAGAGAGCCATGCACGACAAGCAACTGCTTTATGCATTCATTGCCAACGGTAAAAGAATGTTCAGGAGCAGCTACTATCACTCACTTTGAATGGCTCACCGAAAGGAGTTCTTTCTTTCATTTCCCTAGTTAGAACATCTACGGACAGGCACCCCGAACCCCCTCAGCCTCAAATGCTCGGGCGGACGGCTCGGTTAGTGACCGGTAAAAAAGAAGATTCATATGAATGTCTCAAAGGGGCTTCAAATGTTCGGGCTGGCCGACACCTCTTATATCTAGGTCAAATGTAGAGCGGATATAGAGAGACCCGAGCGCGTCTGTCACGTCGGACTGATGGCCGGGTCCCACATGGAATCGCCTGAAAACTCAACAGTGTGTCTCCTTCGGTGGGGGTGTGAACATCGCGTGGCGCCCCTCCGGCTCGCCGCCCAAGGACAAACTCTGGCTATTTAAGATGTCCGGCGTCCCCAACCCTAGCCACAACGTCTTCCTCCCTCTCCGCGCCACCAGCCCGAGCATATTTCTCTCCATCTCCACCTCCCTCTTCCCTCGCCGTCCGACATGGCCCGACAGAAGAAGACCAGCTACACTATGCTAGTGCCAGAGTGCCCCTTCCGGACCTAGGAGGAGATCCGGGCGAGGCACGCCACCCGGATCGCAGCGGGCCTGCCTCCGGACTCGTCGGAGCCAGAGCAGGAGGAAGAGGGGGAGCAGCAGTCGGAGCCCATGGAAGGGCGGATCCGTAGGACGAGGATGCGGTGGAGTCGGAGGAGGAGACGACGCCGGTTGCGGGCTTTACCACGGAGGAGGCCATGGCGGAGTTCGTGGTCGCCCAAGTGGCGAAGATGGCGGATCGTGGTTGTCGATGCTCTTAAGATATCTCTGACGCAATCCCTCAAAACAGACACCGCAAATGTCCACGGACGTGTACATGAATACCGAGCCGTCCATCCAATCTATGCCTCGAATGTTCGCCACTATCAACACCTTCCGCTAAATAGCTAGTAGCAACGGTCACATTTCACATGGATTTAGCGACTTCCACCAAATATACTTGACTCACTATGGTACTAATATCGTGGTCGTTATTGCAAGCTGACGTCAAAAAGCATGTGGCTTATGGGTGTAACCGTCGGAAGGCGGTAGCAAGGGATATTTACAATCAGTTCGGAGGTTGGTCCAACAATAGGGTCGGTGTATTGTCATTTTGTCCTATTTATGCCAGTTGTGGCTATTTTTATTTTATTTCAGCTCGATTTGCGAACCTCCACGGAACTAAGTACTTGATGGATACTTTATTTAATAATATGGCTACGTGCTTCATTTTTTTAGAAGACACATGCTTCAGTTTGGTGAAGATGCCCAGGTAATCCTTAAAAAAAAAAACTAATATATGGATTAGTAGCTTCCGCCGAACACTTGAAGAAAGGCTTACGCCAAAACATGCATGCCTCAGTATGATGCTAATGCATGGATTAAGTAGCCTCCGCCAAACACTTGAAGAAGAAGAAAAAGTGGCTTCCCCCAAAACATGATATGAGCTTTCAAACCCTTCCGCCAACGCCAAGCATGCCATCCTCTAAGCAGCAAAAAAAAAAAAAAAAAAACTAGCAACGGCCTTCCGCCATCCGGACGGAAAGAAGAGAGGGGTACGTGGTGGCCTTCGATTGACTAGGTGGTTGTCCGGACTCTCGCAAACCTGCCCTAAGTTTGCTTTCGTTTGCGGCAATTCGAACATGCAGACTAGTCCGCCGACGTTTGCGGCACCGTGCTGGATGAGAAAAAAACCATATGAATGGCACGGTTCGGACATTTGCAGGTGATTTAAGGGACAGCGTGAGAGATGCCCTCATTTTGTTGCTATTGCTCCTGGACGCCAGCATGACACAAACAAACCGATGAACATGCGGACGCACAGTGAACTTCCTAGTTGGCTACTCCTTTCTTGAGCACATTGTCATGTCACACCTAGTTTGGTTTGTAAAGCCAAAACTTCCCTCCCGCATGTGCCTACGCAGCCCAGCATCTAGCGTGCAGATCCGAGACAACACCAGAGCACATGAAAGTAGAAAGGCTCTCGCCATCAACCCATGAAGAACGCTACAGCGACCATACCCCAACCCAAATACAGACATAGAAAAAGGAATAATTGTGGACTTGCTCATACCAGAAGCACCTACCCAAAAGGGACACAGAGGCCGCTAGTGTTGGGCATCGACCCATGCCTTTGCTTTCCAACTTCCATTGCCATATCACCGGTGGACCAAGACCGTCTCCTACCTGGCCACGCCCCCGGCCACTTGTTCGTCCCCGTCCGAATCAAAATCCATGTGGATGAGCCGCCATCACACACCGAACTCTCAACTCCACAGTGCTAGGCAACCCACAGCATTAAAAACCACTAGGAAAAAGGAGGTCAAGATCACACACTGTGTAGAAGAAAGCAGAGGAAAAGCACTGTGCTGGATTGACCGCCCGTGACTCCGGCGAGCTCCGGACGTTCTCCGCGCCCCGCCTGTCCAGGATCCGCCTGAGAAGAAGAAGAAGATGCTACTACAAAGTTATAAAGTAAAAGTAGAATCAGATAAGCTCATGTGCTAATCTGGTGGCGATGATAAGTGCAGTGCTGGGCTGAAAAGGTGAGATAAAAGTGAGGGCTGGCCTTGTGCTTATCATGTGTCCTAAGGGTGAGTGGATAAGGATGCCTTATCAGAAGAACAAAAAAAAATCCAAGAAAAATATATCCAAAATGGCATTTTATGTCTGACAATTTTCAAGAAAAACAGCCAATATAACGGAAATACAACTAGACGCAGAACAGCCAATAAAAAATAATCATAAATTCATAATTGATTAGCTGCGAAAGGTTGGTTCAAAAAAAATACTACTCAAATAATTACTTGTTAGTTTCTCGAAAAAAAGAATTACTTGTTGGGAAGGTTAATTGGTGGTTCCTGAATTTTGGTAGACTGATCTAGATGGTCGTTTGGTTGAACGCCGTGCAATGCAATCTTGTGGAGCTGGGTGAGCATGCAATGGTTTTCAGCGGTGGTCCTGGAGAATAGACCGGTGCCCGGCGGCGACTCCACACGTCTAAAATTGAAGGAGGCGAGGCTTGGTGTGTAATCTAGGTGGTTAGATGATCGATTGTTAATTCTACCAGCAATGATAATTAACTCGGTGCATGATTGAATCACTGTCTTTTCAGAGATTTTTTTGCTAGGAACAAAGACAGCGGCATGATAGCACTCCTCCCAGTTGCATGTAGAAGGTTGGTTGCGGGTTAACGGGTCATCCTGACCCACCTACCGTTATTCGCTAGTACTTCCTCCGTTCTTAACTACCCCGTCCCGAAATACCTGTAGTCAAAATGAATAAAAGTGGATGTATCTAGATGTATTTTAGTTCTAGATACATCTTTTTTTGTCCATTTTGATGACAAATATTTTCGGACGAAGGGAGTATTAGTTTTTCTAGAGATTTCATTATAGACTACATACGGAGCAAAATTAGTGAATCTTCTAAAATATGTCTATATACATTTGTATGTACTTTGTAGTGAAATCTTTAAAAAGACTTATATTTAGGAACGGAGGGAGTATAAGTTTTAGTTCCATGCTGAGCGCAGAATAACAACTTGATTATGTATAGAAACTCTCATGTTTTCTCCCGTTGGTGATGTGGGATTGAAGGAAATGATGCAACTTCTATTATTGGAAATAGCCATGAGACGTCAATATGCGATTTGTCTTATTTTAATACAGTTCAAGAGATATAAAAAAGCAAAAACAGAATATAAAATTCCAGAAGATGGGACCATAACCTTGGTTGTACGTAGTAAATCATCCACAATGGTCCCATGGGCATAAGTTAGCATAAACATGGCCTCTGATTGTTGCTCATTAAGATATCGTGGGGCTCCTCCCCACACGAGCTCCCGTGCGGAGCTACAGTACTCAATGTGATTTCAATTAGCACCAAAATTCTCTGGGCCCAACAATATGAATTTTGACCTAGCTAGCAATTAAACACAATTAAAAGGGCCAATCTAGCTACACGGCATCTTAATCAGCAACAATCATAGGCCATGTTTAGAATTTGTAGTATTATTTTTGGCGCATTTGCTATTCATCCACATTGACTGAAATTTGGATTTGTGTCAGTCTATTTGGCGACAAGGATGCCACGACGAGTGTCAGTGAGGTGCGGGGATGCGGGCGGTGCCGATCTAGGAGCGACCGGAGCAGGAGACGAAGCGACAACGGTGTAGCTGGTGGATGGGAGTTAGAGGTTGACAGGTTCGGGTGTGAGAGGGAGGGGGTGCGATGCGGCGAGGTCTCTGGCGATGAAATCGTGATGGGATTTAGATGGTGGGGCGGCAGCGCCATCGGCAACTTGAGCGGGGCGTCTAACCGAGCATGACAACGAGTAAGGGCGACGAACGGTACGGAAAGGAGGTCTTGAGGGGAAGGAACTGGTCGGAGGAGGAAAAAACACTTCTGGCCATTCTATTAAGTCGGCTGGTTTTAAATCATTTTTAGCCAAATGATGGATAGGTGGCCCCTATCTTTTGAAATGAGAGCGGATATTTGGAGCCTAACATGGCTATTTGGGTGCCTGGCGAAATATGTTCATGCACCTTTCTTTTGTTTACTTATCCTTTTGTTTAGAGAAAATCTACATAAGACAATTCACCTATTGCCTCTCTCTCTCTCAAAAAAAAAAAGGGATCAATTTCTGGAATTTACTATAAAGCATAGGTTTGAGCATCTTCAGCCACGTACCTCTAATTCGACCCTTCAAACGTTGCGGACGTGCCCGGTCAGTGACTGGGCGCGTCAGTTTTGAGCCTTTATTTATCTGTCTGCGCAGCCACACTCCTCATTTTTCTTCTCATATATCCGGTCACTTGCACGTGATTGGTGAAGATGAAGGGAGAGAAATAAAAGAATGAATAAAGAAAAAGAAAAGGTGGTCCCGGGTAGGGACGCGTCCTACGTGGCGGAATGCCCGGGCGCGTCCGGACGCGTTCGTGAGCCCTCATATCCTCCCCATATTTAAGATGGATATGAGGGTCCACAAACAGCCCATGCGCATAGGGATGATATGAGGGGTCCGGTTGAGTCACGCTTTCCCTTCTCTCTCATATCCGGTCATCGACCGGCCGCGTCCGCCGGCGTATGAGGGATGGTTTGAGGCTTTCGGCTGTAGATGCTCTTATACAATTTTTTTAAAAAAAATAGCATACATGCGGATAGAGAAGAACTTGTCCTACTAGCTGTTGGTAAACAAGTAATACACCCATTTGCAACTTGTGCATGAACCACATAACTAATTATCATAATAGTCTACAAATATAAATTCCATAACTTACTATGTAAACAACATCTTGTGGTTTTCGCCCTGGCGAATAATTATATTTTTCTCACAACTAAATATGTGTGAATTTTCAAGGTTTTTGAAAAGCAGGTGTCATATATGAGCTATTCTTATTGTCCTGGATCCACCTTTTATCTCACCGGTCATGTTTCTTTCTCACTCCTACTATCTTTTTGAAGTAGAGAGCCATACAGATCAACCTTCTTGGTGAAATGTATAAATTATACAAAATAGAAAGAAAAAAACACACGCGTAGATAAAGAATAATTTGCCCAAGTAATTTTTGGGGGAAATAATATGTCCATTTGTGAGTCGCACACAAATCACAAAATGAGAAGGTTATTTTTAAAATTGAACACATGCACATAATGAGATGTTAATTCGACGAAGTCATCATAGGTGTCACGTAGTTGACGAGAACGTCCCCTTCCACTGAAGGAACATCGTTGCATAGTCCGAAATAAATGTAAGAAAAATATGAGCACTAGTGCAAGTCTGGGACATTATAAAGAATCTAACCATATGAGCTACCTTTAGTTCACCAAGACAAGATGTTATAGAGGCAATTGTGCACGGTACAGATTGCACAACTAAATACGCAAGAAGTAATCTTGCGATTCTTTTGCATAGCTGGCGATTAACCGACCTTTTCTCAATACCCAAAAAATGCGAGTTTTCTATGTTTTGAGAAGCCGAACCACACACAATCTCATGTTGAGATAAGCATCTCCCCACTCAACCC